>CM064484.1:2662468-2810949 GCA_032716605.1 Paralithodes platypus
GATTTTATTATATTTCCACCACCGCTGCCAACAACCAATGCTCTTTTATGCAACTCACTTCTACGAAGGGCTGGATTTAAATTTGCCATACTCACTTCATTTTAGTATTTTCCTATTGATCCTTAATCACGTCCGACACACAACATACCTGCGAATAAAAGAAGAAATTAGCTATAGGCAAATTATTCTATATAAAGTATATAATATATATATATATATATATATATATATATAATAGTACCGGTCTATTCTATATACCGGTATAGCCTATGAAACTAATCAATACAAATACAGATACATGTCTTACACTGTTATTTTTTTGTTTGTTTTAAATTAACAGTGAGGTCAGAACGTCAACCAACTAGCTTGCTATTTACTGAATTACTACCGTATATATTCATTAGGCAAACTGAAATAGCAATCACAGTTTTCCTAATAGGCCACTCTACATATCTGGGAACATGAGGAATGGGTGTAATATTAATTAAGTACGGTAAATCTTAACAAACCTGAATAGGACATACTGTACGGTATATAGGACATACTGTACGGTATATAGGACATACTGTACGGTATATAGGACATACTGTACGGTATATAGGACATACTGTACGGTATATAGGACATACTGTACGGTATATAGGACATACTGTACGGTATATAGCAGTATTGTTTGTGGGGTGTCAAACGAAAGCCGAGTCCTTTATTCTTAGTATTTATTATGACATATGTAAGGATAACATTGTAGTTTATAGATCAAATTATGTCTTTGGAAGTAATACAATGGTCAAAACAATGCTATTTCATGTTAATGTTCTTGTATTCCTTCTCATATTAATTCAAGTCTTCAAACACAATGGCTCCGGTTTAACACTTTGATTGTTGCGTGTTCAGAGTCAAGTCATACGGAACGCGGTGATGCCCTTGGTAAGCTAATCAGAAATGGGGTGCACAAAGAAAACTGGCCCACCGCCATCCCTATGATTCGCGGCTTTCTGGTCCCTCGTGTTTAACCCCATTATTTGTTTTAGATTTTAAGACGTTCGGCCCATTAGTTTGGCGATTTAAGACTTTACGCCCCATTTATTTGTCAATATTAAGACCTTGTGTGCTATTTAGGTGTCGATTTTTTCCTGGCGAGCGATAGCGAGCCTGTAATTTATGAGGAATCGTCCTTTGCCCGGGACATTTTTCTACCGAAAAATGTACAAATGTATCTTGAAGGGGGGTAGGGGGTGCTTTTTACAACTTGTTGGAGGTCTAGGGAGGAAACTAAACAATAATATAAAGATAAAACAATAAGCAAATCACTACACCCATCTCCCCTTAACCCCTTCAGTACCGGTCATGTCTTTTTCATTATAGTCTAGCAACAGTTAGACGGTCTTACTCAGTTTACGAAGTATCTCTAACAATAATAAGGTTTCGAATTATCTCAATCAACCCTTTTAACTACCACAGATCCTTCCTAAGCTGCATAAAACCGTCGACAAATAGATAGAATTAGATACAACAGACGTCTCCGGTACAGAAGGGGTTAAGAGTCAAGTCATACGGAACGCGGTGATACCCTTGGTAAGCTAATCAGAAGTGGGGTGCAAAAAATAAACTGGCCCTCCGTCGTCCCTATGATTCGCAAGCAGTCTGGAGAGCTGCCACGGTTGAAAGTATAGTGTAGTACCAGCTCGGCGGTTTAGTATAGTTGGTCCGGAAACTTAAGGGCAGATTGTATTTATTTGTTCGTTTATTTACTTATTTATTATTGTCTAAGTTTCCACCAAAGACCTCCACCAAACTTATAAAATTACCCCCAAGATTACCCCCTTCGAGAAAAGTGTAGGCATTTTTCGGTAGAAAAGTTCCCCGGCCGCCTCTTAAATTACAGGCTTGTTATTGCATGCCAGAAAAAATCGATACCCCAATGGCTCGAAAGTTCTTACAATTGACAAATAAATCGAGATAAAGGTTTTAAAATCGCCTAACAACTGGAGCGAACGTCTTAAAATGTCAAAACTAATGGAGCTGAGGGTATAGAAAAAAAAAAAAAAAAAATCTATCAGTAGGTTCGGCCTATCAATGTACACTCTAGGACATAAATCGTGGCCTGTAGTTTTCCAATCTATCCCGAACTTTATCGAATCTGTTAATTAATTATTGCCAATTATTTACATTTCAGAGGTTCGCTTAGGTTATCTGTAATCTGTTACAAAGATCGCCACGTGTAAGTGGCACCGATTAGCGTGTCGCCCATCGGTAATTTGTTTAGGGTTTATTCCCCTAGATGGGTTGCCCACCAAGGCTATCGAGTCCCATCCACCCGGATCTATATTGGGTCGCACTTTTCACTTAGAGTGTACTTTTACTACAGTTAACATTATTAGATCGCAGACAATCTTTCATCATAAACTGTTCTAAATTTAACCCTGTGTGTGTGTGTTGGAGAGTGGGGTGGGGATTTTTTTTTTTTTTTTTCTATATTCCAACTACTCCCTCCTGGACATAGGCTGATAGCCTGTACATTCACCGCTCAACACGGTGAAGCCCGTGAGGTCTTGTTCGAGTCTAGGAAGTGAGACAAGTGAAGCACGAGCTACAACCAGCCTTCGCCAACTTGCCATCGCAGACACGAGGCTCTTGGTTGCCCACTCATGGCTCGAAGCAGTCCCACTTCTGAGGCTGCTTTGCCTTTATGCTTCACTGTCTCATCCCCTCGACTCGGACCCTCACTCACAGAACGCCACCTATTGAGCAATTAAGTCACTAGGCATTGCCCCCCTGTAGCATATTTTGAATATGGGAATATTCATGCAGTGCTATTTAATCAGGGAACAATGAGGGTGTTTTTTTGACGTTTCGGTGGGCATATTACAGGCTATTCCACCTATCCTAACAACACCACGAGCCCCAATTTACCCAAACTCCTCTACTTTCACCCATCCCCTGTTCCACTATAATACCATCAAGTTGGCCTACTCACATATCCTTCAATGCCCCCAGTCTCAGACCAGGTAATAATTATAAGCACGCCAGGAACCTCTAGTTGAATGATGGTGTGGTGATCCCGGAGACTTTCTCGTGTGTACGGCACCTATTTGGTCTGAGTTTGGACTTCTCCTGTTTTACTCCATTTGTTTGGCGATTTTAAGACGTTTCACCTCATTAGATTGTCGATAATAAGATGCTTCATCCCATTCAGGTGTCTTTTATCAGGGTGAGTAATAGCGAGCTTGTAACTTAAAAGAAATCGGCATATTTATATCGAAAAATGTACAATATTAGTAAGAAGGAGTTCTGAGTGGGTTTTTGTTTTTTTTCTTGTAGGAAATCTGAAGAGATGTATAGGCCTATATATGTTACCCTAGGTTACACACTAAAATGCACTGCTCGAAAATGGCAAAAACAAGTCAAATCCTCAATCGTTATTAAATAAACTAACCTATGATAATTCACATGACGTCGGACCATAGACTGCTAAGCCTTTCCCCACGGCTACACTGACAAGCCTTGATAAGTAAACACCCATTGGAATATTCGAACCCGTATACACACACTCTGGAGGATCAGGGGAGAATCTAGTTTTTTAGTATATATATTGGGTTCGGTATAGATTAAAATAAGGTAATCTAGTCTTGTGAGTGTACGGTACCGCATGCTCTATGTTAACTTGTTTGTATATGCAACAAAGAAGGTTAATGCTCACATTAAACAAACCTAACTTTCCTACATATATAGATATATATATACAGTATATATATATATATATATATATATATATATATATATATATATACTGTATATAAGTATTATAGATATAGATATATATATATATATATCTATATATAATATATATATATATATATTATCGATTACAGTATATATATATATATATATATATATATATATATATATATATATATATATTATACCGTATACAGTATATATATATATATATATATACTGTATATACGGTACCGGTATATAGTATTTACTTATTCAATATACCGGTATTTCATATCTTGAAGGCGGTATTGGATGTTTGTGCCATAATGTACGTGAGTGTGTAAGTATCATGTAATATATAGTTATGTTTATTATAGTTATGTTTGTGCCATAATGTACGTGAGTGTGTAAGTATCATGTAATATATAGTTATGTTTGTGCCATAATGTACGTGAGTGTGTAAGTATCATGTAATATATAGTTATGTTTATTATAGTTATGTTTGTGCCATAATGTACGTGAGTGTGTAAGTATCATGTAATATATAGTTATGTACGTGAGTGTGTAAGTATCATGTAATATATAGTTATGTTTATTATAGTTATGTTTGTGCCATAATGTACGTGAGTGTGTAAGTATCATGTAATATATAGTTATGTTTATTATAGTTATGTTTGTGCCATAATGTACGTGAGTGTGTAAGTATCATGTAATATATAGGTATGTTATTATAGTTATGTTTGTGCCATAATGTACGTGAGTGTTGGAAGTATCATGTAATATATAGTTAGGTTATTATAGTTATGTTTGTGCCATAATGTACGTGAGTGTGTAAGTATCATGTAATATATAGTTATGTTTATTATAGTTATGTTTGTGCCATAATGTACGTGAGTGTGTAAGTATCATGTAATATATAGTTATGTTTATTTTAGTTATGTTTGTGCCATAATGTACGTGAGTGTGTAAGTATCATGTAATATATAGTTATGTACGTGAGTGTGTAAGTATCATGTAATATATAGTTATGTTTATTATAGTTATGTTTGTGCCATAATGTACGTGAGTGTGTAAGTATCATGTAATATATAGTTATGTTTATTATAGTTATGTTTGTGCCATAAGGTACGTGAGTGGTGTAAGTATCATGTAATATATAGTTATGTTTATTATAGTTATGTTTGTGCCATAATGTACGTGAGTGTGTAAGTATCATGTAATATATAGTTATGTTTATTATAGTTATGTTTGTGCCATAATGTACGTGAGTGTGTAAGTATCATGTAATATATAGTTATGTTTATTATAGTTATGTTTGTGCCATAATGTACGTGAGTGTGTAAGTATCATGTAATATATAGTTATGTTTATTATAGTTGTGTTTGTGCCATAATGTGCGTGAGTGTGTAAGTATCATGTAATATATAGTTATTTACGTGAGTGTGTAAGTATCATGTAATATATAGTTATGTTTATTTATAGTTATGTTTGTGCCATAATGTACGTGAGTGTGTAAGTATCATGTAATATATAGTTATGTTTATTATAGTTATGTTTGTGCCATTAATGTACGTGAGTGTGTAAGTATCATGTAATATATAGTTATGTTTATTATAGTTATGTTTGTGCCATAATGTACGTGAGTGTGTAAGTATCATGTCATATATAGTTATGTTTATTATAGTTATGTTTGTGCCATAATGTACGTGAGTGTGTAAGTATCATGTAATATATAGTTATGTTATTATAGTTATGTTTGTGTCCATAATGTACGTGAGTGTGTAAGTATCATGTAATATATAGTTATGTTTATTATAGTTATGTTTGTGCCATAATGTACGTGAGTGTAAGTATCATGTAATATATAGTTATGTTTATTATAGTTATGTTTGTGCCATAATGTACGTGAGTGTGTAAGTATCATGTAATATATGTTATGTTTATTATAGTTATGTTTGTGCCATAATGTACGTGAGTGTGTAAGTATCATGTAATATATAGTTATGTTTATTATAGTTATGTTTGTGCCATAATGTACGTGAGTGTGTAAGTATCATGTAATATATAGTTATGTACGTGAGTGTGTAAGTATCATGTAATATATAGTTATGTTTATTATAGTTATGTTTGTGCCATAATGTACGTGAGTGTGTAAGTATCATGTAATATATAGTTATGTTTATTATAGTTATGTTTGTGCCATAATGTACGTGAGTGTGTAAGTATCATGTAATATATAGTTATGTTTATTATAGTTATGTTTGTGCCATAATGTACGTGAGTGTGTAAGTATCATGTAATATATATAGTATGTTTATTATAGTTATGTTTGTGCCATAATGTACGTGAGTGTGTAAGTATCATGTAATATATATTTATGTTTATTATAGTTATGTTGGTGCCATAATGTACGTAAGTGTGTAAGTATCATGTAATATATAGTTATGTGTATTATAGTATGTTTGTGCCATAATGTACGTGAGCTGTGTAAGTATCATGTAATATCTAGTTATGTTTATTATAGTGCTGTTTGTGACATAATGTACGTGAGTGTGTAAGTATCATGTAATATATAGTTATGTTTATTATAGTTATGTTTGTGCCATAATGTACGTGAAGTGTGTAAGTATCATGTAATATATAGTTATGTTTATTATAGTTATGTTTGTGCCATAATGTACGTGAGTGTGTGTAAGTATCATGTAATATATAGTTATGTTTATGTATAGTTATGTTTGTGCCATAAAGTACGGGAGTGTGTAAGTATCATGTAATATATAGTTATGTTTTATTATAGTTATGTTTGTGCCATAATGTACGTGGAGTGTGTAAGTATCATGTAATATATAGTTATGTTTATTATAGTTATGTTTGTGCCATAATGTACGTGAGTGTGTAAAGTATCATGTAATATATAGTTATGTTTATTATAGTTATGTTTGTGCCATAATGTACGTGAGTGTGTAAGTATCATGTAATATATAGTTATGTTTATTATAGTTATGTTTGTGCCATAATGTACCGTGAGTGTGTAAGTATCATGTAATATATAGTTATGTTTATTATAGTTATTGTTTGTGCCATAATGTACGTGAGTGTGTAAGTATCATGTAATATATAGTTATGTTTATTATAGTTATGTTTGTGCCATAATGTACGTGAGTGTGTAAGTATCATGTAAATATATAGTTATGTTTATTATAGTTATGTTTGTGCCATAATGTACGTGAGTGTGTAAGTATCATGTAATATATAGTTATGTTTATTATAGTTATGTTTGTGCCATAATGTACGTGAGTGTGTAAGTATCATGTAATATATAGTATGTTTATTATAGTTATGTTTGTGCCAATAATGTACGTGAGTGTGTAAGTATCATGTAATATATAGTTATGTTTATTATAGTTATGTTTGTGCCATAATGTACGTGAGTGTTGTAAGTATCATGTAATATATAGTTATGTTTATTATAGTTATGTTTGGTGCCATAATGTACGTGAGTGTGTAAGTATCATGTAATATATAGTTTTTGTGTCATAATGTACGTGAGTGTGTAAGTATCATGTAATATATAGTTATGTTTATTATAGTTATGTTTGTGCCATAATGTACGTGAGTGTGTAAGTATCATGTAATATATAGTTATGTTTATTATAGTTATGTTTGTGCCATAATGTACGTGAGTGTGTAAGTATCATGTAATATAGTTATGTTTATTATAGTTATGTTTGTGCCATAATGTACGTGGAGTGTGTAAGTATCATGTAATATATAGTTATGTTTATTATAGTTATGTTTGTGCCATAATGTACGTGAGTGTGTAAGTATCATGTAATATATAGTTATGTTTATTTGTATAGCTACCGTACAGTAAGTTTGATGGTAGGCGTTTGGTTTTCCAGGTTTTCTAATTTCCCTTATGGTTTCCCTCCAGGTCCAGCAGTGCCAGTGAGTGCTAACCAGTGCCAGTATTTGGAACACTCACCCACAGCCACCACACACCTCGGGCATTAGGCCCACAAGGTTAGTTCAGTCATTATGAGTTTGACAGTAATTATATATGTTCCTTTAGTGGTTTGTTTCTGGTTTGGAGTTAGTTTCAGTTATCTTGTTTATGTGTTGAGTTTATAATAATTGTTGTTGTTGTCGTTCCCTAGGCTGCCTGACCGAACAGACCCGAGTCCCTAAGGAAGGCCATGGCTGAGATCAGGCTTTCCCACAGGGCTCTCAAGGAGTGTAGATTATGTTGTTGGCGTCAGTGATTGTGTGGAATGTAGTCTTCTATGATGTTTTTAATAGTATATATGGGGTGCTGTGTTACATCCTAGACAGTTGTCCCCGACGGAGTTATCCAGTTTCTTCTGATAGCTCAGAAGAGCTGGATGGTGCCCACATCTCAGTCTGGCCAGGTGGACTATGTCTTCGCAAGGAAGGGAGGACTCAGAAGCATGTATATCGGGAGGTCGTGAATGCAACTGCGTGTTGTCTTTGAGTGACTGGATGGATCGGCGAGTGATATGAGTATTGATGTGCTTCTGGAAGCTGGTTTGGGGAGGGCAGGTAGGGAGAGATGATAGTATTTGTGTGTGATATCGTGTGCTGGGTGATGTTTTGATGTTACTTGGTGTCTGTGAGTGGGTTGCCATGTAGTGTAGTGGATGGGGTTAATTTGTGGACGCTGCATCCAGGAATTGAGTGCCCCTCATGTCCAGGTGGTATTTGACTTTGAGGACTATGGTTTATAATAGTTATCCTTATCATAATACTTGTGGTCAGTACCGTACGTACGGTACGTTTTATCTTTGGTATATAATTTGCTTTCCGATGCGTAGCCAATGAAGGGGACAATAGGCCTATAACATCCCCCCCCCCCCAGTTTAAAGAGTTAAAACTACGTCTATACAACCCTCGTTCAAGTCGATTTTTGTTTCAGCTACTCATGTATTACACAATGTTTCAGTTTAAAATCGGAAAGGCAAGCCGATCCATATACATAAATTTAATCCTACATCCAATTAACTTATGTTCAATATCCCCTTCTATAGAGGCGACGACTTTTTAATTTGATTCTAGCTATATTTAGACGATGTTGTGCATTTCAAGAAGGATCTGTTGTACGGTAGCAAAGGAGGTTAAGCGAGATATTTTGAAGCGTGTTGATTGCAGGCCTTTTTCGAACTGAATATAATGGTCTAATAGTAGCCAGAATAAAGCTAAAATGGCGGCACCAGTACAGAAAGGGTTAGTACTGTGCTTCGTAGAGTTACAGGCTACTGAACAGCCCAAGGTTGAAACATAAAGAATAAAAAGAAAACAAAATGAAGAAAAATAGTACCGGTACAGTCATTACTAATTACGCAGTATAGTTAATGCTTGACGGTTCTTATTATATTCTTGTAAGTATTATAATGGCCCAAACAATGTTACTTCATGCACCATATACCTTTCCCTCTGTTCTTTCTCAGTATATCATAATTATTTTATCAAGTTGTAAAACAAAAATTATCCTGGTTTCATATCCTGCCGGTTTAATTAGTGCTATGTAGGATATGAAATGTTGAAAGTTGCCCATAGTAGTTTATTGAGCGTAAAGTTAATATAGCTGGTTGTTCGTGCGTGCCAGCTATGTTACTACTGTGATAGTCTCTCTCTCTCTCTCTCTCTCTCTCTCTCTCTCTCTCTCAGACCGAGCGTAGCCACACAGTGAAAGTAATATAATAAAAGGGGTACCGGTAGTTAGCTTATGTTCACCCTCCCTCTTTGCCTGATGTGGGGCCGTAACATGTGTGAAACCAACCGTAATAAAATGACAGAGGAGAACAGGAGGGGGGAGAGAGAGAGAGAGAGAGATAGAAGGGGGGGGGGAGAGTGTTAGCGAAGGGGAGAGAGAGAGAAACAGGAGTAAGGAGGAAGTTAGGGAGAAGTGAGGCGTGTTATGGAACATGAAAGGTGTGTAATGGACAGAGAGAGATTGGTTTTGTATTTTCGCCCCGAGGTTGGGGGGGGGGGGGGGGGGGGCTATTGAGCAGCGCGCCCCATCCTGTGAGGGGACAACCACTGGTATAGCGATATATACTGCTCAAAGAGCCATTATTCCACTGAAACAACAGCATCGTCGTCTGGTTACATTCATATTTGTGTTTATAAATCAGGTAGGCATTATTCAGATGTGCTATTGTAGTTTCCTCAATTGATTGGTACATGTGCTGTATATACGAAACTCATGATTATTATCTTAACAAAATAAAACCGTGAGTCGTGATTGAATTAGCCTACTAATAATAGAGAGAGAGAGAGAGAGAGAGAGAGAGAGAGAGAGAGTATAACAGTATGTATGCAGTAAGGGCTAGAGGGCCGTTATCTTGTATATCAGTACCCTAAGCTTGGCTACCCCAAAATGTCATATAGGCTGAAAGATAGCGATAGTTATAAGAACATACACCGGTTCACTACCAGGGAGGTCCTTGTTATCATATGCTGGCAACTGTTAGACGATTTTATTCCGTTGAAGAAGGATGTCTAGCAATTATGAGGCTTAAAACTAACTCAATGAACCATATTAACTACCACAGAGCCTTCGTAAGCTGCATCAAATCGTCTAAATATGACTAGGCTAGATTAAAATATGACAGACGTTGCCGGTACAGAGAGGGTTAAATCGTATGTGGGTGTGGGACTGTGTATGTGTCTGTGTGTGTATATATGCGTGTGTGTGTGTGTGTGTGTGTGTGTGTGTGTGTGTGTGTGTGTGTGTGGAGGGGGGGTGGGGGGGGTGGAAGTTGTTTGTGTTCAATATTACTCCAGCCTCGTCAACATGTGTGCCTAGGCTCCTCTTGAACGAGAGAGAGAGAAGGCATAGGCGTAGGCTATGCTTGTGTGTGTGATAATAATAATATTAATAATAATAATAATAATTATTATTATTATTATTATTATTATTATCATCGGTTTGTTGTTCACTCTCAACAGTGAGGGTGAGAATCTACAGAGTTTGTCTTAACATAAATGCAGCACAATGTTTATTTAACCAGTGTGTGCGTATGTGTGTGTGTGTGAGAGAGAGAGAGAGAGAGAGAGAGAGAGAGAGAGAGAGAGAGAGAGACAGACAGAGTAAAGGAAACAGCAAGAGACAGAGAGATAGGAGGAAAAAACGACTCCAAACACTAACCAGACGCAAGAGAAAAAACGAAAAAAACGAGTGAGAGTGAACAAAAAAATGCGAGGAGTGAGAGAGGAGAGACAAGGGCCCTCCAAGCTAAGTCAAGCTGAGAGAGAGAGAGAGAGAGAGAGAGAGAGTTAGAATGAGTGAGTGAGGCAACAGTGCAGGAGTAATTGGCCTAACTTTTTATTTCCCAACCCTCTACACGCCTTCTCTCTCTCTCTCTCTCTCTCTCTCTCTCTCTCTCTCTCTCTCTACATGTGCTGTGAACGAGGATTTGTTATCGTCGTGAAATATTGTTAGGCGTTTTCGAACACCTTTAACTTGGAACGTCCTACCTTTGTGAGCGAATTATATTATTATACAAGGGACTGGAGTTTCCGAAAAGGGACTCCAGTCCTGACGCTATTCTTGACTTGCAGCGTGCTGGCTTAATAATCCAGAAGGGTTGATACCCTCTGATATCCTATTTTAGCCTAACTACTGTTATATTTGTAGGTTATATTTGTAAATTTTTCGATAAAAAAAAATCCCGGTTCCTCTTAAATTACAGGCTTGCTATCGCTCGCCAGGAAAAAATCGACACCTAAATTACACTAAAAGTCTTAATATTGACAAATAAATGGGGCGAACGGTCTTAAAATCGTCAAACTAGTTAGAAGAACGTAATACAATCTGAAAACTAATGGGGCTCAACACAAGGGAGAAGGGTGTCCAGAAAAATTACCCCATCTCCCCTTAATTACTCCCAAACACTCCATAGTTATCCTACTATAGCATCAAAGGCTAGGTAGGGTAGATTGCCAGCCTGGGGGATAGTGTAGGTAATTACGGTGATGATCATTGATGTAATCCATTATAACATTACCCTACCGTAGTTGTAGATTACACACAAGGGATTAATTAGGATGTTACCGGTATAAAGGTTAACATTATTATTCCCGTAACTTAATATTAATAATACTAATAATAATAATGATAAAAATAATAATAATAAAAATAATAAAAATAATAATAATAATAATAATAATAATGATGATGATGATGATGATTATGAGGATAAGAAGAAGACTATATAGTACAATTAATCTATTACTGTGGATAAACTTAATGATACTGTAATTCAATAACCTAGATCAGCTAAATACCGTACCGTATGTGTTCAACGATAAACCCATAAGCGGCAGATCCCCTTTGCATCCAATCCCACACACCGTAATATGATTTAATCTAAGCTCGACAATCTTGGAAAAGGCAAACCAGAGAAAGAGAAAACAAAAAATTGCGAGTTTGGGCTATGAGTGTGTATGTGTGTGTGTGTGTGTATGTGTGTGAAAGAGAGCTTGGGCTATGAGTACGGTAAGTAGTCTACGTGTTTGTGTGTACAGTGTATAGTGTGTGTGCTGTGTCTACACGGACGAGAGAGGGAGAGAGAGAGAGAGAGAAAGATATTTTTTTTTTTTTTTTTTTTTTAAGAGACAATGAAAAGAGGAAGGAAAAACACAGATAAAACAAAAAGGTCCATGTGCCTCAAGGCATCCTCCATTCATAAAATGTTTGTAACAACTGGATTTAAACATTTGTAGATTGTAAGTTTGTGGAAAGCAATTCGAGGGAAGTGAATTCCAAAGAGTAGTAGCTCTGGGGATAAATGAATTCTGATAAGCAGAAGTTCTGCATTGTGGAGGAGAAAGTGTAAATTCATGGGCGCTCTCAGCTGCCCTAGTTCTACGGGGAAAGATGTGGAGAGGCGGCACAATTGAAGCAAGTCCTCGGAACACTTGCTGTGAAAATATCTGTAGAATAATGCAAGGGATGCAACGTTTCTTCGTATGGATAATGTAGGAAGGTCCTGTGTGATTGCAGGGTTATTGATTAATCTAATAGCTTTATTTTGAATTTTGTCCAACTGCCTCAATGCAACCACTCCACTTCCACCCCACAGAGGTGAACAGTAATCCATCTGAGAACGCACATGACTTTTATATATCACGGCCAACTGCTCGTCAGTGAAGAATTCTCGAACTCTGTACAGGAGTCCCAGTTTTTTAGAGCCATTCTTAGCAATGCTTCTAACATAATGTGTCCAGCTCAAGTTAGTAGTTAATGTTACACCGAGAATGTCAATACTAGGGGAAGTGGGAATATTTACATCATTAAAAAATATATGGGAGTCAGTGAGATTCTGTCGGTTAGAAAATTGAATGGACTTGGTTTTCTGTGCATTAAAGGAAACTAGATTCTTTTGTCCCCATCCATCAATTCTAGAAAGGTCCTGGTTCAGAGAAATTGCAGTGTTTATTTTTGAATTTATAAGATCGGGTTGGGTGAAAGAATTGGTAAATGTGAAGGAACTGTGGAGTGTTGAGTCATCTGCGTAGGAATGTATTGGATTATGAGTGGTAGATATGAGATCATTGATATGAATGAGGAACAGAATTGGGGCCAAAACTGATCCCTGGGGAACACCAGCATTTATTGAGTGAAATTGAGAATAAAGGCCATCTACCATTACACGTATTTTTCTGTTATGAAGATAAGAAGAAATTAGTGGAACTAATGATGCAAGGCCGTAGTGTGACATCTTCGAAATAAGGATTGATGCCAGACTCTATCAAATGCCTTTGATATATCCAGTGCTATTGTATGTGTTTCACCATGTTGGTCTGTAGCTTGGTTGATTTGATGCGTAAGAAGGCATAGCACTGTCTGCAGTTGATCGACATCGTCTAAAACCATATTGCCTATCACTGATTAATTTATTATTCTCAAGATGCTTAATTATGTGATTATTTAATATAATTTCAAAGACTTTACCAAGAGTGGAAGTTATAGCTATTGGTCTGTAGTTTGATGGATCTGAAGAGGCACCTTTTTTAGGAACTGGATGGATGTTTGCTTCTTTCCAGGGTACTGGGAAGCATGAGGTATGAGTACACAGACGGAAAATTTTGCCAATACAGGAGCGAGCACCAAGGAGCAATTCTTAAGTACTATTGGAGGAATTTCATCTGGACCAGGAGCCTTATCTACCGAGAGATTCTGCAAAATAGTTTTGACATGTCTGGTGTGGATCTTAAGTGAGGGAATTTCAGGCGAATTAAAATTAAGTACAGGGACATCTTGATTTATTTCATCTAAGGTTGAGTTGGTGGAGAAAATATCCGCAAGAAGGTTAGCTTTTCCTCGTGGGTCACTTACAAGATTGCCAGTCGGAGATTTTAATGGTGGAATGGATGAAGCAGTAGTG
The DNA here is from genome assembly GCA_032716605.1 of Paralithodes platypus. Lineage (NCBI taxonomy): Eukaryota > Metazoa > Arthropoda > Malacostraca > Decapoda > Lithodidae > Paralithodes > Paralithodes platypus. Next base: position 2,676,598 of record CM064484.1, read on the forward strand.
AAGTTGGATTTAAATGAGTTAAGAGTAGACCAAAATATTTTGTTATCATTTGGATTATTTAGAAGTTTATTTGCCTGCTTGTGGAGAAAGTTTGATTTAGTTAGGTTTAATACGTTTTGGCATGATTTCTGATGTTCTAAAGTAATTAAAGGCCTCATGTGTTTTTGATCTTGTGTATGCATTGTAGGCTATTGCTTTTTGTTCAGTTACTCTAGCACAATTATGGTCAAACCATTTAGGAGAATTAGATCTTTTACTGTACTTTGATGAGGAATAAAAGTTTCCATTCCAATTTTTACAAAATCTTGTATGTGGCTCAAGGTGGAGTGTGCATCATTAGAAAAGAAAGAGGTCCAGGGAATATCAATAAAGAAACCTTGAAGACCCTCCCAGTCTGCCCTATCGTAATGCCATTTAGTCACCAAAACAGGTTCAGAGTGGGAAGGTGTGGTAGGTGATAGACAGGTGGCCTGTATCAGACAGTGATCAGAAGATCCAAGCGGGGACCTCACTGTAACATCATAATTTTCTGAATTGGTTGTTAAAAATAAGTCCAGTAGGTGGGAATTATGATTAGGATTATCTGGTACACGGGTGGGTTGGTTGACTAGTTGAGTGAGATTAAATGAGTCTGCAAATAGCTCACATTCAAGACCAGCATCATCAGTCCTGGCTGAATGAGTGAGCCATTCAACATTATGGACATTAAAATCACCCAACACAGTGATTTCAGAAGAAGCATTTAAGTTGAGGACACTGAGTTGTGAGGACAGAGAATCAAAAAGACTTTGCTCTGGAGGAGTATTTGGGGAACGGTAGATGCAACATATGTATTTAAATTTACCAGCAGAAATTAATTTGTATATAGAATAATCAAAATAGGGACAATTGAAACTAGAGTATAGAGTATATAGTCTGTTATTAATTTAAGTATTGAAGGTATGGCAATATGGATTTCAACTAATATATACTTCACAATAGATCACTCAGTTGACAATAGAGGAAATGGTTGTAAGATGACTGGATCGCCTTTTATATAACAGGAAGCAAACCATTTATTGTTTTAAGGGATGATGAACCGTTTTTGTTGGTCTATTAATTCATGTACCGGTACCGGTATTCCTTTATTTCTTAGTTTCCTCGCTAAACCTCCATCAAGCTTAGAAAACTACACCCTAGACCCCCCTTCAAGATAAATTTGTAAATTTTTCGGTAGAAAATGTACCGGACGAAGGCCGGTTCCTCTTAAAATTGACACCTACATGGCACGATAGGTATTAAAATTGACAACTATATGGGGCGAAAGGTGTTAAAATCGCCAAACTAACGGCCCGAATGTCTTATAATCTCAAAACAAATGGGGGCTTAACACGAAGGAGAAAGGGGACCAGAAAATCGACCCATCTCCCCTTAATCGAATGGTACAATTATGGAATGGACTACCGGTACCTAGTAGTGACATTAAGTGTAGTACCGGTACTGTTCAACTTTTTTTTTTTTTTTTAAAGAGACAATGAACGGAGGAAGGAAAAAACACAGATAAAACAAAAAGGTCCATGTGCCTAAAGGCATCCTCCATTCATAAAATGTTTGTAACAACTGGATTTAAACATTTGCAGATTGTAAGTTTGTGGAAAGCAATTCGAGGGAAGTGTTCCAAAGAGTAGTAGCTCTAGGGATAAATGAATTCTGATAAGCAGAAGTTCTGCATTGTGGAGGAGAAAGTGTAAATTCATGGGCGCTCTCAGCTGCCCTAGTTCTACGCGGAAAGATGTGGAGAGGCGGCACAATTGAAGCAAGTTCCTCGGAACAATTGCTGTCAAAATATCTGTAGAATAATGCAAGGGATGCAACGTTTCTTCGTATGGATAATGTAGGAAGGTCCTGTGTGATTGCAGGGTTATTGATTAATCTAATAGCTTTATTTTGAATTTTGTCCAACTGCCTCAATGCAACCTCTCCACTTCCACCCCACAGAGGTGAACAGTAATCCATCTGAGAACGCACATGACTTTTATATATCACGGCCAACTGCTCGTCAGTGAAGAATTCTCGAACTCTGTACAGGAGTCCCAGTTTTTTAGAGGCATTCTTAGCAATGCTTCTAACATAATGTGTCCAGCTCAAGTTAGTAGTTAATGTTACACCGAGAATGTCAATACTAGGGGAAGTGGGAATATTTACATCATTACAAAATATATGGGAGTCAGTGAGATTCTGTCGGTTAGAAAATTGAATGTATTTGGTTTTCTGTGCATTAAAGGAAACTAGATTCTTTTGTCCCCATCCATCAATTCTAGAAAGGTCCTGGTTCAGAGAAATTGCAGTGTTTATTTTTGAATTTATAAGATCGGGTTGGGTGAAAGAATTGGTAAATGTGAAGGAACTGTGGAGTGTTGAGTCATCTGCGTAGGAATGTATTGGATTATGAGTGGTAGATATGAGATCATTGATATGAATGAGGAACAGAATTGGTGCCAAAACTGATCCCTGGGGAACACCAGCATTTATTGAGTGAAATTGAGAATAAAGGCCATCTACCATTACACATATTTTTCTGTTATGAAGATAAGAAGAAATTAGTGGAACTAATGATGCAAGGCCGTAGTGTGACATCTTCGACAATAAGGATTGATGCCAGACTCTATCAAATGCCTTTGATATATCCAGTGCTATTGTATGTGTTTCACCATGTTGGTCTGTAGCTTGGTTGATTTGATGCGTAAGAAGGCAAAGCATGTCTGCAGTTGATCGACATCGTCTAAAACCATATTGCCTATCACTGATTAATTTATTATTCTCAAGATGCTTAATTATGTGATTATTTAATATAATTTCAAAGACTTTACCAAGAGTGGAAGTTATAGCTATTGGTCTGTAGTTTGATGGATCTGAAGAGGCACCTTTTTTAGAAACTGGATGGATGTTTGCTTCTTTCCAGGGTACTGGGAAGCATGAGGTATGAGTACACAGACGGAACAAATTTGCCAATACAGGAGCGAGCACCAAGGAGCAATTCTTAAGTACTATTGGAGGAATTTTATCTGGACCTTATCTACTGAGAGATTCTGCAAAATAGTTTTGACATGTCTGGTGTGGATCTTAAGTGAGGGAATTTCAGGCGAATTAAAATTAAGTACAGGGACACCTTTCAAGACTTCGCCTAGACAAATATCTCGCTCATAACTTGCGATTAACTGCGTTTACTGCGTTTACCACTGTATGCTGTGCTATTCTTTCCTGTCTTTACATAAGATAGGTAGGCCTACTGGTAGTTTAGTTACGGGCAGCCTCGTAAGGATCAATACATATGTTGTTGCTTGTTTTCCTTTGTAACCCACCACCCATATGAGTCGTACAGGTAGATTACAAACTAAAGAAACTCGGCTAATGGTTACCAACATATAATGAAAATTACGTTATGGTGGTGCAGGGGTTAAGTGAAAAGGCGTCCTAGAAGACTGAAAAGGTTAAGTTGTATATTGGACTCTAAAGGCGGTGTCACACCAGCTGTTTTTCCGTAAATTTTTACGGGCAATTGGAGTCCGGCAGCTTCAAAATTTAAGTTTGATAAGGATTATAATTATTACGCAACATAATCTACCTTCGATCAAGTTTTCCATTCCATTGCCAAAGAGCCTTAAGGGGAGACTGACCGTTTGTTTGGTCTATTAATTACTTAATTCATATATTCTTTTAGTTTCCTCCCTAGACCTCCATCAAGCTTAGAAAAACACCCCCTAGACTCCCCTTCAAGAAAAATGTGTACATTTTTCGGTAGAAAAATGTCCCGGCCGAAGGCCGGTTCCTCTTAAAATTGCAGGCTCGCTTTCGCTCGCCAGGAAATAATCTACACCTAAATGGCACGAAAGGTCTTAAATTTGACAACGAAATGGGGCGAAAGGTGTTAAAATCACCAAACTAATGGGCCGAACGTCTTATAATCTCAAAACTAGTGGGGCTAAACATTAGGGAGAAGGGGGTCCAGAAAAACGGTCTGCCTCCCCTTAAATTACTACGAGAACAGAACTTGCTCATGGAAAATTGCCGGAAAATGCGCTTGTGTGACACCACCTTGACGTATCTGGAATCCGGAGGGCGGGGGCACTCCTTTCAAAAAGCTTTGCCTCTTTCTTCTTACACACACACACACATATACACACACACACACACCCTCATAATGTGTGAACTACCGGTACTAGTCAATTGAGCCAACGCAAATGCCTCCCAAACGACGGAACCATGTAAACCTTCCCACAACGAGCACGGTGTCGGATTTGAACCGTCATGGATTTCACTGAACAGAAAAGCTACACCAAGGACGCAGGACGGTAATGCAAATCGTAATGTCACCTATTGTAGAATGTTATTATTGAAGTATTATTTATTATATAGTGTATTCTCAGCCTTTATTATTACTTATATTATATGAATATAATAAGAACTGGTAGTTATATATATATACCACACATCCTTCCTAAGCTGCATAATATCGTATAAATACAGCTAGAATGAACCTAACACACGTCGCTGGTACTCAAAGGGTTGATTTACTTCAATAATATATTCCTTATTTCAGCCTATTCTATATCTAATCTAACCCAGCCTACGGTACCGGTATGCAGTTTACAGTATATATATACCAAATAACTAAAAACATGTATTGAATCTGTATCGTCACCCAATGAATATGGAAAAGCTAATGAGGGGAAGCACAGTGTTTCAGCCAGATATACGAGTGGCCTGAACTGGGTTGATAAATTGTGTTCGCCACCCGTGCAAATCAGCGTAGGAAAATCACGTATTTAGTTCCCCTTGTACCTCCCTTCCCTTCCTCCCTCCCTCTCCCTCCCTCCTGACTGCCTCGCCTGCTGCACTTCAAACTTTCTGTATATGTGTGTGTATATGAGAGAGAGAGAGAGAGAGAGATGGTTGCACAGAATTACAGATACTCAGACCACACAGACCTTGCGGTTCATACTAGGTGGCCCGGCCTTAATACTACTAGACAGGGACAGTCTACAGTAGAAGAATAAGACAGCAAATTAGAAGGCGCTCTCCCCACCCTCCGCTTCCTCCAGCTTAAAGAGAGAGAGAGAGAGAGGGAGAGAGAGAGAGAGAGAGAGAGGGGCTACCGGGTACGTACAGGTACCGGTACTTTATCTATATAATATTTTCGATTGTCTGTGTGTGTGTCTGTTCTAAATAGGCGGCCGTAGTTTTGGACCTGGGGAGCTGAAACTTTGCATGTGGGTTTCAATTGACCTGGGTCAGGTCATAGAGGGGGCGAGGCCACGATCGGAGGTCGTTTCGAGGCCGAAATTGAAAACAAATTGAATAAAATTGCCGTTTGGGGCAGGAGGCCTCCAATCGAAAAGGTGTATGAAACGAAAGTTGTTCGCAGCCCCCCAAAATGGGGGTACGGATGAGGTCAGATCCAAAATCGGAGGTCATTTAGCGGCCGAAATCGAGGTTTCCGTTTAATGAGGCACAGGGAGGTCAAGGCCGGTGATTATGATAGTAGTAGTATTGTGATGATTGTGGTAGTAGTGATTGATGACGGTGATTATGGTAGTAGTAGTGGTGGTAGTAGTGATGGTGATTATGGTAGAATTTAAACCCGGGCAACGCCGGGTACCCCTGCTAGTCCTATATATAGCCTAGGTAAGTAGATGGTTAGATTCAACATTAAATATTATCTAGTTGAATATGTTCGTTATGCACTGCCAAATTAATACGCACTCACACACATACAATTACGCATACACGCATATACACCCGCACACGTAGTTAGTTAGATATACTAGTACATAGAATTGTTTACATTTATATGACACAATTTAACTGTATATAAACTACATGAGAGAGAGAGAGAGAGAGAGAGAGAGAGAGAGAGAGGGGGGGGGGGGGATGGGGGCAGAGGCAAGATTGATTGCATTTACTTCCTATGTTAATGATCCACCAATGATATATTACTGCGAGAGGGAGTGTGTGATTAATTTATACGATGAGCTGGAATAAACCAGCTTACTTATGTCTGAAGAGAAGCATTGCTTTATTGATAGATCAAGAAATATATGTGAAGTCTTGTATTATGTGATTTACTACGTGAATTATTGTAAGCTATATGTCATGTCTTCTATATGTGAAATCTTGTTTTATATGAATGCTTGTAAATGTGAAGTCTTGTATAAATGAAGCATTGTGTACGAGGAAAGAGAGAGAGAGGTGGATTTTGTGTAAGTTTAGGTAAATATGAGATCGATAGTGGCTATAATATCACGTATAATTTAGTGTGCGTGTGGGTGGGTGCTCGAGAGTTACATAGATACACAGACTCCACAGACCTTGCGGTCCCTACTAGGTAGTCCGAACTTAATGTTAAAATAGAATTTGCTACAAAGTGAAAGGCAAGGATAGCAAAGCAGAAGGTTTTCTCCCCACCCACCTCTCCCTCCGACCGTTGGTCGGATGGAAATTTAGTTTGGGAAACAAGTGGCCCAGCTGAAAGAGAAAAACTTCTACTGGGAAATTTATAGTAAAGAACGAAGTTGAGAAATATTATATACCACTGATGCTTAACCTAAAGAGAGAGAGAGAGAGAGAGAGAGAGAGAGAGAGAGAGAGAGAGAGAGAGAGAGAGAGAGATTGAAGTATGGGTGTATGTGAGGCAGAGACTGATTTTTACCACCAGACAATTTTGCAGGTACGGGTAATACTAATTTTATATCTCCTACTACCACTTACCGTACTACTACTACTAGAGAGAGAGAGAGAGATAATACGCACACGCACACACACACACACACATTCATAAACACAGAGAGTTTAGCCTGGAGAGTTTAGTTTATGGTGAGGGAAGAGAGAGAGTAAGGAATAATTCACGGAACCCCCAAACTTTCATACTTCGTGGAGTGAAGGGGAGATAGGCCGTTTCTGGATACCTTTCTCCCTCACGTTTAACCCCATTAGTTTTCAGATTTTAAGACGTTCGCAGCATTATTTGTTGTCGATTTTAAGACCTTTCGCCCCTTTTCTTTGACAATATTATGACTGTCCGTGTCATTTATGTGTCGAGTTTTTCCTGGCGAGCGATAGTGAGCCTGTAATTTAGGAGAAAGCGGCCTCTCGGGACAATTTTCTACCGAGAAATGTACACCTATATCTTGAAGGGGTTCCTGGGGTTACCTTACCTTTTGATGTGTTCGCCACTCTTCTAGCGGCACCAAGGAGCGCGACGCCCCTCGTTATGGGTGGTGATTTGTGTTTCTAAGTTTGATAGAGGTCTAGCGAGGAAACTAAAACATAAATGAATACCGGTACATGAATTAATACCGGTACATGAATTAATACCGGTACATGAATTAATACCGGTACATGAATTAATACCGGTACATGAATTAATACCGGTACATGAATTAATACCGGTACATGAATTAATACCGGTACATGAATTAATACCGGTACATGAATTAATACCGGTACATGAATTAATACCGGTACATGAATTGATACCGGTACATGAATTAATACCGGTACATGAATTAATACCGGTACATGAATTAATAGAAAAAAGACAAGAAAAACGACCACTATATAGCCCCTTAACGGGAGATTTCTACTCGAGGGATTTTTTCTTGCCCCCTTTCTCCCTCATGTTTAGCCCCATTGCTTTTTGAGATTTTAAGACGTTCGCCCCATTACTTTGGCGATTTTAAGACATTTCACCCCATTTATATAACTTTTAAGACCTGTCGTCCCATTTAGGTGTCGATTTTTTCCTGGCGAGCGATAGCGAGCCTGTAATTTAAGAGGAACCGGCCTTCGGCCGGGAAATTTGTCTACCGAAAAATTTGCATATTTATCTTGAAAGGAGGTCAAGGGGGTGTAATTTCAAGCTTGATGGAAGTCTAGGAAACACACTAAAAGCTCCCCTTAAAGGGAGGATGAGGGAGGGGTAAATTGCTATCTCTCCATCCTGATTGCTAAGCTATTACCATGATTTTGTAGCGAAAAATGTTGTTAATTATGCAAACTTGACGATTATATGACGCACAGACATAACAGTACCGGTATCATATTATATGACACACAGACATAACAGTACCGGTATCATATTATATGACACACAGACATAACAGTACCGGTATCATATTATATGACACACAGACATAACAGTACCGGTATCATATTATATGACGCACAGACATAACAGTACCGGTATCATATTATATGACGCACAGACATAACAGTACCGGTATCATATTATATGACGCACAGACATAACAGTACCGGTACCGGTATTATATGACACACAGACATAACAGTACCGGTACCGGTATTATATGACACACAGACATAACAGTACCGGTATCATGTTTCCTATAAAAATCAATAACTCAGATGCTAAAGGATTACATTTACCATCAGCTGGACACAAATTGACTATAGGCTACTAGTTAAAACAATGATCACCACATCAATCAATTAATATGGGGCTTCAGGTCCAGAAAAACATACGTCACACATACCGGTACATAAACACACACGTCACGCACATACACACACGTAAAACACATACATGTACACATACACTTCAGGCACACATACACACGTCATATATATACACACATACGTCACACGTCACACACAGATTATTACTGCTACGATATTCTTATTTAGTTGTCGGATATTGTTTGTTATCAGATAATTTCCAATATGATTGGATAGGCTTGGTTGGATATTATTGGTGTGTTTCCATAATAGACTCTGTATAAAAGTGGTCATGAATTCTTGAACATGACGTAATGATAAAAACAAGACAATGAACATTAACTAGTGGAACCTAGTAATTTGTTCATCGAGGCTCAAACAGTTTATCAAAATGGTTAGTCAGTGTATCATTATTGGCCCTTAAAATATGTTCACTATACCCTGTTCCAAATAGGTAGGCCACAAAACGTGCACCCTAACCTCTGTAACTCAAAAAGGGCTAGAACAAATGGGCTGTACATTTTCACACCTATTCCCTGGCTGACCTTTCCCAAATGGTAGAAATGTTAGCGCGATTAATCTATTCGTGTGTGACTAATTATAGAGGTTCATGTTCAAGAGAAAATATGCTGTAAATGTTCACACCTATTCCCTGTTGGACCCTTCCCAAATGGTAGAAATGTTAGCTCGATTACCGGTACCCGGTACTCTAGTCGTTTGTGAGTTAAAGAGGTTAATGTTCACGAGTTTTGGCCTACTTCTTTGGAACAGGGTATAGGTAGGTGACATGTAAACAAATTGGTAGACGCGTGGGGGGCAGTGGGGCGAAAGTGGGAGGGGGGTCAAATGGGTTGGATGAAAAGGGCGAGGAGGATTGGAAGGGAATAGGGTAGTGGGGGGGGGGGGGGGGGGGGGAATGGAGGATGGGGGGGGGGGTGAAACCAGGGTGTCAAACCGGAGCGATATCGTGTGAATGAATATTAAAGGCAATTAAGGAATAGACTAACATGAACATGAACATGAACATGAAATATAATTGTTTTTACCATTTTATCATTCCCAAAGACATACCGGGAATGTTAACTATAAACCATAATTTTTAGTGCAGTTGGGTACAGTACATGATTAGATTGATATCCAGTATTCGATAAATGAATATTAATCGTGGTCATGTGCTGTACAGTACTTATATCTGTCTCGATGGTGTAATGGTTAGAGCGTGCAAGTTTTGTACCGGTATGAGCTATCCTAGGTTCGAATCCTGGGAGAATTCCTTGCTTTCATTACCATACTTTCATAAAAGCTAAAGAACGGCGACATAACCCGTTCAAATGGTTTCACGGTAGATAAGTTTAGATTTAGGAAAGATATAGGAAAACACTGGTTTGGGAATAGAGTTGTTAACATGTGGAATGGACTGCCCAGAGCAGTGATTAGCTCAGGAACTGTTGAAAGTGTTAAGTGTAAGTTGGATTCCCATATGGATGATATGGGCTGGGTGTGAATGGGAGCTGCCTCGTGTGGGCCGCACGGCCTTATGCAGTTTCCCGCGTTCTTGTGTAAAGTGAAAATATGTTAATAGAAACACCATTTGAGAAGGAACACTTTATTGACAACGTTTCGTGGATAGCTTCTTCGAGTTTTCTAATGCTTAAAAAGTTAAAGAAAAAAAACGATCATTTGAAAGCAGATCATTTTGAAACTTGCAAAATAAAAACCGAACAGATTGCTGAAAGACTCGATGTACGATAAGTAATTATATGAAATGTCAGGTTAATCAATGAAACTGTCAATAAAATGTTCTTTCCTAAATGACTACTTATCTGAGTTCATACTTTCAAGAAAATATGAAGGGGAGATGGTCATTTATCTGGTCCCTCTTCTTCCTCATGTTTAAACCCATTAGTTTTTCAGATTTTAAGTTTGTCAATTTAAAACCTTTCGTCCGATTTCTACATCAATATCAAGACTTTTCGTACCATTTAGGTGTCGATTTTTTCTGGCGAGCGATAGCGAGCCTGTACTTATAAAAGAAATCGGCCTTCGGCTGGGACATTTGTCTATCGACAAATTATACATATAGCCTACAGTATATCTTGAAGGGGGTCTAGGAAGAGTTAATTATACATATAGCCTACAGTATATCTTGAAGGGGGTCTAGGAAGAGTTAATTATACATATAGCCTACAGTATATCTTGAAGGGGGTCTAGGAAGAGTTAATTATACATATAGCCTACAGTATATCTTGAAGGGGGTCTAGGAAGAGTTAAATTTAAGCTTGATGAAGATCTAGCGAGGAAACTAAAAAATGCATGAATACATAAATAAGTAAGCCCCCCAAAACATCCACCGTCCCCTTAAAGTGTATGGGAACTGACTCACTGTATCACTTTGGTCAGTATTTGTATCCGCTTAGCTCTACTTATATTATATCTTATTCATTTACATGTTGCCAGAATGTCATAATATACGGTACTACAGTTTTGTTTTTATTTGGTTTCAGTACCGGTAACAAATGTATATAGGCCTATCTACATAATCTTCGTGCTGAATCGTATCGTATCCATATAATTTCGTAGCTAGCCTACGTAATACCGGTACGTAATTTGGTTACACACGAATCTAATGTTATCTACATAATCTCTTATTTTTAAGTCGTGTTGTAACTATGTATATTCGTAATTACATAATTCACCAGTATTCCACTCCTTTCGATTCGGTTACAAACTAATATATATATACCGGTACATAATCAATCTCGTTTTTAGTCGTATCGTAACCAAGTATGTTCGTGGCTACATATTACACACCTTCATTAATTGTAGACTTTACCAACAAATCGTGAACGTTTTGCAAGCCAGTCCATTCGTTCATAAGTTGACGATTGACGGATGGAAAGTATTGGAAACAGATAGACAAGAATACCAAACTAAAATAATGGAGAGGTAAATCCCATCCCCAAGCCATAAATCCACCCAAATGATCCTCCACTAATCCGCAATTCCCAAACTCACATTCGACCAATCCCAGGTTTGATCTTCCTAGCTTCACTCCAGCCATTTGACATGCAAAAATAAATACAAATGCTTAACAAAACATTTAGCCTACCGTATTATATTATTATATATTAAAGCTATATATATATTTACTATTAGTTTGCACCCTAGACCTTCAACAAGCTAAAAAAAAAAAAAAAAAAAAATATATATATATAACAAATAAATAAACACCTCCAGAGATAAATTTGTAAAAAAAATCGCTAGTAAAGTGTCCTGGCCGAAGGCCGTTTCTTCCTAAATTACAGGCTCGCTATCGCTCACCAGGAAAACAATCGACACCTAAATGGTACATAAGGTTTTAAAATTGACAATAAAATGGGGGTGAAGGTCCTTAAAATAACCAAACTAATTAGCTGAAAATATTTAATGTTCATAACCTAACTATTGGGGCTAACCATGAAGCCAAGGAGCAGAAACAAACCTTAACGACTCATTACAAAAAGCGACCAAACACAACTGAAGGAACATTAAGGGGAGATGGGTCGTTTTTCTGGTCCCCCTGCTCCCTCATGTTTAGCCCCATTAGTTTTCATATTTTAAGACGTTCTACCCATTAGTTTGGCGATTTTAAGACCTTTCACCCCATTTATTTGTCAATATTAGGACCTTAAGGTGTAAATTTTCTCCTGGCGAGCGAAAGCGAGCCTGTAATTGTAAGGGAACCAGTTTGCTCTAGGCCCTTTTGAGTTACAGAGCGCACAGGGATCAAGATTATTGTCAAGTCGCTACCTAGGCTATAGTAATAAAATAGGCTAATAGATTATAGTTATTCATTAGAAGTAGGCTAACAATCTTGACCTCTAACCTCTGTAACTCATAAACGACTACCTACCTGGAGTCTACCTGGAGTTGTTTTGGCCATCCATCAGTGGCCTCGGCGAGAGTTGCTCCCCCCGAGTACGTTTGCTGCCAGTGCTTGATGCAGCAGGCTATTCGAGGAGGCAGCTCTCACCCCCGCGAAGCATGGCTCTGGCATTTTGTTGAAGAGGCTCGGTCCCCTGTTTGTCAACTAGCCTAAGAGTCCCTTAGTGTGCCCAGAGCTCCCCTACACTTTTGGGGTGGGATGTTACATTTCCTACCCCCTCTGTCGCTCCAGTTCCATGATAGGCTATTGTGGTGTGAAGGTTTGGCACTAGACCCTCGATAACTTTCCTAGAGTAAGCAAGCTAATATTTCTACCAATTGGTAAGTGTCAGCCAGGGAAAAGGTGTGGACATTTACAGCCCATTCCCTCTAGCCATTTTTGAGTTACAGTGCTTAAGGGTCACGATTTTTGGCCTACTTATAATGAATGGACTATAGTAAAGTAATGAAGTGTTAGAGTTTATATATAAAATATATAAAACTAACCAAACATTATTATCTTGCGATTCTGTGATAGGCGTTTGGTGTTGGAGTGAAATAAATAAAAATTGATTATCATGATGGAGGTCTAGGGAGGAAACTAGAAAAAAAAAATACATAAAAGAACAACCAAATAAACCTTAATAACCCCTTATGTTCTTATGTTCTTATGTTCTTCCTATAGCTAAAACTGCTTCAAGCTCCGTGGGTCCAGACATGTTTATTCTAACCTACCTTGAATTTGTCACTCTATTACTTTGTTTTCCCTTTTTTTCTGGGGACGCGTGACAGTTACAGTCGAGTGTTACAAGCAGCTTTTCTTTTTGTTTTCCTCATATAAAAAAACACACACATATATATATTGTGACTCATATTTCTCAACTCACCATCTTTGGGTCTCGGCGAGTCGGAGTCGGCGGTTCCTTAGCCACAACATGCTTTAATATATTTTATTTGTCATTTATATTTTTGGAGTAGGCTATAGGATTTATTGATACTGATTTTTCTACATCGTAAATTGGTATTAACCCCTTCAACACCATGACGCCTTTATACTTTTAATTCTGGTTAAGGTTAGGCGATGTTGGGCCGTTTAAGAATGACTTATGTTGATTGAAGGGTTTATTGAGATCGTATATTTAAGTCGTACAGGTAGATTATTAACTAAGGAAAATCGTCTAATGGTAACCAGAATATAGGGTAAAACACCAATAAAGGTACTTTGGTCTCTCCTACCGTAATTGGGTACCGCCAACTTCAGCTGGGTGTTATTCTGTTGTTGTTTTTCGGCTTTTGTACACATGCCAGCTGGACTCACACACTCTCACTCGTCACTTTAAAGGTAAAATAGGCCTATATCATATTTAAGCATTTCCATAGGTCCTACAAGTTATTAAGTGAATATATGTGCGAGGCAGAACAAGATTCGCCGATTCGCGGTGCGGACAAGGTGGAGGCCTATAACTTTCTTAATATTCATAAAAGTAGATCACCTGCACTCAAAATGGCGTTTGCTATCGAACTAGGGGTAATCAGCTGACCATGTGTTAGATTCCAGATGTATGATAACCAGCCTGCGGCAAAATGCAGATTTTTATAAAAACGTACGCGATTTTTGCGGTCGGTCAATAAAGGTACCATTGTTTTGGGTGGCCTGATGCTACCTTTATCACATAAATCTACCTCTTATATGTTATATTCTATATATGGTCACCATAAGTGTATCAAGTTGAAGCCAAAACCATTTTCCGAACTACGATGTCGAGTGGTAATTTTTTGTAATTACCTTGGAAATAATGGCTATAAATCGAGAATTGTGCAATAAATATGTTATAGGGCCTATCCTAACCTAACCAACAAACCTAACCTAACCTAATAACCCCAAAATACATTTAGGTTAGGTTAGGTTATTGGTTAGGTTAATGCAAAAAAATAAATAAAAATAAATAGGCTAAAGCCAAGAAAAACAAATATTTTCCGGTGGATAAAAATTATATAGCAATGAAGCATAAAATGATAGGAACCCAAAACTACCATTAGAAATGAGATCCCAGCTGTGGTGCGGCTCGTAAATATTGACCCCATTTTTTCCTTATAGCCTATAGGCCTAGCCTATATTGTTAGAGAGCCTACCCTAATGGATAAATAGCCTACTCGTAACTCATTGCCTGCATTCCTTGCTGTAGAACACTTCAACACCGTAGGCCTAGCCTATATAAAAAAATACATATAGGCCTAATCCAAATTACGTAATGGGGGTGAAGGGGCTAAGACTTGGTTTTCGTGACATAGTGTATGTATGTGTGTGTGTGTGTGTGTGTGTGTGTGTGTGTGTGTGTGTGTGTGTGTGTGTGTGTGTGTGTGTGTGCCATAAGTCTTAATAACAATACAAAGTGTTAACCCTTTCTGAACCAGCGACGTCTTATTAATTGTATCCTACTTACATTTAGAGGATTTTGTGCAGTTTCAGAAACATCTGATAGTAAATGAAAATGGGTTAGGCTAAGTGATATAGTTCGAAGCCTGTTCATTACTGGAGGCCCTTTTGAAACTGAATACAATCGTCTAATAGTAACCAGAATAAAGTTTAAGGACGGCACTGGTACTTAATGTTTTTAGTTAGATAAAATAGGACTTCAGAGGCTATCAACCCTGTTGGATTATTAAGCCAGCACACTGTAAGTCAAGAATAACGTCAGAACTGGAGCTTCTTTTCGAGAACTCCAATCCCCTGTCTAAATGTGTTAAGTACGGTATTCGAATAATATAAAGTGCAAGACATCGGTAGAGCATTTAGTCGACCTTAGTGGCTTAGTTATATTCTTAATTACGTTTTTTTTTAATTGATAATACCATACATCTAAGATACGATATAAAATTATATTCTTAGTGCTTGTCGAAAATTCATGTTAAGTTACGGGTTATAAGTCAACCATATCTCAAAGCTGAGTTACAATGTCGATCGTAGCTGGAGCATAAGTTACGATTCTAGATATTACACGTTGCTATTCAACTTTACCTATTAGTGTCTTTAGTGGGATAGCCTATAGGCCTATTATATTATTATTATCACGATTATGTTGTAGAATATCTAGTTAACATTTCCCATAGTAGTGGTATATGAATGTTTACGTATAGGCTACTCATAACATTCACTGTGCCTTATGAGTTATGACCCTTTGATTGTTGTATCCTATAATATTGTATTTGTTTGCCATTAGGCTAATAATAAATAAATAAATAAATAAATAAATAAATATATAGGCCTATATATATATATATATTTATATACAGTATATATTTAATATATATATATATATATATCGGTATATATATATATATATATATAAATATATATATGTATAAGATATATATATATTTAGATATATATATATATATATATATATATATATATATGTTTCTAATCTCTCAGTGGGGATCGAACCGTCGACCATCAGGACGATAGCCGACGCTTTAATCAATTACACCACGGCAGTCTTGGTGGTGTAATTGATTAAAGCGTCGGCTATCGTCCTGATGGTCGACGGTTCGATCCCCACTGAGATTAGACACATTTAGTGGCTCACGTGTATTTGTGATATATTCTCAATATATATATATATATATATATATATAATATTCCTTCGAGTAGGCCTATCAGCTGTTAATCAATTGGATTGTTAATTATGCCTTTCATTTGACTGTAGTTAGTTCATCTCCGAGTACTGCCAGACTAAAGACACGAAGGTTTTGATTGATATCTATCTCTATTACAATGCCACGTATTTTGAGATTCTGTATTTAAGAGGAGCCGGCCGAAAATGTATAGGCTACATATATTTTGAAGGGGGATCTTGGGGGTGTTTGTTTAAGCTTCTTTGAGATCTATCGAGGAAAGTAAAACATATATGTATACACAAATAAATGAAAAAGCCCAGCCCCTATCCTATTAAGCTATGTATGATACTATCTGTGGTTACCTTCAAGCCGTGGATGACATGGTTACAATGTTCCTGGGGTATATAGTCCGTGATAGCCACCACCAGGCCCTCGTAACCGTTGTCCACCAGCTTCAGGTCCTCGGGGTGGGCTACCGAGGAAGGGGGAAGGGTGGACACTAACAGCAACAACCCCACCACCACACACACACAATCCTTAGACTCCATCCTAAGGCTCTAGTTTGACATCCCATCCTCACCATTTTCCCATTATCGAATATGTAATTACCACTAGGAATTCATTTCTGCTAAATCTTCACTTGGATTCTTCCTTTTCTATTGGGTTTTTACTAAATTATGGCAAATGTTCTCGCCTCTTTCTTTCCGTAGGATGGGTCACTGTGCAACATACCAATTTTCGAGTTAATTTGTTTCCAAATATATAATTACATAGAAATATACTGTATGTACATATAATTGCGAACTGTCGCTAGGTCCTTGGGCTGTATACAACACACCTACGCGAGCCTCTGAGTTAAGCCACGCATCGGCTGCCAAATCCCTTTGATCTTCACCTCAAGGCAAAATCTAGAGGAGCAGCAAAGGAGGGCTCTCGGGAGAAGGTTGGCGACACGTCCACACCCTCCGAACCTGGAACTAGTACTGAGCGAACTGCGGAAACCCACCACACCACCTTCCCGCTACACTAGCTTCACGCCGCCCAGCCATTGGCTCAGAATCCGACCCTCATCTCTCTTGCCCCCTCCCTCTTCCTAGCTATGCCTCCCTTTCTTGTTCCCTCCTCCCTCCTTCTCCCCTCCTTATCCTTCTTTTCCGATCTCTACCTCCCTCTCTTCTTCCCTCCTTCCTTTCCGAGCTCTATCTCACCACTCTTCGTTGTTCTTTCATTTTAGAGCTCTACCTCCATTTTTTCCTTCCTCCCTTTCCGAGTTCTTCCCCTTTCTCCACTTCCTTGCTTCCTTTGCTCCCTCCTTCCTTTCCAAACTTTATAAGAACATAAGCAAATGGGAGTCTAGAAAGCCGATCGGCCCACACAAAGCAGTACCCTTTCACACCCAACCCCAATTACAAGGACCAATTACCTCCCAACTCTTCGTCCTTCCTTCCTTCCTTCCTTTCCGAGCTCTACCTTCCTCTTTTCTTCTTTCTTTTCTCTGCCCCTTCCTCCCTTTCCAAGCTCTATCTCTCCTTCTTTCCTCCTTTCCGAGCTTAGCCTCCTCTTCTTCTTCCCTCAAAACTCCACCTTTCTCCTTCCATCTCTCTTTAAGGGGACAGTGGCTATTTTGTTGGTCTATTAATTTATATATGCATTCATTATTTATTTTCCTCGCTAGACCTCTATCATGCTAAGAAAAAGAAAAAAATCCTAGCCCCCCCCCCCTTCAAGCTAAGTGTGTACATTTTTCGGTAGAAAATGTCCCGGCCAAAGGCCGTTTCCTTTTAAAATAACAGGATCGCTATCGCTAGCCAGGATAAAATCCTAAAATCGACACCTAAATTGCACGAAAGGTCTTGAAGTTGACAACGAAATGGGGTGAAAGGTATTAAAATCGTCAAACTAATGGACCGAACATCTTAGAATTTTAAAACTAAAGGTGTTAAACATGAGGGAGAAGGGGGTCCAGAAAAACGACACATCTCCCCTTAGCACTCCATCTCTATTCCCCCTTTCTACTTTCCTAGCTCTACTTCCCCTCTCTTTCTACTTCCCCTCTTTCTACTTTCCTAGCTCTACTTCCCCTCTCTTTCTACTTTCCTAGCTCTACTTCCCCTCTCTTTCTACTTTCCTAGCTCTACTTCCCCTCTCTTTCTACTTTCCTAGCTCTACTTCCCCTCTATTTCTACTTTCCTAGCTCTACTTCCCCTCTCTTTCTACTTTCCTAGCTCTACTTCCCCTCTCTTTCTTCTTTCCTAGCTCCACTTCCCCTCTCTTTTCCCTTTCATAATCTCCCAATCTCCCCCTTCCACCTTTTCAGAGCTTTATCTACCCTTCATGCCCCCCCCCCCCATTCTTGCTGTCCTCTTCCTTTCTCCCTCTATTTCTCTCCCTCACCCCCTCCTTTATTCCTCTCTCTAGCTCACTCCTTCCTTCCTTTATACTCCTCTTTCTTCCTTCTGCTCCCCTCCTCCCTCTCTTCCCCTTTCCTCTCCCCTCCTCCTATATTCCTCTACCTCCGTTCTCTCTTTCTCACTCCTTCCTCCCATTATCCCCCGCTTTCTTTCTTCTGTACCCCCCCCCCCTTCTCCCTCCCTTCCCCTTTCCTCTTCCCTCCCTCCCTCCTATATTCCTCTACCTCCTTCCTCCCTCTATCTCCCTCCGTCCTTCCTTGCATCCCACTTCCTCCTCCTCCTTCCTTCCGTTCCTTCTTCCCTGGCTGTTCCTTTCTTCCTCCCCCCCTCCCTCCCAAGAAGACCTTGCACGTCAAATACGATATCGGACTTTTGGCTTTGGGAGTTAGTTTGGGGCGGTCTGCGAAGAGAAGAAGCCCTCATGAGCATGCTCTCTCTCTCTCTCTCTCTATATATATATATATATATATATATATATGTATATATATACCGGTATATATATATATATATATATATATATATATATATATATATATATATATATATCAAATACTCATATATAGACAATTAAATATTTGAGAATAGGGGCTAAGAGGTTTGTATATAAGAAGTCAACATTGAATGCAGAGAAGCAATATGGAAACAAGAAATACAGAAGGGAGCGAGTGTGGAGGAGAGAAGAGGCGAATAATGAGTAGATAAGAAGGGGGAGAAGAAAGTAGGGAGTAGGAAAGAGGTGAATAGGGATTAGAAAAGAAAGTAGGGAGTAGGACAGACAGAAATAAGAGAAGACGTAAGTAAGGAGTGGAGTAGATAAGAAGCCAATAGGGAGTAAGAAAAAAAGGGGAGGAGCTAGTGGAGGGCAGGGCTGGCAGGCACAGGAAGGGGAGGAGCTAATGGGTAGGGGGGCCAAAGGGGGTGTGGCTTAGTGGTGGTGTTGGTGAGTGTTCGGAGAGTGGAGCCACCTGGTGAGAATCAGCCACACTAGGGAAGGGTCATTGAGGTTGTGCACTACCACTTCTTAACCTTCGACCTAGAGTTACGTAAATACACGGACTATATGGCCCAAGCGGGGTGATCCGGCATTAACATTTACTGGCACATGATTTATTCTCATGTACTAGGACAGAGGAAGAAAAGAACAGTAAAGCAAACAGGTTCTCCCCTATAATAAGAACAAAGAAATGGGAGTCTGCAAAAAGCTGATCGGCCCACACAAGGCAGATCCCTGTCACACCCAATCCCAATTACAAGGCCTAATTATAGACCCAACTCACTAATACCTTGAAGACTGACCTCACCAAAATGGTCAGAGATCAACACAAGGTTACGGGGGTCTAACTGGTATCGGCCAATCAATCAACCTTTCCTTCATCCTAAGATTTAGATTGCTTTAAACTATGTGTGTCCAGGCATTTTGACATCAACATACCTTGAATTTGGCTTTGTCACACTTTAGGCTTTGGGGGTAGACACTTGTTCCAGGCAGCCTGATATGTTTATGTTTTCTCCTACTTACACGTAGGACAT
Organism: Paralithodes platypus; assembly: GCA_032716605.1. Classification (NCBI taxonomy): domain Eukaryota; kingdom Metazoa; phylum Arthropoda; class Malacostraca; order Decapoda; family Lithodidae; genus Paralithodes; species Paralithodes platypus. The sequence continues at coordinate 2,696,553 of CM064484.1, forward strand.
TTGTTTTGTTTGTCAATCTCCTGCCACTGTGCTACATTCAATGAATGTCTGTATCTATAATAAACCTTCGGCAATACTGGTACAAGATATAAAGGTTGGTATTTGGATCTAAATTTCACATGGTCAAACATTTTATTTCACTTGTTTGATAATTATGGCACCAAAATAGAAAAGAACAAAATAATATATATATATACTGTATATATATATACCGGGTATATATATATATATATATATATGTATATATATATATATTAGAATAAGAAATAGGTCGCTCTCTCTCTTACTACAAGATCTCTACATTCACCAAGCCACTAATCCCTCCCCACTTCCTCCTTTGCACCCAGTCGGGGGACACCTCAACGACGTATACAGACTATAACAAAGCCACTCCAACAGATTCCTCTCTCTCCAACACCCCTTCTCCCCTCTCTACACTCTTCATAAAAATAGGAAAAGTAGAATGTAGATACGAGGTGCCGTTGTAAAGGCTTATCCCTCAATACCTTCACTGACCTGACCTTCCTCCCCTCCTCTTATCTCTCTCTCTCTCTCTCTCATTTTACCTGCCTCCTTCCCTTACTCTTTCACAGGCTTGGTTGGATATTAGGGTTAACCCATACAGTACCGGTGCCGTCCTTTTAACTTTATTTTGGCTACTATTAGACGATTGTATTAAGTTTAGGATCTACAGCAATTAACGGGCTTCGAACAATCTCAATTAACCATTTCTATCCTTCTAAAGCTGCACAAAATCGTCCAAATATAGCTCAAGTAAAATTAAAAAGGCGTTTCTGGTACAATCGCGCTAAGAAGTCATGACTCGCTTTTGCTAAGGATCGGACAATAGTTCCCAAATCTGGCTACCGCTGGCAACTCTCCACTGACCCTCGGAGCCCGGTCGTTTCCAAATTTTAAACTATAGGTCTTTGGATATTCCCAATAATTGGCCTACTTAGAAAATTAACCTATTTATGCCCTCCAATTTTGATTTATGTTGAAGTTTGAATAAATATAAGTAATGTTTGTTTACAATTCCTTTATAGAATAATGAGAGTAATTAATTTACATGCGCTATCTAGCATGTTGCACTCCCAGGCCCGTAGGAACGGTAGGATATTCAGGGACCGAGTCACACTTGCCTTTCCATCTTCCGTTTTTATATGAGTCTCCCTATGGGTTATTATATATTCTAAAAGTGAACATTAATCGTTTGTCTATACAAATTACAAGCTGTTCTCGAGTATTCAAGCTTTCTTCCAAAATATACTGGAGACCGCTTGTTTTTCAGGCAGACTGTTGTTCCACATAGAGAATAAAATGTGGAAAAACAATCTGTTATATGTTTATTTACGTGATTTATTGACACTTAAGGTTTGAATATTAGTTTTATCTGTTGGTTTTAATTTTATGAGATACTTTTCTCCCAGTATTGTTGGTTTAAAAAGTAATACAAGCATTAAGAAACTTGCTCCACATTTTAATCCTGAATCTAGTGAGCGAAATACTACGAGTTTCATTTTTTTTTCGTTCGGGTTAGTCTAAACTTTCGTATTATTTGGTTTGCTCTCACATAATGAGATAAATATATTGCAACAATACTTGTATATCGTGTTTTTGGTATAGTTTCCTTCAATACAGTTCTCCCCGGTGTGTAATATATGAATATAGTAGAGCCTCAATAGTTGCCAGATAGCACTTTCTGAACAAAAGGTACTGGGAATCGAGTCATGACTTCTTAGCGCGATTTACATAAAGTGTTAAAGAGGTTCAACTCAAGCATAGGTGGGAAATAATCATATAAGATGTGTTCTACAGTACTTAGGATAAGCTTTGTTTTTCAATCTTAAAGGGAGATGGGACGTTTTTTTGGTCCCGTTTCTGTCTCGGGTTAAGCCCCATTTGTTTTGAAACTATATGACATTCGGCTCATTAGTCTGGCGATTTTAACACCTTTTGCTCCATTTCGTTCCCAATTTTAAGACCTTTCGTGACATTTAGGTGTAGTTTTTTTCCTGGCGAGCAATATCGAGCCTATTTTAGCCGGGAAATTTTCCTACCGAAAAATATACAAATTTATCTTGTATGGGGGTCACACGAGCGCTTTTTCCGGCAATTTTCAATAATTAATTTTGTTCTGGTTATATTTGAGTCTTTTTCACATTAGAATCGGAAACTAGGCTGAAGGTAGATTATAAGTGGCTACATTTTGGTACAAGTGAGATTTTAAGGATAAATGGGCTGGTTTATCTGGCATCCTTCTCCCTCGTGTTTAGCCCCATTGGTTTTCAGATTTTAAGATGTTTGCCCCATTAGTTTGTCGATAATAAGACCTTTCGCCCCATTTATTTGTCAATTTTAAGACCTTTCGTGCTATTTAGCTTTCGATTTTTTTTCCTGGCGAACGATAGTTAGCCTGTTATTTTGGAAGAACCGAAAATGTACAAATTTATCTAATGGATGTTTTTATTAAAGTTTGATGGAGGTCTAGGGAGGAAACTAAAACAAAATTATAAATAGGCCTATATGAGATAATCGACCAAAAAAAAAAATAATATATCTCCGTTAACCCCTTCAGCACCATGCCGCCTTTTTACCTTTGATTCTGGCTAAATTTAGATAGTTTTATGCAGTTTAAGAAGAATCTATGATACTAAGAGGGTTTATTGAGACCGTATTTACCCCTTTGAGTCGTATAAGTAGATTACAAACTTAAGAACATCGTTTAATGGTAACCAGAATTTGATGACATTTTCGTCAGGGTGGTGAAGGGGTTAAAGTTGCCAGACTACAATTGCTCGTGTGTCACTTCCTTGCTCTCTCTCTCTCTCTCTCTATACAGGATCTCTAGGTTAAGGTCACAGTGGATAGTTTTGGGGGTCAATATATTTACATATCCATTATTTTTTTAGTTTCCTCGCCAGACCTTCATCAAACTTAAACAAAATCACTCCCTAGACCCCGCTTCAAGATAAATTTGTACATTTTTCGATAGAACAATTTCCCGGCCGAAGGCCGGTTTCTCTTAAGAGCAAAGGCTCGCTATCGCTCGCCAGGAAAATATCGACACCTAGATGGCACGAAAGGTCTTGATATTGATATAGGAATGAGACGAGAGGTTTTAAAATCGACAGACTAATAGGGCGAACGTCCAAAAATATGAAAACTAATGGGGTTAAACATGAGGGAGAAGGGGCTCAGAAAAACGATTCAACTCTCCTTAAGGGGGGGGGGGGGGGGGGTAGGGTTTATTATTTGGTCTATGCATTCACCATTTCTGTACCGATGATGTCTTTCTCATATGATTTCAGCTACATTTAGTCGATTTTGTGAAGCTTAGAAAAAGATATATGGTAGTTGAAAGGATTAATTGAGATAGTCTGTAGCCTTTTATTGGATAGACTTCCTTCCTAAGCTGAATAAAATCATCTAATGGTTGCCAGAATATAATGAAAAGGACGTCACCGGTACCGCATGGGTTAATGCAATATACAGTATATATATATATATATATATATATATACAGTATATATATATATTTTTTTTTTTTTCTTTTTTCCTCGCTAGTCCTCCATCAAGCTTAGAAAAAAATCCCCAAGATACCCCTTCGAGACAAATGTGTACCTTTTAAAAATTATCCTGGCCGAAGGCCGGTTCATCCTAATATCACAGGCTTGCTATCGCTTGCCAGGAAAAAATCGACGTCTAAACGGCACAAAAGGTCTTAGTATTGACAAAGAAATGAGGCAAAAGGTCTTATTCTCGCCAAACTAATGGGCCGAACGTCTGCAAATCTGAAAACTAACAGGGCTAAACATGAGGGAGAAAGGGCTCCAGGAAAAACAACCATCCCCCCTTTACTTAGCCATAAAGTAGTTCAGGCAAAGCTGCCTGTAACAAAATTGTCTTCCCCAGAGTTGACAGAGTGACAGAGAGCCCAATTCAAGGTACGTTAGAGTCAAAATGTCTGGACACATGGAGCATGAAGCAGTTTAAAGGCCGCGTCATACAGAAGTCGAACGTTGGCCGACTGCCGCCCAAAGTCGATGACTTGCATATTTTTCCCGAATGCAACCGAATTACCCGAAAGTAACTCGGAGACGAACGTAACCCGACACTGACCCGAATGAATTTCGAATATAACCCGATGGACCTGAATGAAACTCGATGATGAGTCGATGAATCCCCGTACGCAACTCGAAGGAAACCCGATGTGGAACGAAGAAGACTCGATCATGCGTCGAATATAACTCGAATATGGCCCGAAGACGGGGAAATAACCAGAATTATTACCGAAGCTCAGCCGAAGCTCAGTCGATCAACAACCGAAATAGAAGAAGTTAAGTCGAACGTCAGTCGAATGTCAGTCGAAGATCAGTCGATGATGCAAATCAGCTGCCAGACGTACCTGACGCTTATATAGTAGGGGTGGGTTCACAGCCACATCATTAGCAACTCGGTGCTCATCACGGCAACATGGCACACAGTCTCGACTTCCCGGACACCTCACTTCCACAATCGGTATATCAAGATGAATTGAAGAAGGCAATCGAGTTCCAGGAGATTGTTAATACCAACCTCAAGTATCGGCTTATGTGCGGCACCCTCATCGAGCAAGAACGTGAATGCCAAAAACGACCCAGGAAACAACGGAGTTGCAGCGTCAAGCCTTGGGTCACACAGAGATCAACCTACGGACACTACCACCAGTTGATGATGAAGCTTATGGAAACGGATAGGGTCACCTACAAGTACTATCTCCGTATGGACGAGGAGCTATTCAATGAGATTGTAACCCGTGTCACACCCCGGATCAAGAAGGAGACAACCAACTGGAAGAAGCCCCTGGAGCCCAGATTGCAAGTTGTCATGACACTACGTTTCTTGGCCACTGGTGAGGCATATAAGAGCATGGCATTGAACTTCCGTGTTGGTGCCAACACGATATCTCTGGCAGTACGGGAGACGAGTGAGGCCATAATACAAGAGTACATGCAGGAGGTCATTGTCTGCCCATCAACACCTGAAGGCTGGAAGGAGGTTGCCAAGGGCTTCAACGACAGGTGGAACTTCAGGCACACCATTGGGGCAATTGATGGAAAGCACATTGCCATACAGCCTCCAGGAAACTGCGGATCCATGTACTATAACTACAAACACTACCACTCTATTGTGCTCCTGGCAGTTGTTGATCACCTGGGAAAGTTTATGTACGTTGACGTGGGAGCGAACGGGTCAGCATCTGATGGTGGCATTTTCCAGGTGACCGACATCCGGAAGGCGCTGGAGGATGGTGCAGGCGGCATGCCGGCACCAGAGACATTCCCCGGGGAGGATCATCCAGTGCCCTACTTCCTTGTTGGGGATGATGCATTCTCCATGAGGGAGTGGTTGCAGAAGCCCCACCCACACCGAGGACTTGACGATGACAAGAGAAACTTCAACTACCGACTGTCCCGGGCCAGGAGGCAGGTAGAGAATGCCTTCGGTATGCTGGCAAACCGCTTCAGGTGCCTCCTGACTACCATGAACATACACCCCAGCACCGTGGAGAAGGTAGTCCTGGCTTCCTGTATACTTCACAATATGCTCATCGACCGACGGCCAGCACAACAACCAACACCGCGTCATGATAACCAACACTCTGACTGGATAAGGGACCCCTTGTATGGACTGGAGCCAATGCAGCGCCAGAGGGGACCAGCCGCTGCCTAACTTGTGAGGGAATACCTGACAGAGTACTACCACCGGCCCCAACAGCGCCTTGCCTGGCAGGAACCGGACAGCTAAAGAGGTAAGTTTCCAGTCAATTCATGTCCAAAGTATTCCATCGCCCACATCGTATAACCAAATCAGGAATAGTAATCCTTTGTTAAATAAAATTGATATTCATGACTTTACACACAATTTGACCCCCATTTTATAATTGTTTAAACCAATTTAAGTTCTCTGTTCATTATAATTGCAATGACATATACCACACTCAATTTGAGCCCCATTTCATAAGTGTGTTTTATTTCTTTTGTTAGTTCTCAGTTCAATATAATTGCAATGACATATACCATACTCAATTTGAGCCCCATTTTATAAGTGTGTTGACACAAAATTTAAGTTCTCTGTTCAATACATTTGCAACAACATATACCAATGTCATGCATTATTAGTTTTTCAAGTAAAGTCTTTTTACATTTGTCATAACCAGTTATAAAGAAAGTGAAATGTATATGAATGTTATCTTCGTTTAAATATTAAGTTTTTCATTTTATCGATATATGTCCCCCTTTTAATCCGTTCTTCTGATGGGACGTTAAAAATTAAGAACATGTTATGACACTATACATTGGGGTATCTTTTATCATACATTTCAACAACAATCAGATATGTTTAGGAGAAAGTACAACACAATTACACATAGAAAACCAACTTTATTTTATTTGTAATTTATAATACATATTAGGTAAAAAACTGTGTTATAAGAAATATTGCGGAGAGAGATAGTAGACAGATAGGTTATTAGAGGTTGAGTAGATTACAAAAAAGTGTCAACCATCCGGTCGACGAAGCCAGGGGAAATATCTAGGGGGTTGGTGGCCCTTCCATGATCCACGGGGTGGCATCAGTACGCCCCACCGAGGGTGGATAGCTCCTCCAACCTCGCGGTGTGTTGGGGGCTGCTGGCTGTTGCTTTCCACCATGGTTGAATGATGGTCCCGCAACATTCAGATTTTCATAATGTGGGCTGTATGGGTTTGCTGTCTGTGCCGGACGAGGCGGTTGAGGGTTGGGTGCCTCCTGAAGCGGGCCAAAGCGTGGGAGGGGTCCATACCCCCGGCTGTGGGCCCGCATAGCATTGGTGAACCGCATCACCTCAATCTCGTAGTGATCCACGAGGTCTGTTGGAAGCTCCGACAGGTTGTTCTGCACTAAGTGGTGGAAGAGCTTGAGGGAAGCGGTGGATGGGCTGTCTATGTTTCTGCTTCGGTCCCACTTCTTATACAGCTCGTCCAGGTGTTGCTCCCCCTGTCGTAGCTGTGTGTAAAACATATTTGCATTACAACATGAACAATACAAAAATATATATTACATTTATGCAGTGTACCTTATTGATAACGAATATGTGAAAGTGAAAATGTTTAAAACTAAAATTTCAGAATATATTAAGGAATCGGCAAAATTGCAAATCTCTAATAAAGCAAAGTTATGAATATACTTAACTAATCGGTTCAAGTGTAAATGTATAGTAAAAATCAAAGTTATAATCTGTCAAAGTACACATTTTTAAAAGTAAAAGTTCTGAATATAAAAACAATTCTGTCAAATTGCAAATATCTGATAAAGCAAAGTTCTGAATATACTTAATTATCGGGCACAGTGCAAATCTATTATAAATAAAAATCTAAATATAAAAACAATTCTATCAAAGTTGAAATCTACAATAAAACAATGTTCTGAATATTATAAATTAATTAAAAACGTAAGGATGAAAGCATGTTAACATCGGATAACTAATATTAATATTTACCTTGTCATACAGATCGGAATTGGTCCCTTCCGGCCCGGTGTTGCTGGTGGTGGCTGTATGGCGACGCGTCGTGGCAGAGGAGGACCCCGTGAGTTCCTGGGTGGTGGGAGTAGGACCTGCAGGCACTGGTGGGCTGTCCACCTCATCAGGTTGTGTGCCCGGGTCGTCGGCCACCTCCTCTTCAACCTCCATAGCTGTTCTGGTGGCTGTCTGAGGCTGCTTGTAGACCTGTGAAATATATAGGGGGGTTAGTGAAATTAGGACAATATTGAACATCTATTTCTAAAGCAGTTCAAACAATGATTTAAAACTGATGATATGGGGAATGAGGTAATACGTTTGAGAATGTCATATATTTTTTATGAAATGCAATGCTCAAGCAAACAATTAAAATTGGGTTTTAAGATAACGTTAAGTATTAATATTAACTGACTATGCCTCTATACTTTAGTGGTCTATTAATACATAAATCAATATATATGTATGTCATAAACATGAATAGTATGTTGGTGGACATGTGAGACTTTATCAACAATTATTTCCGTGACTTTACTGGTACATTTATGTCTGCGTGTGAATACTCCTTAAATACATGTCAATCAATAAATGCATAATAACATATTAAAATTATGTAATCCATTTATAATATACCCAATTTTTGTAGAGAAATCTATATACCTTTGATTATTGTATATTAAAAATTATATCTTGAAGAACACCCACTGATTTCTTTTTTCCTTTGTATTGATAGTCCTTTTGGAGAAACATTTAGTTATATTGTATAAACGTACCTTGCTCTTTCTGGTTATATTATATAAACGTACCTTGCTCTTCCTGGTGGGCAACTTAACCAAATGTGGTTTGAAGAACGCAAAGGCCTTCTTGATCCAGGCGTCCCTCTCGGTGAGCTGAGCTGCACCGGAACCTGACGGGATCTTGTCCAGCTTCCCGAACCGTGTATGCATGCCCTCCATCCACTTGGCTAGAACCTTCACTGCAAAATCATAATTTATAAACATAAGCAGTGTATAGGTGGTGTTTTATTCGAATTAATAATGAGACACGGAACCTAAGAACATAAAGAATTGGGAGTCTACAACAATGTGGCAGATTCACCCGGCCAGGTGAACCACACAGTACACCGAAATAAAACGGAAATACAATGCAGCACTTCACACAACACTTAATAATGATTCATTAATAAATACATGTCTTTGTTATTTCACTTAACATAAAATTATTTATACATAGCAAACAAATACACTCAACCAACCTGACACATTCTCCTCCGCGGCATTCTTTGACATGGTTTTCTCCCTCATGTCCCTGTCCCTGTGCGCCCGGAGTTTGCGGTTGTACAGGAACTCATGGTCCCTGTACCACTCTGCCACACTTGCTTCCTGCTTGTCCGGCAGGATGGCGTAGGTCCTCTTCCGTGTTGGCACTGCTGCTGACTTGTCCGAAGGTTTTTTGATGGGCGGCGTTGTCTTGTGCGGCATCGGCGTTGGCTTGGGTGGCGTGGGCGTGGACTGGGTGGCTGTTGCCGGGGCGTCTGACTGGGTGGAATACTGCGTGTAGTCAGGTTGCTGGGAGGGTCTCTCACCTAACACAGGCATCTCTTGGGTGGCAATGAGTTCATGCCTAGGGGGAAGAGGTTGCCGTTTCTTCACAAGAGCCATCACCTTCTCTGACTCGTCGGTGGTGTTGCCCGCATCGGGGTCGGAGTTGACCTGTTGCCCTGAAGCATCATCCTCGGTGTCTGAGCTCGTGTCGTCGACGATCAACAAGCCCTCATCATGTTCTGGTGGTGTTGCCAGGGCTTCCTGTGATGGGGCGAAGAGGTCCACCGATTCCGCCTGTTCGGGAGCCTGCTTCTTGGGACGCCCCAACTTCGCCCCCTTTGAACCTCTGCGCATCTTGGGGAGTGGTGGAGTGTCGTACGAGAGAGAGAGGGAGTGGTGTGGCGTTGTCGGATGGGGAGTGAGGTAGCATGTCTCTGCCGGCAGCTATATAAGGAGCCCAGTGCGTGCCTGCCAATGTACGATTCATCGGGTCGCATTTGGTGGTGCCGTGTGCATTTCCCCCTTGTTCTGCCCTAATATGCTGGTCCGTGTGCAAATCTGGTAGCATCAGGCGTCCCACGTGGGGCCGCACCTAGCAAAATGATGCATCGGGTGATATTCCGCTGTTATTCGAGTGAGCATCGACTTTCAATCGACTGTTATTCTGCCAATTCTAGTCATGGTTGGGTCTATATCGAGTGTAAACTCGATACATCGGGCAGGCAACCAGTGATATACGGGTCGATATCTGGTATTCATCCTTGTATTTGGGTTGTATTCGACTCTCGTTTGAGTTACATTCGATTTTATGAGAGATTCATCCAGCTTTCATCGAGTCTCCTTCCGGGTAATATCGACTATCATCCGGTTACATTCGACCCAAGTTCGAGTAATTCGAGTCATCATCGGCAATTCAAAATACAATCGAACACGACCCGAATAGGTCGAAGGTAACCCGAATATATCCGAATGTAACTGGAACGTAACTCGATCATGACTCGATAGATTTTTGACGTTTTTTTTACCCGATTCATCGCCAAAAGTTAACGCGTGAATTAACTTTTGGCCGATTCACCGGATGATTCGAGTCAAGCCCTGAACATCCCAAGAACTTCCCGAAGATAACCGAAGATCACCCGAAGCGTTACCAGAATCGACCGGAACTGGCTGAAATTTGAATTTTTGAATCGATTTGCCCGGGTTCGGGTGGGTTCGACTTCTGTATGACGCAGCCTTAAGTCATAGGATTAGGGAAAGACTGATTGAGGGAGAGAGTTCCAAAACATACTTGTCGAGTAGAAGCTAGAAAGACTGGGTAAATTGATTCACTCTTGGCTTAGAGAGTTTTACATAATAGGGGTGGGAGTGTGTTTAAAGGCGGGTGCCCCCCACTCTCTGTAAGGGAAGTGGTATACACTGAGACAGCCTCTGAAGAATGCTGATTATTGTAATAGCAGTAGAAGAGTGAAATAGATGTAACATTAATATAAGGCATGTAGGGGAATTAGTAAGAGGAAGTGAGTTGATGAAAATTAAATGCTTTTGACTCTACCCTTCGAGAAGTGCGGTATGGGTGGAACCTCCCCACACATGCGGACAATACTCGATACATGTGCACACTGTACCCTTATACAAAGCAAGAAGTTGTGCGGGTGTGAAGAAGTTTTAGCAAAATAATATTTTAGCAAGATAATACGATCTTTCCAAGAAAAGTCAGGAGAAAAAGAAACACCAAGAATACTGACAGAACATGATGGGTTAATGTGTGTGTTGTTGAATAATAAGGGAAAGTCGTGTGGAAGATGCTGACGAGTTAATAGAAGGAGCAATTGAGTTTTGGAAGCATTGAAAGTAACAAGATTTTCTCTGCCCCAATCAGATATGGTTAATAGATCAGAAGATAGGCGCGCTACGACCTAATCACGTGAGCTTTGGAGTGATTGCATGCTGGATCGCTGTGGAAAACTTCTCTCTGTTTCTTTTCAGCTGACGATACATTTAACACTCTCCGACTCATATGCCGCTAGATCGTCATATGGCGGTTTTGCCAAAATACTCATATGACGCTAGAGTGTCATATGAACTTATCTTAATATCTCTCTAATAAGTTATATGATGACGCTCTAGCGTCATTTAGGCCTCATTAAGTTAGGTAAGTTAGATCAGAATCTGTCGAATGGTGGCAACCCCAAGTTCCTCCGACTTCTAACGGTCCCGCAGTGAGATTTTGACTGTTGTGGGGATAATACCGTGCGGTCCGCCTCCTCGTCAGTAAGTTAACTATTTCAGTCTGAGGGGGTTAATCTCTTAGCAGCTAATTTAGCGATACTTAATGGACAAGTATGAAGCTACAGTATCTCTGCATTATATTAGGACCACATTTTTATAATTAGTACCATATTTTACTACAAAATCTTCAAAATAACAGAGATATCTTGATGGGAACTTTTCAATTTATCGTCAGTAGAAAAGAAACATACTGTAGTATAATTGAATAATGTAAGGTAGAGTCATTAGCATACGAGTGAGGGTGATTGGTTGTGTTGTTGCTTGCTTTTCTACACACTACATGGCACAATATTTACAAACATGTAGACAATAAAAGAATGTGGGCAAAGAAAGCCAAAATACATTTTTAGTTGATTTTTCTGAGAGTTCCTGCTATTTTGGCTTTCTTTGCCCACATTATTTTATTTTCTACATGTTTGTAAATATTGTGTTCACTTCTGCTTTATAGACCTGAAGATGGACGTAGAGATGTCCGAAACGTAGTCGACTTAATAAACTTCTGCCTGCAAGATGTTTGTCATAACCCTGGTCCTGTTATTCCTGTGTAAGCTGCACTTTCCATGCAACCAGTCAATATTTATATATATATATATATATATACGGTATATATATATATATATATATATATATATATATATATACAGTATATAATTATATATAGGTGTATAGTAAAACTCGCTAGGAAAATTTAAACAATGGAACACCAAGCTTTCGTCTATTCTCTCAAGACATCTTCAGGGTAATACAAGAAAACAGGGGGAGAGTGAGGCTTAAATACCCGTCCTAAATCACCTGTGAGTTGCTAACTAGCATATAAATAAAAACAGTGTTGCCATCCTACTGCCTGTTGCCATATTTTTAGGAACATACTTCTTTTACATACAAAATGAATGTCTTACACATTATAATATTTTATACTTATGCATATAATTATGCAAATACATTGACATATGCCTAACAATACAATATAATCTAATCATATATACAATTTAACACCTTATTGGCGGGCTAGGCGGTCTATTTATATGTACCACCCAGCGGGGTGTTTTTAGCCAAAATAGGGCTGTTTATGTGATCATTTTCATGCCTAAATAAGACCCAGAGCGTAAAACAAGCATCTATCCCTGAAAGGGCATAAACAGAGCTTTCCAATGACACCACAACGATCCTTGTATGACTGTTAGTTTTCGTGCAACAACCGCGCAACACGAGTGCAAAAACCATGTAATTCAGTACTTTCCCCATACATTTCAGTATGTAGCGAGTGTGAGAGGGTGGAGGAGGGTGGGATTCGTGTCAGTAGGCCCGCCGCGGTGGTCTGGAGCAGTCATACGCTCGCTACTCTCCTGCCACCACTTGTCTCTCTCTCTCAGCAACATTACGTGCTGAAATTGCCACACAACTTATGTTGTGAGCCGCCACATAGTCCAAATTTATTTAACTCGACTTATGTTGTGGGCCGCCAATAGAGAGTTAATACAAATCATTGTCGATGCCTTTGATGATTTTGAACACTTGAATAAAGTCGCCTCCTAATCTGCGTTGGGTTAAAGGAAATAGATTTAATTCTCTAAGACGCTCCTCATATGGTTTGTTCTCTAGGCTAGGTATCATTGTGGTAACTCTACGTTGAACTCGTTCTAGCTTGTCTATATTGTTTTGGTAATAAGCGCACCAGGACTGAACGCAGTATTCCAGAAGAGGGCGGACTAAGGAATTGTAAAGAGTTAGGATAACTTCTTTGGATTTATGCTCAAATGACCTGCCTATAAAGCCAATTATTTTGTTTGCCTTCTTAACAACTTCTGAACATTGTTGACTCGGTTTTAGGTTACTCGATATTGTTACTCCCAGATCGGTTTCTCTGTCTACACTCTTAAGCTGAGTGCCATTCATCGAATAGTTTGCTTTCTCATTTCGGTATCCGATATGTAGTACTTTACATTTATCCGCATTGAAACTCATTTGCCAAATTTGGGCCCAACATGACAACTTACCTAGATTGTGTTGCATATTGTCAACTTGTTCTTATGAGAGTACATACGCTATTTGCATTTTTTGTATCGTCAGCACACTTTGAGATTGTACAGGTGAGACCCTCATCTATGTCGTTGATATAAATTAGAAAGAGAATTGGTCCTAGTACCGATCCCTGGGGTACCCCGCTACTTACATTGGTCCATTTAGATGCGTTACCGTTTATGACTACTCTTTGTTTGCTGTCGCTGAGCCAATTTGTTATCCATTTCAACACACCGTCTTGTATTCCATGCGCTTTTAATTTTAGCAGTAAACGTTTGTGGGGAACTTTGCCAAAGGCCTTTTGAAAATCAAAGTATATAGTTTCTACAGCTTTACTCTCATCGTAGAGGTTGAGTATATCGTGGAAGAAGTATAAGAGGTTTGTTAAGCAGGAACGTTTTTTACGAAAGCCGTGTTGAGTATCTTTATGCATGTTATTTTCATCCAAGTGATTTACTTATGAGTGTTTCTAGCATTTTACATACAACCAAGGTTAAGCTACTTGGACGATAGTTACTGGGTAGGGATGCGCTGCCTTTTTTTAATATCGGCGTTACGTTGGCTAGCTTCCACTGATCAGGCATAGTTCCAGACTGCAAGGATTTATTGAATAGCAATGTCAGTGGTTTGGAGAGCTCATCCTTAGCTTCCTTTAGAAATCTAGGTGAGATTGTATCAGGTCCGGGCATTTTATTTACCTTGAGTTTATCTAAACATTTCAATGCTTCTCTCTCTGTAATGGTGATATTGCTTAGAACATCAGAATGATCTATCTAAACTGCTCTCTGTAATGGTGATATTGCTTAGAACATCAGAATGATCTATCTAAACTGGCGATGCTGTAGGGATATCACTGAGGTCTTCTGTAGTAAAAACTGATGCAAAGAAGGTATTGAGGACATTACTCATTTGTACTTCGTCTTTGGTGTATTCTCCATTTTCATCGACTAACGGTCCAACAGTTGAAGTAACTACTTTCTTCTTTCTGATATAACTATAGAATTCTTTCGGGTTTGTTTTACTTTGATTCGCAACATGTAACTCCAGGGTCTTTTTCCTTTGCTTAATTCACTTTTTGGCTTTGCGTCGAAGTTCTACAAATTTCACCCGTTTTTCGTCATTTTGTGAGGATTTTAATCTATCACTAGCAAACTATTTAGCAAGCAAACAGTCTGAAATATCTTTATTCCACCATTTGGGCTTATCATTATGACCTGTATGCCGTATTTTTGATGGTGTGCAGTCTTGCAATACTTCTAGGTAAATGTTTGCTAATAATTCCCAAGATGTATTTATGTCGTTATTGTTAATTAGAAAGCTCCAGTCAGTTTCTTTAAACATTGCTCTAAGTTTACGAAAGTTTGCTTTCTTGAAATAATTAGGGAAATTCTCGATGCTGCTATTTAGTTCGTTACTAGTAAACTATAAACTGAAAGTTATCGTACGATGGTCGCTGTTACTGAATTCATCACCGACATTTAAATTCTCTATCAATTCTTCTTATGTTGATAGTACAAGGTCAAGGACATTATTTCCACGGGTTGGAGATCTAACAAATTGATATAGCGAACTCTCTTGCAAGTTTGCATACAGGTCTTGTCCAGGGTGTGAAATAAAATTATCTCCCTACTTGGTCACAGGTAAATTGAAGTCGCCAAACATTACGGTATCTTGCGAGTTAGGGGTACTTCACACATCAGGAATGCGAGCTAGAATCACTAGGAGTAATGATTCCTGGTGATTCCTGGGAATACACCGCGAATGTCTGCAATTCCCCGTGGACTCACAACACCGTAGGAACCAGTGGGAGTGTACCTGGGAGTCACTGGGAATCACTGGGAATCACCAGGAATCACCTGGATAAAACCAGAAATGAAGTGCATGCGAGTTATTGAAAATTTGAACATTTCGGATTACTGTAATATACAAGTCGATAGGAGTATTATAGGAATCACTGGGAATTAGATAGGAGGCACTGGGAGTCACCGAGCATCACTGGGATTTGTTAGGAATGAGATGCGAGTATGCCAGGCATGGCCCCCATTGTGTGTTTGACCCTATAATTGAAATTAATTATTCCTCAAGTATGTCTCTTGTAGGCTATAACTACAGTCCTCTAATATCATCATTAAGTACAATGACTGTATTCAGACATCATTACAGACATTAATATAATACGATAAGTCAAGTCGGTATTATTATGTACCGTAAGGTCATGATATCAATGCTTACTATACTTTACGAAACAAATATATTTAATCTATTGTCTAAATAGTGGATAGTTTATCCTTCCCACCTTCTTCTTTTCATTCGTTACCGAGTTCTGTAATATTTCATACGATTACCTAATATAGGTAACGCTTATAGGTTGTGTTTGTTTGCTTAGGTTAGGTCAGGGGAGTTGCAGAACTTCTAGAGTATTAACCGGCGACTACAACGACCCCTAAACAACCAAGCCATGATTACGCTGGCTCAAACTTTACCCCGGCGACTACAACTCCCCTCGCAGTAGTAATCCAAACTCCACTGTCCACCACCAAACGAACTTGACATTTCAAAACACATACAAACACGTATCCACCATTCTCGTTATGTTAGGTAAGGGGAGTTGCAGAACTTGTAGACTACAAGTAGGGTATTGTAACATTGACCATACATTGCTCACATTATTTAATTACCTCAACTACCGTAATTTCCTTCTCTACACACAATCACTGGGTGAATACAATGTCTTGTGGGAAATTGTACTTACACAGGTTAATACTAGGCCTATTTATAATGTTTGACCATGAAAACTTAACTACCTGTATACTGTACATTATACTTTCACGTGAGAAGTATTACAGGTTTATATGAATAATATATTTATTAAAGGGTACTTCACACAGTCACGAATGCGAGCTAGAATCACTAGGAGTAGCTGAAAATTCGGATTCCTGGGCCTATTCGCGGTGAAAATTCGATGACTCCTAGTGACTCTAGCGATATCCTAGTGATTCCTGTTAGACTCCCTGTGACTCCAAAACCACTCGCGGCCGATTGGCCATGTCCGACAAAATGTTCACCGTGTTTAAAGTTCTAGCCACGAATCGGACCATTCCCAGTGACTCCCAGTTGATTCCCAGTGATTCCCCAGTGACTCCCAGTGGGTCCTGGTGATGCTCGGTGTTTCGTATCTGATTCGCGGACAGCTTTTGGTTTCAGTTCCAGTTCATACCAGAATCATCAGGACTCACTGGGAGTCACTAGGGTATCATTGGGGATCACTGGGAATCACTGGGAGTGGTCCGATTCGCGGCGAGAACTTTAAACACGGTGAACATTTTGTCGGACAGGGCCAATCGGCTGGGACTGGTTTGGAGTCACTGGGAGTCTAACAGGAATCACTAGGATATCGGTAGAGTCACTAGGAGTATCGATTTTCACCGCGAATAGGCCCAGGAATCCGAATTTTCAGCTACTCCTAGTGGTTCTAGCTCACATTCCTGACTGTGTGAAGTACCCTTTACTTACGTCTGCAATTTGATCATCAATTTCCCAGTCAGTTTGCATTGATTGAGCTGGAGGTCTGTATATTAATGCATGTATTATTTGTGTACCTTTATTATTCTTTATTAGCACAAAGGATGTGCCGACGCTCACAATTTGAGGTTTTAACAAAAGGGTCGGGTTAAGACTTTCTTTGATGAAAAATGAAACGCCACCTCCATTTGTATTTATCCGGCTTTTCTCAAACAAATGTATCCAAATTCCATCCCCCTCACACAAGGTAACGTAAATGGTGAAGTTGAAAATGTTCTTGATACAAATATATAGATTGCTAATGAACAGTGCACACTTAAAATATACCTCAAAGTTGACGATTTTAATTTTAACGTAATAAACTTTCCTTTCCCTAATAGTAATATCTATAGTAAAATATCTTATAATTGTTTTTATTCCCAGCTAATAAGATTTTGTAAAATTTGTATCAGAGTAGAAGACTTTTGGGATAGAGCTAGGTTACTATACAGACTCTTAGTAGACAGAAGTTTTGTTGCAAGTAAATTGTTGCATACATTTAATCTTTTTAAGGTCAATTATTGTGACTATTTTAAAATTTGATATCAGTAATTTTAATCAAGCATTATTAACTTGAAGTTTCTATTTTAACCTCTGCTTACCTTTTGTCTGTATGTATTAATGTTTATCTTTTTCTATTGTTATTATTATTTTTTATAATTAATTGTTCCTGTTAAAAGAGTACTCGTTTGTTTAAATCTATTGTGCCTTCTTCATATTTTCAAATATTTGTCTTTATTATATACAGTAGTATCTATTCATTGTCGATAGTATCAATTGCTTACTTTTGCGATTTCCTTAGATTATTTGTGCAATAAATGTAGGTTATTAGTAGGGTAGTAATTGTTAGGGGTCACTTGAAACTTTTTTTTTTTTTTTTTTTACTATGCGACTGAGAGAGGCAAAAGGCAGAACTGCCTATAGCGAGTGCCTCCCCCATAGTTGAAAGAGTGACAGGGCCAAAATCAAGGTACATTCGAGCCAAAATGCCTGGACACACAGAGTTTGAAGCAATTTAAGTCATAGGAAGAGGGAAAGACTGATTTTGGAAGAGAGTTCCAGAGTTCAGCTGTTGAGTAGAAGAAAGTTTGAGAGTAACGTTTCACTCTTGGGTTGGAGAGTTGCACAGAGTAGGGGTGGGATTGAGTTGCAATACGGGTACCACGTGCCCTACGTAAAGGAGGTGGAATACACTGGGAAAGCTCTGAGAAACACTGATTATTATAGTAGCGATAGAATAGCGAGAGAGATGCAACATTGCGGCGGAGAGAGAGAGATTGCAGAGAGTTGGTGAGTGGACGGGAGTTAATGATACGAAAGGCCTTCCTTTCAACTTTGTCTAGGAGAGTGGTGTGAGAGGAACCTCCCCACACATGTGAACAATACTCAATTCAAGGATGCACTATGCCCCTGTACAGAGCAAGAAGCTGTGCAGGGGAAAAGAACCCCCTAAGGCAGTTGAGCACACCCAGCTTCTGGGAGGCTGCCTTAGCAAGACTGGTAATATGGTCCTTCCAACTGAGAGAGGAAGAAAAAGATACACCAAGAATATTGAGAGAAGATGAAGGATTGATTTTTGTATTGTTGAAGAATAACGGATAGTCCGCTGGGAGTTCCTTACGGGTAGATAGATGGAGAAATTGGGTTTTGGAAGCATTAAAGGTAACAAGGTTTTCTCTGCCCCAATTGGAGATAGTAGTTAGATCAGAATTTAAGAGTTCTATGGCTTCATTACGTTTGTCGTTGAGGGATTGCTGGCTGGGGCGTTCTGAAAAACTAATGGAGTAGTGTAAGCTTGAGTCGTCTGCGTATGAATGGATGGGAATTGAGGTACAGTTGAGGAGATCATTTATAAAAATTAGAAAGAGAATAGGAGATAGGACAGAGCCCTGAAGAACACCGGAGTTTATAGGGTGAGGAAGTGAACAATGGCCGTCCACAACCGCGGCTATGGAACGGCCGGAAAGGAAATTAGAGATAAAGGCACAGATGGAGGGATAGAAACCGAAGGAGGGTTGTTTAGAAATTAAAGATTTGTGCCAGACTCTATCGAAGGCTTTCGATATGTCTAGTGCAATAGAAAAAGTCTCACCGAATTCCCGAAAGGAGGATGACCAAGAGTTAGTAAGATATGAAAGAAGATCACCAATAGAGCGACCCTTAAGGAAGCCATACTGGCGATCTGAGAGCAGATTATGAGAAGAGCAGTGCTTAAGAAATTTGGAAGCAAGAATAGTTTCAAAATTTTTAGAAAGACAAGAGATGAGAGCAATTGGACGGTAGTTGGAGGATTGAGAGCGGTCACCCTTCTTTGGGACAAGTTGAATGTGAGCACATTTCCAGCATGAAGGGAAGACGTTAGAGGATAGACAGAGACGAAAGAGTTTGCCTAGGCAGGGAGTTAGCACGGAAGCACAGTTTTTGAGAACAACAGGAGGAACACCGTCCGGACAGTACGCCTTATTAGTATTAAGCCCAGAGAGGGTAGAAAGTACATCTTTAGAAGAGATTAGGATATTTGGCACAAGTAAGAGAGAGGAGGGTGGAGAGGGAGGAATAGCACCGGAATCATCCAAGGTGGAGTTTCTAGCAAAAGTTTGAGCGAAGAGTTTAGCTTTGTCAGAGGAAGAAGTGATGGTTGTGCCATCAGAGTGGAAAAGGGGAGGGGAAGACGAGGAAGAGAAATTGTTGGAGAGGTTTTTGGCTAGATGCCAGAAAGCTTGGGAAGAGCTAGAGTTGGATAGTTCAGTGCATATATTATTGATGAAAGAGTGTTTGGCAAGTCTAAGAACAGATTTGGCTTGATTCTGGGCAGAAACATAGGAAGAATGAGAGTCTTGAGTTTTAAGGCGTCGGTACCGTTTGAATGCTTCCTCCTTATTGCGGACAGCAGTAGAACAGGCGTGAGTAAACCAAGATTTTTTAGTATTAGTCTGAGAGAAAGAGAATGGAATGTATGCTTCTATGCCCGATAGGATTACCTCGGTAATGCGTTCAGCACTCTCCGAGGGTCCTCGGCCACGGAAGCAGAAATAATTCCATGGGAAATCGAAGTACTGCTGGAGAGCCTCCCATTCGGCAGCGCCGAAGTGCCACCAGCGCCGCCGGCTAGGAGGATCGGGTGGTCGTACTGGAGATATAGGACAGGTGACAGAGATAAGTTTATGGTCGGAGAAGCCCAAAGGAGAGAAAAGATCAATAGTATAAGAAGAAGGGTTAGAATTTAGAAACAAGTCAAGAATGTTGGGCCGATCTCCGATGCGATCCGGGATACGGGTGGGTCGCTGAACTAACTGCTCTAGGTCATTTAGGATAGAAAAGACGTAGGCTTGTTCACCAGCTGGGTCAGTAGTGTGAGAGGAGAGCCATTGGCGGTGGTGAACGTTGAAATCTCCTAATATGGAGATTTCTGAGAAAGGAGAAATGGATAGAATGTGTTCCACTGTAGAGTTTAAATAGTCAAAGAATTTGAGAAAGTTGGTAGGGTTAGGGGAAAGATAGACAGCACAGAAATATTTAGAAATATTATATGCTATGCTTACAGGTACCTACCCGATAGCAGTATCGTTAGTGAGTGATGTATGTTTTTTGTACTTTTGTTGATATCATGTCAAATTGCAAATTTATCTTAATAAAACATTTGATATAAATTGTAGTTTCTTTATTCATACATAATTTAGTAAAATTTACCAGAACGTCCCGGACTTCCCAAATTGACTAATTCCTTGAACATGGTGGTGCATTGTTATATGTGCGATCAGTTTGCTTGGGACCAAATTGACTTGCTCATGTAGTTGTGTACACCCTATGTGGTGGATTGTGTTCTTTAATATTTAAAAACAAAAACAAAATATTAAGCGTTAATTCCACATAGCGATTTTGATTAGTTCTTTTGCATTTATCTTGTGTCGTCCCAGTTTTGGTTTGTTTGTTTTGCAAGTTTTACATTATAATTACATAACCGGGAAGTGCATACTCTGCTATAAAGTCTGTCTTCTGTATTGAGCCAAGATTCTGTTATGCCAATAACATCGTAATTTTCTGTAAAACCTAGTTCCTCTAAATCTGAAAATGTATTGCGTATGCTACGAGCGTTTGCATAGAAAACCTTTTAAGTTTTGGATATAGAATTCACAGAACGCTCTTTAATCAAATTCTTGGTTCTGGTCGGATCTACATTTATATACCTGTCTGACCTCGGTCCTCGATCCTCGTCCTTGGTTGCCCTCGGTCCTCGATCCTCATCCTTGGTTGCCCTCGGTCCTCACTGTCCTCTATCATCGTTCCTGGTAGTCCTCGGTCCTCGCTGTCCTCGATCATCGTCTCTGGTGGTCCTCGGTCCTCGCTGTCTTCGATCGTCATCCCTGGTAGTCCTCGGTCCTCGATCATCGTCCCTGGTGGTCCAAGGTCCTCGATCCTCATCCCTGGTGGTCTTCGGGCCTCGCTGTCCTCGATCCTCGTCCCTGGTGGTCCTCGGGCCTTGCTGTCCTCGATCCTCGTCTCTGGTGGTCCTTGGTTGGCTCTGCTTCTTTCCCGAAAATCCTTTACTGCGTCGTGAAACAGGCGGCCAAATCGTGCTGCTCCCACCTGGTTCAGATGGATTCCATCCGCTCCAAACAGATGATCTTCACGGTAGAAGGCATCCAAGGTATTGATGAATCCAACGTTTTCCTCCCTGCAGAGGTCAGCCAGTCGACGATTTACGCTAGTGGCTATGTTGTACTCCCTCCATCTCTCGACTCTCTCCTGCATTTTATACTGGCCACTAATAAACAATTTTATTTAGTTTAGGAAGAACCGCCAGCAATTAGCAGGCTTCGAACTATCTTAATTACCCCGTATACTACCACAGATTCCTCTTAAGCTGCACATAATAACCAAAATATAGCTTGAATAAAATAAACAAGACGTCGATGGTACATAATAGCTTAATAACAAGAAGGTATTTAACGTCAATAGGTATATTGATAGTCATTTGCATATACTTTTATATATAAGATACTGCCCCTGAATATCTTTGATAGTGGCAGGTGTAATCTTTCTTGGAAGGTCCTTTAATTGACTGGGACGGTCAGGCAGTGAACAGAATACAAAGGCTATGATACTTAAAGTGTGTATTTGTACATTGAATAATGAATGTAAATAACATATATAGTATAGATTATGGTGACAGTAAGAGGTACTCGAAGGTATCTGTTTGAATTATAACATAGGATACTGGTATAATTATAAACAGATAGCAATAAACAATGGTTAAGGGAGATGATTACCTTTTTGGCTGATTTTTTTTTTTTTTTTTTTCATTTATTAATGATTTTTCTAGTTTCCTCTCTAGACCTCCATCAAACAACCCCAGGTTTCCCCTTTGAAATACTGTATATTTGTACATTTTTCGGCAGAAAAATGTCCCGGCCGATGGCCTGTTCTTCCTAAATTACAGGCTCGCTTTCGCTCGCCAGGAAAAAAATCAACACCTAAATGACACGAAAAGTCTTAATATTGTCAAAGAAAATGGGCGAAAGGTCTTAGAATCGCCAAATTAATGGGCTGAACGTCTTAAAATTTGAAAACTAAAGAGGCTAAGCATGAGGGAGAAGGGTGATCAGAAAAACGGCCTATCTCCCCTTAACAAAACTACAATATATGGATAATGATTAACCCCTTCCGTACGATGACGTCATTTTCATCGTATACCATTAGACGATTTTCTGGTTACCATTAGACGATTTTCTTTGGCTTATAATCTACCCTTAGGACTCCAAGGGGGAACTACGATAGCATTAAGGGGAGATGAGTCGGTTTTCTGGACCCCTTTCTCCCTCGTGTTTAGCCACATTTGTGTTGAGATTATAACACGTTCGGCCCATTAGTTTGGCGATTTTAACACCTTTAGCGCCATTTCGTTGTCAATTGTAAGACATATCGTGCAATTTAGATGTCGATATTTTTTTGGCGAGCGATAGCGAGCCTGTAATTATTTGAGGATGTCGGGACATTTTTCTACCGACAAATGTACAAATTTATCTTGAGGGGGTGTCTAGGGGGTGTTTTTCTAAGTTTGATGGAGACAACTAAAACATAAATTAATATATGAATTGATAGACCAAAAAATCAGCCACTAGCCCTTAAACCCTCTGAATAAGATTAAGATGTTCTAATACTGTATAAAGTTGTCAAATGTTAGCTGAGATCAAAGGTAAGAAGACGTCATCATGCCGAAGGGGTTAGCAATATAAAATTAGTATTTACAATGTGTCACCCCAACAAATAATATAGTCACCCCAACAGAGGCAGGTATGACTTTAGTTAAGTTAAGGGGAGGTTTTTAGTTTGCTTCCTAGACCTCCCTCAAATTTAAAACAAATACCCAGAAGACCCCTCTTCGAGATAAATTTGTACATTTTTCGTTACTTCGACCGGCTCCTCCTAAGTTGTAGGCTCGCTATCGCTCGCCTGTACAAATTCGACACATAAGTGACAGACACGAAAAATAAATGGGGCGATAGCCGATAGGTATTAAATTTGCCAAACTAATGGAGCAAACGTCTTAAAATGTCAAAACTAAAGGGGCTAAGCATGAGTACAAAGGAGGGTACAAAGGAGTACAAGGGAAATCAAGCAACAGGTCCAGCGACCCCTCAAGGCTGCTTGCCCTCCAAGACACTGATGGTCAAGTGTGCAAGCAGTAGTTTAGAGTGGGTAAGGGAAAAATGGAAAGGGAAGACTACCCTGGGAAAAATGTCCGTGGCAAGAGACAGGGAGGGAGGTGAGGTCCAGATAAACCAGTCTATAAGTGAACATTTGCCCTAAGGGGAGATGGTTAACTTTTTGGGCGATTTTTACATGTATTCGTTATTTTTTCTAGTTTCCTCCCTAGACCTCCCACAAAAAACAAAAACAAAAAACATCCATTAGATCCCCCTTCTAGATTAATTTGTAAATTTTTCGGTAGATTCCTCCAACATTACAGGCTCACTATCGTACGGTAGGGAAAAACATCGACACCTAAATAGCACGAAAGGTCTAAATATTGACGAAGAAATGGGGCGAAAGGTCTTAAAATCGACTAACTAATGGGGCAAAGCTCTTAACGTCTGAAAAGTAATGGGGCTAAACATGAGGGAGAAAATGGTCCAGAAAACCGGCCCATCCCCCCTTAACCCCTTCTGTACCGGCGACGTCTTCATATTTTGATTATGGATACTATTAGACGATTATACTCAGTTTCAAAAAGGTCTCCAGCAATTAATAGGCTTGGAACTATCTCACTTAATCCTTTCTATTACCACAAATCCTTTTAAAGCTGTATAACATCATCTAACTATAGGTAGAATAAGATTTAAAATAGGTTGCCGGTACAAAAGGGGTTAAATCCCATTAGGGTCGTGGTTGCTGGAATATTTATGAAGAGTGTGTTGAGCGGGTGTTGTGGGAGGCAGTTAAGGGGAGATGGATCGGTTTATCCCTTGTGTTTAGCCCCATTTGTTTTTAGATTATAAGACGTTCGGCCCATTAGTTTGACGATTTTAACACCTTTCGCCCCTTTTCGTTGTCAATTTTAAAACCTTTCCTGCCATTTAAGTGTCTATTATTTCCTGGTGAGCCTGTAATTTTAGGAGGAAACGGCCTTCGGCCGGGACATTTGCCTACCGAAAAATTTACAAATGTATGTTAAGCTTGGTGTAGGTCTAGCGAGGAAACTAAACAAAATATATGGAATAATAGGAAGAGTGTGTGGAGACCGTTAACCCCTTCTGTACCGGCGACGTCTTTTGTGGTGTATTCTAGCTTTAGACGAGTTTGTGCAGTTAAGAAGGATCGATGGTTGTAAGAAGGGTTAGGGTGAGATAGTTCGCAACCTTCTAATGCCTGGAGACCCTTTTTAAACTGAATAATATCGTCTAATAGTAATCTGAATAAAGTTAAAAGGACGTCACCGGTACTGAACGGTTTAAAGAACATAAACTTAGGGAGAGATTTCCACTTGAGGGATTTTTTTTCTGGACCCCTTTATCCCTAATGTTTAGTCCCATTCCTTTTGAAATTTTAAGACGTTTTCCCATTAGTTTGGCGATTACAAGAACTTTCGCCCCATTTCTGTCAATTTTAAGACTTTTCGTGCCATTTAGGTGTCGATTATCGCTCGCCAGTAGTTTAAGAGTCACCGGCCTTCGACTGGAATATATTTTCTACCAAAACATTTAAAATATTATTTTGAAAGGGGGTCTAGGGGGTGTAATTTTAAGCTTGACGGAGGTTTAGGGAACAAACTAAAATCCTCTCCTTAACCCTTACTGTACCGGTGACGTCCTTTTCATTATATTCTAGCAACTATTAGATTATTATATTCAGTTTAGGATGGACCTCTAACCATTAAAAGGCTACATACTCTCTCACTTAATCCCTTTAGTTACCGCAGATCCTTCCAAAGCTGACTAAAATCGTCTAATATCAGCCAAAATATCATGAATAGGACGTCGCCGGTACACAGATGAGTCACGTGACAGAGGTTTGGTTAACATTATTTGGTCTGACGTGCTTTGGGTTATTATGATTAGATAATTATGTAATTAATATTGAGGATTTGCCTTACCTTTGCCATTTTCTAGCAATAAATTTTAGTTTGTCCCCTAGGCTAACAAAAATGCTTTCCCAGACTCCCCTTAAACTAAACATTGCTCAACCAGACCCCCTTCAACCTAAATGCTTTCCCAGACTCCCCTTAAACTAAACATTGCTCAACCAGACCCCCTTCAACCTAAATGCTTCCCCAGACTCCCCTTAAACTAAACATTGCTCAACCAGACCCCCTTCAAGGTAAATGTGCACACTTTTCGATAGAACACTTTCCCAACCGAAGGTCGAACTGTTTATTATCTACAGGCTCGCTATCGCTCGCCCTTTAAAAAAGTGACACCTGAATAGGGTGAAGCGTTTTATTATCGCCAAAGTTAATGGGGCGAAACGTTTAAAAATATCCAAACTAATAGAGTGAAACAGGGGAGATCCAAAAACAAAAACAAAATCGGACCAAATTGTGTTAATACCTCCATGCATGGTTCAAAATATAGTCAAATAAATATATTTAGCAGGGCGTCAAACAATAACAGTCTAATTTTAAGGGGAGATGGGTCATTTTTCTGGTCCCCTTTCTCCCTCGTGTTAAACCCCATTTGTTTTGAGACTATAAGACGTTCGGCCCATTAGTTTAGCGATCTTAACACCTTTCGCCCAATTTCGTTGTCAATTTTAAGACCTTTCGTGCCATTTAGGAGTTGATTTTGTTTCCTGGCGAGCGATAGCAAGCCTGAAATTTTAAGAGGAACCGGCCTTATTTTTCTACCGAAAAATGTACAACTTTATCTTGAATGGGGGTCTAGGACGTGTTTTCTAAGCTTGATGAAGGTCTAGTGAGGAAACTAAGAAATCAATGAATAATTGAATTAATACCTCCCGAAACGGCCCTCTCCCCTTAAGACTGAAGAGTTTGTGAGACGGAATGCAAGAGCACTAACATGAAATTGCTTTGGTCTGGCCCTTTTATCACTTCAAAAGTCGTAAACAAGTACTGAAAAGCATAATTTTAACTTTGTATATTTGACAGAGAGAGAGAGAGAGAGAGAGAGAGAGAGAGAGAGAGAGAGAGAGAGAGAGAAAGAGAGAGAGAGCGAGAGAGCAGGTAGAGGAATAACAAAAAGGAGACAAACAAAGGTGGAGAAGAAGAAGGAGATAGAGAAGAAAAAGAATAATGAGAGGGAGGATGAAGAGAAGAAGAAGAAGAAGAAGAAGAAGAAGAAGAAGAATGAGAAGGAAGCGGAGAAGGAGGAGGAAGAGGTGGAAAAGAAGACAATGAAGTAAGAGAATACAAAGGACTAGCGACCGGTACAAATACTGTACATGGCCATAAAGAAGGCAGCAACAATGAAGAGGAGATGGGCCGTTATTTTGGTCTATTAATTAATATATTCCATTATTTCTTAGTTTCCTCGCTAGACCTCCATCAAGCTTAAAGCAACATCCTCTAGAGCCCCCTTCAAGATAAATTTGTACATTATTCGGTAGAAAATGGTCCGGCCGAAGGCCGGTTCCTCTTAAAATTTCAGGCTCGCTTTCGCTCGCTATGCAAAAATCGACACCTAAAAACGAAATGGTGCGCAAGGTGTTAAAATTGCCAAACTAATGGGCCGAACGTCTTATAATCTCAAAACAAATGGGGCTTAACATGAGGGAGAAAGGGAACCAGAAAACGGCGCATCTCTCCTAAAAGAAGGGATTAGATGGAAGAAGAAGGAAAGAACATGACTATGGAAGGAAACAAAGAAGACTGAGTTATGGAAAGAAAGGAAGGTAGATAGGATGGATGGGGGGAAGGAAAGAAGGAAGGTAGGATGCAAGGAAGGATGGATGGAAGGGAGGGTGGATGTGGGAAGGTAGGAAGGAACTAGTCAAGGAAAGGAAGGGAGGATGGAACGAAGGAATGAGTCATGGAAAGGAAAGAAGGAAGGATTAAGTCAAGCGTAGGAAGTTGTAAGGGAAGAAGGAAGGAAGGCAGGAAGGAAGGGATGAAGGGAGGATGGAAGGAATGAGTCAAGGGTAAGAAGAGAGAACGGAATGAAGCGAGGAAAGAAGGAAGGAAGGACAGAAAGAAGGGAGGATGGAAGGATTGAAGGAATGGGTTAAGGGTAGGAAGGAAGTAAGAACAGAAAGAAGGAAGGAAGAAAGAAAGGAAGGAAGGGAGGATGGAAGGAATGAGTCAAGGGATGGAAGGTAGGAAGGAAGGGAGGACAGAAGGAAAGAAGGAAGGTAGGAAGAAGGGAGGACAGAACGAAAGAAGAAAGTAAGGGAGGATGGAAGGAATGAGTCAAGGGTAAGAAGAGAAAACGGAATGAAGGGAGGAAAGAAAGAAGGATGGAAGGTGGGAAGTAAGTTTATGAGATTGTGGGAGAGTCCTAGCACGTCGCAACATCCGCCTCAGGAAAGACGAGGAGGAGTAGGAGGAAGAGGTAATAGAAGTGGAAGAGGAGGAGTGAGAGAGAAAGTGGAGGAGGAGGAAGAGGTAATAGAAGTGGAAGAGGAGGAGTGAGAGACAAAGTGGAGGAGGAGGAAGAGGTAATAGTAGTGGAAGAGGAGTGAGAGAGAAAGTGGAGGAGGAGGAAGAGGTAATTGAAATGGAAGAGGAGGAGTGAGAGAGAAAGTGGAGGAGTCGGAAGAGGTAATAACAGTGGAAGAGGAGGAGTCAGAGAGAAAGTGGAGGAGGAGGAGGAGGTAATAGAAGTGGAAGAGGAGGAGTGAGAGAGAAAGTGGAGGAGGAAGAGGTAATAGAAATGAAAGAGGAGGAGGAAAAGGTGATAGAAGTGGAAGAGGAGGATGGCGAGGTTATAGAAGTGGAGGAGGAAGTAGTAGAAGTGGAATAGGAGGAAGGAGTAGGAAGAGGCAATAGAAATGGAAGAGGAGGAGGAGGAAGAGGTAATAGAAGTGGAAGAGGAGGAGGTAATGAAAGTGGAAGAAGAGGAGGAGGAAGAGGTAATAGAAGTGGAAGAGGAGGAGGTAATGGAAGTGGAAGAGGAGGAGGAAGAAGCAAGGAAGAGGTAATAACAGTCAAAGAGGAGGAAGAGGAAATGGTAATAACATTGAATGAGGAGAAGGAAGCAGAAAAAGTAATACAAGTGGAAGAAGAGGAGGTAACGAGGAAGAGGTAATAGAAGTTGAAGAGTCGGAGAAAGATAGTACTGTATAGGAATGGAGAAAATACAAAATATATACAAGACATTACAAACAAAGAAGGAAGACACGAAGGAATAACTATAGTCCATATATTACTGTATAAGTCGGCCAGCAATCGTGAACACCTAACCCCTGTCACTCAATAAGGGCAAATGGGTGGTACATTTACACACCCATTTCTCGGCTGACTCTACCCAAATAGTGGTAGGAGTCGTTCCCCAGGCTACCTGGCCGAACAGCCCCGAGTTCCTAAAGGACGTGTCTCACACAGTACGTTAGCCGCAGACCACAGCCGATCTTTTCAAAATATTTGAATTTTTCCGGGATCGTCTGACATCGTCTGTGATCGTGTAAAAAGATCGCCTTGTATCGTGGTAGGCGAGGGGTGGTCGAGTGGCCCGGAAATGGTCGGCGGTGATCGGCCAAAAAATAGTGGCTGCACTAAATTCTGGCCGATAATCGGCAGAAAAAACGGTTAAAAAACCGTTAAATTTTATCGTGTGACCACGTGTATATGTTGTGGAACGAGCGTATCTGAATCCTGGGATATCTTCATTGTCATCCTCTGATCGATGGTTGATTGTGTATGATTTTAGTCTATATATTATATGTGTGTGAGTAGTTTGTGTGTGTTTGTGTGTGTGTGTGTGTATGTGTGTGCGTTTCCGTGTTTGGTTATGTATTATTTAGTTTATATATATTGTGTGTGTGTGCGTGTGTGTGTGTTTTTTTTTTGTTTTTTTTTTTTTTTCTATATTCCAACTTACTTCCTCTCGGGCATAGGCTGAGAGCCTTAACATTCACCGCTTTACAATGAACAGTGAAGCCCGTGAGGTCTTGTTCCAGTCTAGGGAGTGAGACATGTGAAGCACGTAGAGTACAACGAGCACCTGCCATCTTGCCTTCACATGAGGCACGGTGCTCACTCATGGCCCGAAACTACCCCATCTCTGAAGCCACCTCGTTCCCGTGCTTCACTGTCTCACCCCCTACACTCGGACTCTCACACTTACACACACACAACACCACCTGTTGAGCAGATAACAGTGTGTGTGCGTTTCCGTGTTTGGTTGTGTATTATTTAGTTTATATATTATATTGTGTGTGTGCGTGTGTGCGTTTGCGTGTTTGGTTGTGTATTATTTAGTTCATATATATTGTGTGTTTGTGTGTATGTGTTCGTGTGCGTTTGCGTGTTTGGTTGTGTATTATTTAGTTTATATATATTGTGTGTGTGTGTGTATGTGTCTGTGTGCGTGCGTGTGTGTGTCTGTGTGCGTTTGCGTGGTTGGTTGTGTATTATTTAGTTTATATATAGTGTGTGTTTGTGTGTACTTACTCTAGTTGTACTTACTCTAGTTGTATTGCGGGAGTGAGCATGCTCGTTATTTCCCGCCCCCTGTATGTGTAGGTGTTATATGTATCGTTGGAATGGCTGTGGATGTGTGTGTAGTCTGTATTTTTAGCCAATTGGCGACATCGGAAACGAAAGCTTAGGGTGGATCTGTATGGTACCATTCTCACTATAGATGGTACCGTCTCGCCCGAAGGCTTAGGTAGCCATCAGCTTAGATGAACCATATGATACCCATTTCGCCTTGTACCATTTTTGCCAACCCCAGATGGGACGTCACAACGTCGTCTACTTATTCCAGGTACCTATTTACAGCTAGGTGAACTGAGGCTAACACATGAAAGGAGACAACCCCAATTTGTCTCCGCCCGGCCGGGAATTGAACCCCCGGCCCCTCGTGTGTGAGACGAGAGCTCTACCACTAGGCTACGGGTTGTGTGCGTTTGCGTGTTTGGTTGTGCATTATTTAGTTTATATATAAATTGTGTGTGTGTGTGTGTGTTTGTGTGGTTGGTTGTGTATTATTTAGTGTATATATATATTGTGTGTGTGTGTGTGTGTTTGCGTGGTTGGTTGTGTATTATTTAGTTTATATATATTGTGTGTGTGTGTGTGTGTGTGCGTTTGCGTGGTTGGTTGTGTATTATTTAGTTTATATATATTGTGTGTGTGTATTATTTTAGTCTATATACTGTATTGTATGTCTGCGAGTAGTTCTCTCTCACTCACTCTCTCTCTCTCTCTCTGCATGCGTGTGTGTGTGTGTGTGTAGCCTATAGTTAACATAAACATCTACAAGTTTACTAAAATATATCCACTTGTAAACTAATGATATACTGCATCAAAGTCAGTGTATACCAGATCGTGTAATGATATAGGTATACATTCACCTATCGACTACTTAACTACAGGGTATTATTATTATAGTTTATTAAAGTATATTGGGGTTTGTAATTGATGATTAATGTTAAGAACGGGGTGTTATTTATAAATATATATATATATATATATATACATAGGGCGGTTCCTTTGCCGTGTCAATATCGTGTGCGGCCTACAACTGTCGTATTTATCATTCAACGTATGTGCGTCTGTTGTGCTGTAAACGTATGGTTGTCAACCAAAGGCAGCATTATCGTGCTCCTAACGTACTTTAAATGTATGACGAACGTGTGATAGCCGAGTGAGTAGCGTCGCCGGTCAGCGATTTATTCTACAACGGTCGTGTTGCCGGCGTGTATGACGTGTGTGTGACGTGTGTGTGTTGAGTGACTGTCGAGGGTTTGTTGTACAGCAATCGTGTGCCTGCAAGGATCGTGCAGTGATCCACTGATTCGATTACAATCGGCGAAAAAGTGCAAGTCGTCCTCTGTCGGCAGCTGTCGAGCGGTGGCCGTACTGTGTGAGACACGGCCTTAAGGAATGTCACGGCCTAGACCGGGTTTTCCCACCAGGAGTGAGTGTTGTGTTGTTGGCATAAGTGGTTGTGTGTTATACAGTCTTCCATAACGTGTTTGATAGTGTACGGAGTTGTGTTACAGCCTGGAGAATTGTCCTGGACGGAGTCATCCAGCCTCTTTTGATAACTCAGGGCTGGATGGTGCCCACATCACAGCCTAGCCAGGTGGACTCTGTCCTCACGGGAAAGAAGGGTTTCCGAGGGATGGCATTCAGGGGGCTGTGCAGGAGGAGATTGGCATGACAAGAGTGGAGGAACTTTAATTTTAAACTAATGAGAACAATTAATATGGGAGAAAATGAGCGAGAGTCATGTATTACAGAGATATACATTATAAGCACAGGTGTAAAGTCGTGGTGAGGAACACTTGAACACCTCCCAGTGATGAATACAAGAGACTGAACAATAACTAGTGAATCCCAGTAATTTGATCAGTGTCTCAAGTAGCTTTAGAAAATGATCATCACTATCATAACTGTGCCTCCAATAATTTTAAGAATTTCCTGCCCACGACTGTACAGTATATTAGAAAACAAGAGAAGGTAGACGTTATTAACCGATGTTAGGAGAATGGCTAAGTTATCTAATTGTAAGAATAAATTAAAAGATCCCCCCTTTGAACAAATAGGGTAAAAACAGTTCAGTCAAATCAATAGTTTGCCGAAAACTTTGATGATTATTAGTATTATTAGAATTATTTATTTTAATTTTTAGGTTTCATTATTTTGTTTTCTTTCTTTGTTCCTTAGACCCCCTTCAAGCTAATATTGTAAATTTGTCGGTATAAACATGTCTTGGCGAGCAATAGCGACAGTTCTACTATGTCAACACTTCTACGGTGTGGAATAAAAAACATTTGTTATGGACTCGTGGTCGGAAAGAATAACCACTCATCTGTCTCACACACGCGCACAGAGAGAGAGAGAGAGAGAGAGAGAGAGAGAGAGAGAGAGTATTTGACTAAATCAGTGCCGGTATACGTGAACAAAAATCATCAAAAATTCAGGCAACGAAATTTGTATCGGAAAGAAAACAGACTGAAAATGGAAATACGACAACGGAAAGAAAATAACGAGGGTAAACAGAAGAAGAAAAAGTATTGATGATGATGACAAACTATATGATGTAAATAATAGTGGTTGAAATATGAAATAAGAAGATAGCAAGTAATATAAGCACAAATAAAGAAGAACAGAATAACGTAACGTAGATGGAAGATATGACATATTGACATGGATTTACTTATATAGTGAGGTGGTCAGGACTTCATTCTAGTCGAGACAGCACATCCGAAAGTAAGGGATAGTGCAAGGAAAGGATATCAAAGAAGAAGAAGAGAGAGAGATTTACATAAATTTACATATATACACTGACCACGCAGACCTTACGATCCCAGCGAGGTGGTCAGGACTTAATTCTAGTAGGGATATATAGCTAACCCGAGAATAAGGGACAGTGGAAGGAAAGGATAGCAAATAAGAAGAAGAAGAAGAAGGAGGAGAGAGAGAGAGTCAACAAATAATAAAAGCAAGATGACAAGCAACCCGACCTCCTGTGGTCAGCATATCGATTATCTATATTTTACCCTCTGCAGCCTTGAATATATCAGTTCGAACGTACTGCTGAGAGAGAGAGTACAATGGAGTACAGGGGAAGTCAAGCAACAACAGATCTAGCATCCCCTCGCGGTTGCTTGCCCTCTAAATCACTGTTGTTCAAAGTGCCCAACAGTGGTTCAGAATGGGTAAGGGACAAATAGAAAGGGTAGCACTGCCCTAAGACCAATGCCTTTGGCAGGTTTAGATGTTAGTAGGGAACAATTTGGATTAATAACATAACACAGCTTCAAGTCATCCTCGATGTATCTGAGAAATAAGTCATTCATTTACAAATCCAATCCGTCGCGGATTTAAGGCGAGGTGCTTGTCTAGGCGATGTTTAAAGGAATCAACGGTGCTGCAGTCTATAGCTTCTCGAGGAAGCCCATTCCACAAGTTCACAACTCAATTGAAGAAGACATTCTTAGACTCGTCCGAGAGGCTTACCTGTGAGAACCACCAAAGGGGAGGTGTGGTGGAGTGGTCATGCCACTGGATTGGTAATCCAATGGACCCGGGTTCAAATCCCGATATGTCAATGGGAAGATATTATTGGGATTGAATTTGTGCTGTACCTAGATCAGTGCATTACCACAAAGCCCACCGAAATGCCAACAAAAATACCCTCATTGTTCCCTGATTAAATAACACTGTATGAATATTCCCATATTAAAAATATGTTACAGGGGGACAATGCCTAGTGAGTTCACTGCTCTATAGGTGGCGTTCTGAGAGTGAGGGTCTGAGTCTGGAGGGTGAGACGGTGAAGCACTTGAGTGAAGCAACCAGCCGCTTCAGAGATGGAGCTGCTTCGAGCCATGATGGATGCTTCGCATGTCTCACTCCCCAGACTGGAACAAGACCTCACGGGCTTCACCGTGTTGAGCGGTGGAATGTACAGGCTCTCAGCCTTTGCCCGAGAGGGAGTAGTTGGAATATAGAAAACAAAAAAAAAGGATTATTGATCCTCCATCAAACACGGTAGTTATCAGCCACCACCCAACCCTATTATCGCCTTTAAATTCAATTTATCTGTCAATATCAAGTATAAATGTACAAACCGTATGTATTTTTGTATATTTATACTTGATATTGACAGATTATTTAAATTTAAAGGTGATAATATGGTTGGGTGGTGGCGGATAACTACCGTGTTTGATGGAGGAGCAATACTGATTTGGTGGTTCTCACAGGTAAGCCACGGTAGCCCTGTCCGTGTCTTAGTCATTAATATGCGACTTTAACCTCATGACTAAGGGACAAGTGGCTTATTTCTACACTTATGGTAATGCACTATATTGACAAAAATTAGGGCACGGTGTGAAAAAAGTTGTCAAAATATCATACTGATCCAACTGTTTGTTAATAAGTTATTCCCGAAAAACGAAGCCACACGGCCTCTGAAACCCATAGGTGTCGATTTTTTCCCTGGCAAACGATGGTGAGCCTGTAATGTTGGAAGGATCGGCCTTCGGCCGGGAATTTTTTCTACCGAAAAATGTACAAATTAATCTAGAAGGGGGATCTAATGAATGTGTATTTAAATTTGATAGAGGTCTAGGGAGGAAACTAGAAATATAATGAATACATGCAAAAATCGCCCAAAAAGTTAACCATTAGGTCACCTCCTAATCTGCACTGGGGAAAGGAAATAGATGTAATTATCTAAGAGCTTCTAGTATGGTTTGTTCTTTAGAATAGGTATCATTTTGGTCATTCTACACTGAACTCATTCCAGTTTGTCAATATAATTTTGGTTGTACTGTAAGGTCACCATGATTGAACGCAATATTCCAGAAGAGGACAGGCTGAGGAATTGTAAAGAGTGAGGATTACATCCTTGAATTTGTTCTCAAATGACCTGCCTATAAAACCAATAATAATGATTGCCTTCTTGACAACTTTTGTATATTGTTAACTGGGTTTTAACCTACTTGATATTGTTACTCCCAAATCAGTTTATCTGTCTACACTCTTAAGTTGTGTGCCATTCATTGAATAGTTGCTTTCTCATTTCGGTTTCCGATATGGAGTACTTTACATTTATCCTTGTTAACACTCATTTGTCAATTTTGAGCCCAACATAACAACTTATGTTGATTACTTTACATGTCTTCAACATTTTCATTTGCGATTACGGTATTTGTAATGTTTGCAACGTCAGCAAACATTGAAATTGTACAGGTAAGACCCTTATATGTGTAGTTAATTTAAACTAGAGAGAAAACTGGCTCAAAAATTAATCTCTGTGGTATCCCGCTAGTTACATTGGTCAATTGGATGCTTTACCGTTTATGACTATTTACTTTTTTCTTTTTTTTTTCACCGATCCAATTTGCTAACCATCTCAACACTCTGCCTTGTATTCCATTTTCTTTCAATTTTACCAATAGATGTTTGTGGGGAACTTTGTCAAAGGCCCTTTGTTAATCAAGGTATTTATATATTATCTAGAGCTTTACACTCGTCATATGAGTTAAGGGTATTGTGGAAGAAGTCTAAGAGGCATATTTAACAGGAACATTTGTTATGGAAACCATGTCGAGTATCTTTGAGTACGGTATGTTGTTTTCCTCTAAGTAACTTACGAGTCTGTTTCTTATGAGTGTCCCTAGCATTTTACAGAAAACTGAGGTCAAGCTAATTGGACGATAGTTACTAAGTAAAGATTTGCTGCCTTTTTACTGTACTGAGGCAGAGAGAGAGAGAGAGCTAGAGAGAGTCAGAATCAGTTAGTCAGTCAATCTCCATAATGCCTCTTTGATCAATGTCTGTGATAAATACTATCAGGTGTGGTGAAATGGTTTTGCTACTGAGCTGGTAACCCTACGGCCTGAGTTCGAATCCCGATGTGTCAAGGAAAGGCATTATTTGGATAGAATGTGTTTTGTCCCTAGTTTCTATAATTTACCACAAACACCAGTATGATGTTCCCTAATTATTAATATGTAGGGGGTTAGAATTATTATGTTTTTTACACCAACCAACTTCACATCTAAACTCAATTAATGAAATCAACAAATACATGTGGCACTCCGAGGACTCGAACCTAGAATACTCACATCGAAATTCCGCGCACTATGCATTACGCTATCAAGACAGTTAACTAATAAGAAACTCAATAGGAAGCATGAATGTTAGTCCGAGATAATGAGACAGTAGCGATGTATGAAGCCGAGCAGATAACCAAGGTATTGCTAGTTATCAGACTTGCTTCGAAATGGTTGCAAAACTCGTGATAAGGAAATTGTTTTTGTCTCAAGCTCGAGACTGTAGGCTGTTCAGTAGCCTGTAAAGCCACTTTCACACATTCACGATGTTGGTCCCTATGTACCCCGAGGTACACAAATTTGGTACATCGGCAGAGACAGTGACAGGATGTACGCGTTTGACGACGAAGCCTCGATGGTGACACGTCATAGCCACGCCGGGCCAGATGGTACCACGGTTGCAACACGACGGCACCACGTCAATGCTGTAACAGTCAAAATTCCGGTCAAAACCGTACCCCGACGTACCCCGACGTGGCACGTGGGGAACACGACGAGGGGCGATGGACTTATGATGGTGACACGTAGCCGACCCGACGAGGACGACGCCACAACGTCAGGCAGCCTGACAGATATCATCAATACATATGGTGTTAAAGGTATTACGTTCAACGGTCAAGTTTAAGGTAGGATAAGGTCGAATTATTTCTTTGTAAGGTATAGGCGTATGATTTTATTTTATATAAAATCAAGTTTTTGTCGTAGAGAGCTGGTTCTTCGTAAATAACAATCTGTATTCATTGCCGGTATACGAAATTAATATATAAAAACTGTATCGAACGTTAAATTATATGTAAATAGACCATGAAGTGAAGCGAACATATTTACCAGTGGGTGACAGCGGCGACGGACAAAAAATATTCAGGAAAAATAAAAGTATTGATCGTACATTGGCCATATATGTACCATTAGAAAGCTAATGAAAAATCCAATATATCACTTGCTTACAGAATATTCATTGTCCCATATTTTATCGGTGAAAATGGGGAGGGAAAGTATGGGCGGACTGAGCAGTAACCTTCACCTACGGTGAAATTCCACATATTATTATTTACATTTATTTTGTTGTTAAAATCTTATATACTAACCTTTCCTCTTGCCGTTCATAAAAAGTGTAATTAAAAAAAAAAAAATTATTATGGGTGAAAACCAACCGAGATGGGGAGGGAAAGTACGGGCGGACTGAACAGTAACCTTCACCTACGGTGAAATTCCACATATTATTATTTTTATTTATTGTTTTGTTGAAATCTTATATACTAACCTTTCCTCTTGCCGTTCATAAACAATGTAATTAAAAAAAACAATTATTATGGGTGAAAACCAATTGAGAGCGAATATTTTGGTGCGGCTGGGATTCTATAGAAACAAAAAACTATCGTTATAGATTTATTTCTATAACATCCAATATTGATGATAGCATATTCTAAACACCGCCATCATGTTCAGCGGAAAAAAATTGTTGTGATTTATTATGCAAATAAAAATAACGATAAAAAAACGATATACCGGTACCGGTATATCTCATATAGTATATAATATAACAGTGCGTTTAATCTCCACAGGTAGGCTACACTTCGTGATGAATCATATTTTCTCTAATTGTGGAAGGTAAAATGTATTGATATAAACCTATCTTGTGCAAAAGGATCGATATAAACATAGCTTGTGTAAGGATGGAATCGTCGAAAACACAGGAACAATCTCCTCTATCTAAACCCATCCACCCACACAAACACTACCTTGTGTTAAATTAATCAATAACACTTAGTATTTCCTTTGGCTTTTACTATTATAAACACTACTGTATTAGGTAAAATGAAATTCAATTCCATAGAGCATAATTATAATAACATTTATTGCATACCGTGTATCAGTGGCGGTCGATATAGCCACACAAGAACAATAACACACGCACACGCACACGCACACACATTCACTCGACAATTAACACACACGTGTTTCGGTAATCATACCGGTACACTGATTTTTAATTTGAACTTATTAACTCGTTTGATATAAGTTGATTATGGAATATTATATACGGTATATACGGTATAGGCCTAAACCATATCAGGTCTTTATTTATTCATCATGTGCGTATTTATAGTGTTGTCAGAATACTCCACTATTCCGAAGCACTGTCGGTCCGCTGCCATTCGGATTACATGACTTTTACTGAAATATATTATAACTATTTATACCCCGACGCCGCCACGTCGATGCCGATGTAACCTGATGCAGACACGCCAGACCCACGTCATCGACACTTGTACCCGACGTTACCCAATGGTACTACGACAAAAGTCCATCTTGCGAAATTTTTGAACAAATCCAAACCTTTGGTGGCCAAGCCCGATTTGCCACGTCCCGCACCGCGGGTAACACGACGCTCCCGACGACCCTGACACACACGTTGGGGATTGCACCACGTTGTGTCCCGATATTCAAATCAGGGTACATCGGGACCAACATCGTGAATGTGTGAAAGTGGCTTTACTCTTGTAAGGCCCCGAGATTACTGAATAAATCTTAGAGGTGGTGGATTCCTCATTTGTGTCGCACTAAATCGTGACAGTGGAAATTCGAGGTATAGGCTTTGTAATTTATGCCTCAGCAGATGGCGATACCGTATTTAAGCACGTCACATGATTTGGAGAGAACAGCTATATCTTCGTCACAACATATTTGAACATGGCCGGGCATCGTCTTTGCTATGAGTAGGTGGTGATACAAGCAGCATTATTAAA
Organism: Paralithodes platypus; assembly: GCA_032716605.1. Lineage (NCBI taxonomy): Eukaryota > Metazoa > Arthropoda > Malacostraca > Decapoda > Lithodidae > Paralithodes > Paralithodes platypus. The sequence goes on from CM064484.1 coordinate 2,735,444, forward strand.
TGTGTCAATGTAGCTATGATACTTATAGAACTGCAGGAACGTTCAGATCCCCTTATTAGAGAACCCTCTGACGTTTGAGGAAGGCCCATACTAACGGAAATATATTCCAATATCCATTACGCTATCCACTCGCTATAGCCTCCCCCATATAGAACTAGACCTCCAGACTGTATCATGTCCAATAATCGAAACCATTCCAACAGTATGATAACACTGCACAACATGCACCCACACACACTATGCTGCACAGCAATAAACACTTGGGATAACAACCTTCCCGCGAAAAAGGTCACACAATCAAATGAATTGCCAAGATGGAGGCGATTCATTCGTGGCCATCCCTTAGGTATCATGGCGTCTAGCAATAGAAAAGATAGATTATTATCACATAACTTCAGTTAAATGTTCAGAGAGAGAGAGAGAGAGAGAGAAGGGAGAGGGAGTATGTGTGTGTTTGTTTGTTTGTGTGTGTGTATAGGTGAGTGTGTGTGTGTGTGAGTGAGTTAGTGAGTGTGTGTGTGTAATGCAGAACTGTGGCAGGAATTAGGTAGCCATGCACAATAGGCGGGACAGATGATAGTAACAGTAGGAGGGAGGGAGTCGCAATAGCGTGATCAATGACATACCAATAAGCTTAAGGGGGGATCATCTTATTTATTTGCTCATCTACAGTATGTATATTTTTATTATTTGTCTAGTTTCCTCCCTAGACCTCCATCAAAGTTAACACAAATCTATTAGATCCCCCTTCTAGATAAATTTGTACATTTTTCTACCGAAAAATGCCTCGGGCAAAGGCCGGTTCTTCCATAACTACAGGCTCACTATCGTTCGCCAGGAAAAGAATCTGCACCTAAATGGCACGAAAAGTCTTAATATTGATAAAGAAAGGAGGCGAAAGGTCTTAAAATTGACAAACAAATGGGGCAAACTGCAAACTTCTTAAAATTTGAAAACTAATGGGGCTAAACATGAGGAAGAAAGGGGACCAGAAAAACGGCCCATCTCCTCTTAAAGGGGGTCACCTGCTATTTTTCTCTTTCTCTCCTTTTCTCTCTTTCTCTGGCCTGTATCCATTATGCCCCATTCAGCCAACTGTTTTAAGACGTTTATCCCCATCCAGTGTCGATTTCTTCCTGGCGAGCGATAGCGAGCCAGCATTGTATGGAGAAATCCAGCTTCGCCAGAAACATTTGTCTATCAAAATTTTTACAAATTTAGCTTGCTATAAAAATATATATTTAATAGTGGCCCCTTCATCATTGACGATGTTGCTTATTAGTATAATAATCTCCATTCAACATCCACATCAGTCGTTTGAATCAACCGCCGAGAGGAAGAATAGGAGTCATCTTCATAAGTGCAACGATAGTTCTCTTATGGTGTCGTCACAGATCGGGTACCCACTACGAAAAAACTTCGTAAAAATAAGAGAACAAAAAAGGAAAAAGAATTTCTACTTTAACACTGTTATTCACAAGCTTCCCACATTCGGTGGATTTTCTTGCGTTGTGGCTTCTTACCGGCTCTCGCCAAGCGCAACAATTCGGCCTTCTCTTCCTCGCGGGCCTACCGTCAACACTTGTGCCCCCGCGCTCCGGCTTCATTCGACGTTCGCTCTCCTCTAGTGAGTCTTTTCTCATTTGTGTATATCTGGGAGATAGTGAGCAGGGTTTAGACTAGCTAGCACGGGTTGTGTTATTGTTGGCCCGCAGGAAGTGTTAAATTAGGGTACGTTTAGGCGCTTACTTATTGTGTTCATTGTTCCACCACACGTGGTGTTTTTTGTTTGTTACTATGCGCCTTAGTTTTTGCTTTTCCTTAGTTAGGAGGCTTTCCTTTATTTTTCTTGCTGTGCCTTTGTGCAACTTGGGGGTCTAGGGACCCTGCCTTTGTTGCAGACGCGCCAGGGTTAAGAATGTCACACGTGGTTGTGAGGTCCTCCAGCATTTGAGCCTGCAGAGAGGCCCAGTTTGGGGGCTTTCTCTTCGCCCTTTTGGTGTTTTTTTCATGGTTCAGCCGTGTAGTCTGTATTGTTTTTTCCTGGTTAAGCCTGTAGGTTATCTAGTTTTGGGGGGTTCTTTTATTTTTACTATTATTGTAATTTATTATGTCCCCTGTGTTTTGCGGTCTTCCTGTTGGTTAGTGTGCCACTTACCGGGAGTCCTGCAAAGTGTTCCACGCGTGGGAGTGCGTGAGTTTTGGGTCGGATTACCTCGTGGCTGTGCCTTGCTCCAATTCCCCCCCTCCCTCTGCTTGTCCCGCCGGCCTAGATTTTGTAGCCGTAGGGTCGGTCCGCCGGGCCGGCTTTTTCACGGGCTCGTGTATCCCTCGCCGGGTTGGAGTCGGTGGGTGTGGCGATGCCGCTACTTCCTGGTTCCTGGACCCTCTGGGATCCGGCGGACTCCAATGTATAACATTTGTTGGTAAAGTGCTTTTGAGCCCCTCGGACGTTGCCTCCGCCTTCCGGCGGCTGCATGAGCAACAGTCCGCCGGCGGGTGTTTTTTTTCGTTTACGGAACAAACCTATACCCGTTGTTAGGGGTCCCCGGTCACAAGGACTGGTCAGTTTTGACGTGGGATAATAGGGGCGCTTACCCCGCCATGCCGGCGGCCCAGTGAGTTAAGACCCCGGCGGACACTGCACTTATGTCTCGTCATCAGCTAGCACGCTTACTTAAAAATGGCGTTTACCCCGCCGTACCGGCGGCCCAGTAGGTAAACGGATAAGCGGCTGCTTGTGTTGGTGGAGCACAGCGTGGTCTGCCACCAGTGGGCTTACTGTTCTATGACCTAGGTCGTAACGGTGGCCCTCTGTTTCAGTGATACCCCCTTCTCATGTTAACCAGGGGCATGGGAATCGGCTATTCACGCCCTCTTAGGGGTAAGAAGAAGGAGGAGGCCGTTGCCTCCTATTCTTCTTACACCGGGAGGTTAGGATGGGTGAGACTCTCTCTGTATATCCTTATGAGCATTGATTCCTGGAAATTCTTCTTTGCAGGTTGGACACTCAGGACAGCCGGCTACCGCGTCGTTCCCGCCGGGGAGAGGAGTCTCTGAATCACGCCTTTGTTTACAGTCTGCGCAACTCCCGCATGTCTTTTGATACCAATACCAGCACATAGCCGGTGTATCAGGTGTGTTCATTGTTTAAACAGAACCTCTTTCATGTGGACATCTCGTACGTGTCCTGTGTGTTCAAATCTGTTCGAGGAATGGCTCGCGGCCCAAGATATGTCGTGCTTGCTCACTCTCGATGAAGTTAAGACTAAGTTTAAGGCATATGCTTCTCAAGTAGCTAACAAAGAAATTTCATGTGATAACCCAGAATTATTGAGAGTAATTCAGTTGTACTCATTTGATGATCATATAGCTCACCAGTCACACAACTCCCCTATACTTTTGTTGACCAGTAGGTCTCCTACGTCCTCCACAACATCTACACAGAGCTCCTCTCCCCCATCCAAGAGGAGCCGTTTAATGTCACCGGAATGCCTCCAACCTGCCCACCCAGCTCCACCGGCGGGCAACCTCAGACGCACGGACAGAACGGACTATCTGCCTGACAAAATCCGCCGGCTCTCGAGCCCTCCACGGTGTGATTTGCTTTCTAATGAAACGCCTACTTCTGCGCAAGTAGATCTCACGGTAACACAGCTAGGAGGTCCGGCGGCCGCCTCGGGGACGCAGGGGGTTAACCCCGGTCTCCTCGGGCCGGACGCCGGCCCCTCTCACACCGCCACTAGACTTAGGAAAACTGTACACGTTAGGCTTCAAGGTTCCAAGTTAGTGTTGTCAAACAATCAGGCTCAGCAGGCTAACATGGCTCATACCTCTACTTAGTCTACGAGTGTATTTACATCACATGCAGTTACAACCATAAGGTCTCACGCGACACTCCTGGCTCCTTCTGAGGACCACCTCGGCTTGAAGGCCGCCCCCATGAATATAGGTTCGCAATGTACGACCACCCCGGCAACACCTCCGCCGCGTGACCAGGAGTCACCGGCTTGTGGTTCACCCCACCCGGCCACGGCTAGTAGCAGCCAGACGCCAGTGACCAGCCATAGGACACACACTGACACTCTCAGACAGGCTAACACTCTGATACCAACAGACCGAAAAGATAAGCTACCAACGCAAACCACTCCCCTGGTTTTACCTCTGTGCAGCTAAATGAATTGTTACAGAAGGTGATAAGTCAGTGTGCCATTAAGCAGGGTCCAACACCTACTCCGGCACTGGGACCACCTCACAATATATCTAGACTCCCCCCTCATATCAATGTAGACATTCCCTCTCCGGCAGTCTCCCCCGCCGGGCCAGCAATGGCCTGCATATTTGACCACCCGCTGCCTTCGGGCCCGGCGCTAGCCAGACCAGTTCTTTCCCGGCCTGCGGGGCATGAGAATTGGCCGCGGGCTGAAGATGTTACCCCAGGTTCGTTGCTAGACCCTTTAGCCTGTCCCTCTACCTCTAAGCAATCCCCAGGATTAGGGGCCCCAGAGTTCATAGGTGCGTCCAAGCCCACCAACGTAGCTCCCCCTTCCGCCAGCTGACCCAAGCAGAGACTACCGGCGGATGATAGGTCACTTGCTCCTCCCTCCCTTCGATCACCCTTGAATAGGATGGACACTGGATCAGTTACTAGTCAGGAACACCTCAGCAATAATAGTTCTGTGGGCTCAGACGATACCCAACCTTACTTATCCCCCTCGGTGGAAAGGACCCATACGGTTAGTAACACGCCGGGTCCCTCTTCCACCCCCACTTCGCACCCTAGTGCCCCCCTAGTCCCGCCGGTAGTCCTGACACAATCCCAGGTCATCAAAGCCCCGGGCAGGCTCTGGCTTCCAGTTACGGCTGTGACACAAGGGGAGGGACATAAATCGACACAAGGGGAGGTCCCAGTGCCGGTGGAGTGGGCAATTGAAGTTAACCATAAACATGTCTTTAGGGCAAAAGATGCTAACGGTACAGTGTTACAGGTTCCTATTTATACTAGACCTGACCGGGCTAATTTTCAGTATTTTGTTGACAACCCATGCCTTCTGGTTCCTCTTCCGGCGGATTCCCCGGTCCAGGACCCTCCTTACCCAGGCACCCCTGTTTGCCCTGATTGCCATGAACGCTGTGGAATTAATGGATGTCATTCTCTGTATAAATGGAGAGAGCCTTCACGCAAGTTTCACAGATGTGGTCCACATAAAGACCAAAGGGAGCTGAATCTGAGTGAGGTGGGCGATGGGCCGTGGGTAACGTGGGATCAGGAACTACAACAGTTTGCTGTAGATATTACATCTAACGCCTTGTCTCCAATTCCCCCTCCCCCCCTTACCGAGTTTGACTGGCTAGCACAACAACCGAGTCGGGTCCCGTTCCCTATTTTTAATTTTCTTATAGCCCCTCAATTGACGGCGGAAAATTTTCCCTTGCCCCTCATTGCTTCTGAACCTATCGAACTCCAACGAGATTTTCTGGTCAGAGATACTGCCCACAGGGCGTTTATTAGCTTCCTGTTAACTAGAGACACGGCCCAGGGTATTGCCAAACCGGTGCCGAACCCCTCTCCACGGACGCAGGAATTGGTTAAGGTTTTTCAACAATACCTCCTCCCTACCCCGGCTAGAACACTCACTGAAATTCGGACAGCCTTGTTTGAGGCAGTCAGGTCACGACAGCTACTCAGACTCGGTATGGCTCAAGGGTTACCGATGAATGCTCACTATAGGATTTTATTCTCTCCTGTTTTAACTGCCAAGCTCCTGGATAAACAGACGGAGAGAGATGTTAGGGTAATGTTACAATTGAAGAACAAGACCAACCTATAAGTCTTCCTCTGATGGCTTCAAGCTGCAGGCGGACGGGTTCACCTCCAGCTCTTTCGTAAAATTAAATATACTTGTAGGACTACTGTTAATGGCTCTTCAGTTCTCCCTTTGTCTCCCTCTCTCCCTTGGCCGTGCTAGTGCAATAGGGTTCCGAGGGTAGACAAAGTGTTAGTTCCCACAGGTGGCAGCGCCACCTGATGTCTTCTGTACGACTGGACGGCACCGGTCACTACAACGGCACGCCGGGAGGAAGTCACGCGGCTTTACCTCACACGGCGTTGCATAACAGAACTATAATAACCCTCTGCATAAGGGTTGGGATACTAACTCATTAAGCAGGAAAGGGAGATAGCAGCCGCCAACCAGGGTCGGTTATACGATTACCGTTAACCCCCCGGCGGACCCGCACCTAGAGAAGCCATCTCTCACATTTAAATGGAGGAGTGAGAGCCGGAGGCACCCGTCCGCCGGCTGGCGACCTTTATAATAATGTAATACTAGTCACAAACATCTCATAGTGTTGGGAGACTGTAACCAAGGGGTTCTCACCTGCAATTACGAATGTCGGTTCCTCAGGAGGTCCCTCTTGATACGATAGGTGCGGTATAACACACATAAGTAATTACTCACTATGCTAAGCAATTCCAGCCCTCAGCATGCCGGCTGATGCCGGCTGTTCCTTAAGAGATCGTCCCCCGCCGTTGGAGATAGGAGGTCACCCCGGAGGGTTTTCTCCCTATCTCCAATGGACTTGGGCCTATCTCCATATGCTTAACCTAGTTGTACGCACTTACCGGAAGATGTTTTCCCAGGGTCAGAGACGGCTCAGCAGCGGGGAATTTATTTACAAACCAACCACTGCAGACCAAGTTCATTATTTTCAATCCCCTTTTTGAGAATCTGTTGTGATAAGTGGAAACCCTTCAGGCTGCTCACGTCTTTTCTTTTTATTGTTTTTGTTACATATAGAATCACAACCACATTCCCTTGCTTCAAGCCAGTTGGCATTCTTTACTTAATCTTACGGTCACGTCCGTTTCCTTTGGATCACTTAGGCTTAAACTTTCAGTCAGCCCTCCCAACAACTTTAGGTCTGGCTAGTTCCTCGGCCGCTTCAGTTCTCTATGGCTCAGACTTTCAGGAGAGACTACTATTCCCATTCGTCCCTAAGCGACCTTAAAAAAGTCCCGCCGTAGGTTATGGATAGCCGGATCGTCCTTAACTTAGTGGCTAGCTGCGCTGTCCCTGAGCTTTCTCTGGCCTCGGGAGTATTGTAATTTATGTTTTAGCTATAAGATCAACCGTTCACCGTAAGGTCTATGTGCCGGCTGGGGTACGCCGTGGGGTGCGGGGGGTCAAGGCAGGACCCCGTCAAGACCTCCGGCTCAGGTCCCCCAAGTGTCTTGCTGGATACTCTCCTATTAGAACTGCTATAACGTTCTCCCGCGGACTAACTGTGATAGCCGACTGACTCTCTCGGTTACTCGCTGATCCTCGCCGGGTGGGCGGGGCTCGGTAAGAGACTTAGGAAGTGCCATCGGGGCAGTTTGTCATTGCAAGTGTTACTTTCCAGTGTTATTTATAGGCTAATATTTCCTTTTTTCCTTATGTTGTAAAAAACAAAAACAAAAACAAAAAAAAATCGTAGTCTGCCCACGAGCACACTCTTGTTGTTTCTTACTTGTATTTCCAGCTGTTAGTACTGTGATAAGTACACCCTATAGGGCTTCAAAAAAAAAGGGGGGGGGGATATGTGGATCCCAGTACAAGAGAGGAACTCCCCCTTACACAGGATTACAAGTTGGTGTAGGGCAAGCTAGACGTTGTTTACGCCGAGCTGTGCCCAAAATTAGATATATATATATATATATGAGCTAAGAATCTCGGTTTACTTGGTTTTGATAGAACAGAAGAACTGAGAAGTTAGATTACAAAGCTTAATTCAAGCTCATGCTTTATGAATAATAAAAGAGTGTTTTTCATGTTGCAGTTTTCGACACTAGTTGCACTAGATTATGAAAGGTCAAGAATGGTCCCAAGTGACTTTGTAAATGTCTAACTGTCCAACTTATGTTTTTATGAATAATAAAAGATTGCTTTTCCCTACTGTTTATATGATTTTCAGGTTTCTATGCTAGTCGCACTAGATTCAGAAGGGCGGTATGAGTCAGAAGGTGACTCCAGTGGTGTTCCGGGCTAGTTTGCACTAGTTCCCTACGTTTGATATTGGTCAATATGACTAGTCCCAGGAACCTAGCTGAGCTCAGCATAGGTTCAGGGTTAAGGTGATGAAGGGTTTGTTGCTTTTAACTCTGTCTCACCCGGTACAACACACACCTCATGCACGAGTACTCTGTTGTTGGAGCAGGCTTCCTTGAAGCAACGCACTGCTCCCATTCTTTCAAAATTTTTAACTTTTGTTGTATGCACAACTGAATACAAATATCTTTTCCCGTTACGAGTTTTCTTGACTTAACTATACGGTTATTGAGAGTTTGATATTACGAATGTCCCCCTCCAGTCTTGGAATTCAGGCAACATCGTCAATGATGAAGGGGCCACTATTAAATTATAGGTTTGATTCCCGAAGGGAAGTAGAGAAAACCTAATATTTAGTAGGGGCCCCGGAATCGTTGACGACGACGTCCCTCCCAGCCATCCCCTTCCCATTCGCTGATATTTTGAGTTTATCTTGATATATCATTGAAGGCCGAATTGTTGCGCTTGGCGAGAGGCGGTAAGAAGCCACAACGCAAGAAAATCCACCGAATGTGGGAAACTTGTGAATTACAGTGTTAAAGTAGAAATTCTTTTTCCTTTTTTGTTCTCTTATTTTTTACGAAGTTTTTTCGTAGTGAGTACCCGATCTGTGACGACACAATAAGAGAAGTAGCGTTGCACTTATGAAGATGACTAATATTCTTCCTCGCGGCGGTTGATTCAAACGACTGACGTGGATGTTGAATGGAGACTATTATACTAATAGGCAACATCGTCAACGATTCCGGGGCCCCTACTAAATATTAGGTTTTCTCTACTTCCCTTTGGGAGTCAAACCTATAATATATATATACTGATTATGCTGGCTCGCTACCGCTCGCCTGGAAAATATTAACACCTGGATCGGGGTAAACGTATTAAAACAGTAGGCTGAATGGGGCCGAATGGATACAATGGAGAAAGAGTGAAAAGGAGAGAAAAAGCACGTGACCACCCTTAAGCTTATCGTCGGGTCATATTAGACCATCTGGAATTTCATAATTTTTCAAACTACATTTCTCAGTAAAACAAAGGAGTAAAAGATGGGTTTAAAGAAATGAAGCGAAATAAATGCCAAGGATGGAAAGTAACACCAACAACAACAACACAAACGTATATAGACCATTAGTCTAAAAGAATGAAGTGATGCAGTACAGTACAGTTAAAAGGAGGACAGACAGGTAAATCACTATCAACATACCCAATGATTTTATATACATTTTCGCACCTTTGTTTTATACCCTAGAATCAATAAGATATACTACTTAAATAGGGACATGGATTCTATACAATACATGGATGGACAGAAAGACATTGAAGTAATAGACAAAGGGTTAACATACATAAAGGAAGAAGGTAAGAACAACACCCTTTGAGAAAGTTTGACCTGAAGAATCTGTAAATCCAAATTTTGCCAAAATGAAGAACCATCCTCAAATGGTATCTTTCTAACCATTTCGTCAGTATCTATTCTACATAACATACAATAATTATGTAACATACATATTGATTCATATAATTAATAATTGCCATATCTCTGGACATAGGCAAACAGCCTGTAGATTCAACCGCTCAACACGCTGTAGTCTAGAGGTCTTATTTCAGATGGCGAGTGAGACACCGAGACAGCTTGGGTGTTGCAAACAGCTCGTTCTTGGTCTTACCTTCACAGACTTATGACACCTGGTTGTCTCCTCGCTGCCCGTTGTAACTCTGACTTCTCGAAGGTGCATTACCACTGTCTCGCTATCCCATCTCACAGTCTTGGACACATTTTCTCTCACAATCACCACTTATTGAGCTGCTTACTCACTAAGCTCTGCCTCCATGGCATATTGAATATGGGAATGTTCATACAATGATAACTTATTGGAAACAGCGAGGGTATTATTATGGCGTATCGATGGACTTTTTGGTAATGCACTTAAACTAACTACAGCACAAATTCCTCCACAATAATATCTTCCCATTGAAACATCGGGATCATAACCCGGTACCTTAAGATTACATGGGTGAAATAAGTAACAAACTAAACAAACACAATAAAGGAAAAACAACAGTAACTGTGAAAAACAAAACTGGTGTAAGGCTCAGCGATATGATCGTTATAATATTGTATAGCAGCTCGGAAACGTTTTGTATATTGTAACTGACGGAGTGGGTGAGGCAAGAGGTTATATTTGTATGTATATATTACGGGATGAGAGTGATGGTAGCGTACATAGACAGGGAGGGATTTGCATATGCTTACGGCTGAATATGGGTAGGGAGATAGACAGACTGGCACACCGATAGAATGGTATAAACACACAGCGACAGGCTACATAAAAATTGAGAAGGTGAATGTTAAAATGAGGGTTAGTATAATTATGTTAACATAATATACCAAAAGATATATATATATATATATACCATTAGATATATGTAAAGTATTTGAGAGTGCGAGAATGAAAGAAAATCAGTGTTGTCGATAATTTAATAACTTGATCAAACAATCTCAATCTCACTCTCTAACACGCTCTGTTTCCCCTTCTCTCTCTCTCTCTCTCTCTTTGAGGACCCCCTCATCACTTTTGTATTCAATGTTTCGTATTCCCGTGTCCTTTGATCTATGGGGTCTTCTAGAATGACCAGTTTGTATTCCTTCACGCCTTTTCCTCCTCTCCAAAACACTCTATTTTTCTTCACTCATAACTTGACCTCTTCACTTTCTTATGTTCAGCAAAACAAATAACCTAGGCCCTTTATTAATATATTTGCCTATCCACCAAATTATGTTTATCTAATCCATATTACATTTGCCATGTCTATTCTAGCCATCTATTAATTCATCCATCCTTTTCTATCCACACATAACTTTTTAAGTACGGTACTGTATTATATATATATATATATATATATATATATATATATATATATATCTATATATATATATATATATATATATATATATATATATATATATGTTTCTAGTTTCTCAGTGGGGATCGAACCATCGACCATCAGAACGATAGCCGACGCTTAATCAATTACACCACGGCAGTCTAAAAGACACTCCGCCTTCTATCCTATTTATGTTAGGGAGAAGGGAAACCCACTAGGCGAATATATTTCAATTCAAACCTAGTTGTAGGATCCATATTTCCAGAATACCATACACGGATTTTTGAGTGTCCCGACGCAACTCGGGTTGAAATTGATTTCATTTAATTCTAACCCACAAAGGTTAGAATTAAATGAAATCAATTTCAACCCGAGTTGCATCGGGACACTCACAAATCCGTGTATGGTATTCTGGAAATATGGATCCTACAACTAGGTTTGAATTGAAATATATTCGCCTAGTGGGTTTCCCTTCTCCCTAACATAAATAGGATAGAAAGCTGAGTGTCTTTTAGACTGCCGTGGTGTAATTGATTAAGCGTCGGCTATCGTTCTGATGGTCGATGGTTCGATCCCCACTGAGAGACTAGAAACATTTAGTGGCTCACGTGTATTTGTGATATATTCTCAATATATATATATATATATATATATATATATATATATATATATATGTATATATATATATATATATATATTATATATATATATATATATATATATATATACTGTATATATATACAGGTATATATATATATATATATATACCCTGTATATGTTTATTAGTTTTTGTCTATGTGGATGAGGGAGGCAAAACTGCCTGTGACGATTGCCACTCCCAAAGTAACAGGGCCAAAATCAAAGAATGTTCGAGCCAAAATGTCTAGACACACTGAGTTTGAAACAATTTAAGTCATAGGATTAGGGAAATATGGGTGCAGGGTGAGAGTTCCAGAGCTCAGATGTTGAATAGAAGACAGATTGGTAGTATCGTTTGACTCTTGAGTTGGAGAGTTGTACAGAATAGGGGTGGGATTGTGTTACAAGATGGATACTACGTACCCTAAGTAGAGGAGGTGGTATTCACTGAGAGAGCTCTGAGGAACACTGATTATTGCAGTAGCGATAGAATAGTGAGAGAGCTGCAACATTGCGACGAAGAAAGGGAGAGAGATAGCAGAGAGTTGGTGAGTGGACGGGAGTTGTTAATGACACGAAAGGCTTTCCTTTCTACTTTGTCTAAAAGCGCTGTGTGAGAGGATCTTCCTCACACATGTAAACAATACTTAATACAAGGACGCACTGTGCCCCTGTACATAACAAGAAGCTGTGCAGTGTTAAAGAACCCCTTGAGGCGGTTGAGCACACCCAGCTTTTGGGAGGCTGCCTTAGCAAGAGTGGTGATATGGTTCTTCCATGAGAGACCAGAAAAAGAGACACCAAGAATATTGAGAGAAGATAAATGGTTGACTTTTGTATTGTTGAAGTATAAGGGATAGTCCTGTGGGAGTTCACGGTGGGTAGATAGATGGAGAAATTGGGTTATATGAAGCATTAAAGGTAACAAGTTTTCCTTTGCCCCAATTGGAAATGGTAGTTAGATCATAAGATAAGTGATCTATGGCTTCATTACATTTATTTTTGAGGGATTGCATGCTGGGGCGTTCTGGAAAACTAGTTGAGTAGTGTATGGTAGAGTCATCTGCATATGAATGGATAGAACTGGAGGTACAGTTGAGAAGATCATTTATGAAAATTAGAAAGAGAATTGGAGATAGGACAGAACCTTGAGCAACACCGGAGTTGATAGGATGAGGAAGTGAGCGATGGCCGACCACAACCGCACCTATGGGTCGGTCAGAAAGGAAATTGGAGACAAAGGCACAGATGGAGGGATAGAAACTGAAGGAGGGTAGTTTAGAAATTAGAGATTTAGCCAGACTCTATCAAAGGCATTCAATATGTCTAGCGCAATAGAAAAGGTCTCACCGAAGTCTCGAAAGGAGGATGACCAAGAGTTAGTCAGATGTGAAAGAAGATCACCTGTAGATCGACCCTTAAGGAACCCATACTGGCGATCTGATAGTAGATTAAGAGAAGATAAATGCTTAAAAATGTTAGAAGTGAGAATAGTTTCATAAACTTTAGAGATACAAGAGAAGAGAGCAATTGGACAATAGTTGGAGGGTTGAGAGCGGTCACCCTTCTTTGGGACAGGTTGAATAAGAGCAAACTTTCAGGAAGAAAGGAAGATGTTAGATGAGAGACAGAGAGGGAAGAGTTTGCCTAGACAGGGAGTCAGCACGGAAGCACAGTGTTTTAGTACAACAGGAGGAATACCATCCGGACCGTTCGCCTTCTTAGTATTAAGCCCAGAGAGGGTAGAAATAACATCTTTAGGAGAGATAAGGATATTAGGCATAAGTAGGAGAGAGGAGGGTGGAGAGGGAGGAATAACACCAGAATCATCCAAAGTTTGAGCAAAGAGTTCAGATTTGTCAGAGGAAGAAGTGATGGTTGTGCCATCAGAGTGGAAAAAGGGAAGGAAAGATGAAGACAAATTGTTGGAGAGATTTTTGAGTAGATGCCAGGAAGCTTGGGAAGATCTAGAGTTGGATAGTTCAGTGTATTTATTATTGATGAAAATGTTTGGCGAGTCGAAGGACAGGTTTAGCTTGATTGCGGGCAGAAACATAGGAAGAATGGGATTCTTGAGTTTGAAGGCGTCGGTACCGTGTGAATGATTCCTCCTTATTTGTGGACAGCAGTAGAACAAGCGTGAGTAAACCAAGATTTTCGCCTCCATGCCCGATATGATTACCTAGGTCAGTGGTTCCCAAACCCATGATCGCGACCCAAACAAGGGTGCCAAGGGTTTTTCTGAGGGTCGTGGGAGGGTCTGGAGAAAAAAGTTAAATATATAGGAAAACTACTATTAGTGCAAAAATTCCTCCGTGAAATGTGTGAATTTATATATATGATTACATTATCAAATTACGTTAGACTTTAGACTCGTCTTTATACTCCTGTATTTAAAATCCTAACAAGAAAATTTTGCATCACATGATTAGTTTTGTTCATTAGCTGCTTGGTGCGGCTACTATTAATCATGTCCAATATTCGGAAGATGTACGGTACGGGATGTTGTGTGTCTGGCTTGGAGTCTGAACTGTCTGATGCCCAGTGACCCTCACTCACTCAGTTACTCTCCACTCTAGCAGTGGCCAGTCTTATTATTCAGTGATATTCAATAAGTTTGTTAATGAATGGTTAATATTGTCTGCATCCTACTTATTTAAGTAGGCTATAATTGTAAGTACGGCAATTCAACATAACTCAAGATTTTGTTTTGTTTTGCCACGATGTTCAGTAGTGCGTGTTTAGGATATGGTGAAGAATAGTATACGTTTGGACCAAACAATTGCTATCTTAGGTCTTCCCACCCTTATGATATATTGTCGTATTATACTACTAGCCATTAACACTTTCATCTTTATCCCAATGAAATGAACTTATTTGTTTGTTTACGTATTGCATGTTGCTTGAAGTAACATTTTCTTATAACATATACTTTTTCTTAATACAAGAAGAATCAATGTCAATATATTTACTTTTTACTTACCCGTTTTCACACCGCAATACAAGTAAAATGTTATTATATTTACTGTTCACTTGTTGCAAGAAGTAACTGTTTTTTTACTGATTGGAAGAAATAACATTGTCATTATAGCATATATATTTTGACTTACACCGCGACCTAAAACCCAAAATTGCCCATTTATATCATTTTGATTATGGGATATTTGTATGTGTATATTTTTCTTATTAGCCTTTTTCACTCCGCAACCTAGAGCCCCAAAACTATTGTAACGATTATAGTAACTATACAGTAATACATTGATATAACAACAAGCAAGATCAAGAATATTTGTGAGCATGTGAGTGATGTTGTTTTTGATGGAGCGAGGCCACATAATGTACTTTAATCGTAATATAATACATCTAATGTTCATTGTATGTGGATTATTACGAATATATTCTTAAATGCATGTACGGTATTATAAGCCTGTGAATGTGGATTAGTGAGTGAATGAGGGGGGTTTCGTTGAATGCATTTCAAGGTGAATATTCTAACTGTGCATGTCTTTAAGCTTAATGTTGTGGTTGGCATATTAGTATTCATATCTTAGCAACAGTCAGAGATTACCATTTTAACTGCCAGTTAGACTGTTTGGGTAAGTGAGTGTGAGTGAGGAAGATGAGTTGTGCAATCAACTATACGCAGTATACGGGTTATCATGATGTGTGCATTAGTGGGAAATCTTATCATGTTGAGCACCTCAGTAATTTTCCCTTCGAAATATGACATTCTAAGTTTGTTGTTTTCATTACTACTTTAATGGCAAGAATTTCAACGCAAAGTACAGTTACATTATTGACCAGATTTTTTAAAGTATGGCTTCACTGAGTTTAGAAAACGCTTTGGAAATGTCAGACCTCAATGTTTCCTGTGCTTTCAAGTCCTAGCTATCGAATCAATGAATGATAACACATTGCAGTGCCATTTGAGTTCAGTTCATTCAAATCTCACTGGAAGGAAAACAAAAAGTGTTGGTAAAACGAAGGCGGATTGATGCTCCCACCTCATCATTTTTGTTCTCTGGAAAGTCTTCACTGGCGACCTTTGAAGTAGCATGGATTATTGTGAGATGCAAAAAGCCTCATGTGTCAGCTGGAGAAACCAGCTGCATGGCGATGTCGAAAACTCATTGTGGAACAGAAGTTGGAATCAGTACCACTTTCAAATAGTATTGAATTGCCCTGATGTCAGAAGACATATTATCTCAACTTAGTGTGGCTTTGAAAAAAGTAGGACATATTTCATTACAGACAGATGAATCAATGGTAATTGCAGGTAACCCCCAACTCATGGTTTGTGTTTGGTACCAAGGAGAAGACATGCTAGAAGAGTGTTTTAGTACATTGCCTTGGCATATACCACCACTACAAAATATATATATTTTAGTATGGTGAAATATTATTTTATTTTATTTGTTTTTCTTAAAGAAACATGACCTACAGTAGACTGGATGAACTGTTTGGCTGTATGCACTGATGTTACAGAAACTTAAATTATCGAGTTTTACATACTATAATGTAAGAATATATATATATAACTATCTTGTAAAAGAATTAGGAATATAACAATCAATACAAAATTATATAAACGTACTAATCCAGTGCTTCGGGGTGTAGGGTCGCAAGGACCATGAAATAATGTATTAAGGGTCGCCATCAACATAGTTTGGGAACCACTGCCCTAGGTAATGCGTTCAGTACTCTCCGAGGGTCCCCGGCCACGGAAGCAAAAGTAATTCCTAGGGAAATCAAAGAAGTACTGCCTGAGAGCCTCCCAGTCGGCAGCGCCAAATTGCCGCAAGCGCCGCCGGTTGGGAGGATTGTGTGGCCGTATTGGACAGATAGGACAGGTGACAGAGATAAGTTTATGGTCGGAGGAGCCCAAAGGAGAGAAAAGATCGACAGTATAAGAAGAAGGGTTGGAAATTAGAAACAAGTCAAGAATGTTGGGCCGATCTCCGAGGCTATCTGGGATAATGGTGGGTTGCTGAAATAATTGCTCTAGGTCTCTTAGGATAGAAAAGACGTAGTCTTGTTCACCAGGTTGGTCAGTAGCATGAAAAAAGAGCCATAGGCGGTGTCGAGCGTTGAAATCTCCTAAGATGAAGATTTCTGAGAATGATGAATTGAATAAAATGTGTTCCACTTTAGAGTTTAAATAGTCAAACATTTTGGGAAAGTTGATACAGTTAGGGGAAATATAGACAGCACAGAAATATTTAGTATAAGAATGACAGCATAATTTGAGCCATAAAGTTGAGAATTCAGAGGGGTCGAAATCGGGAACACGAGAGCAAGTGAGTTTGTTGTGCACGAATGCACAACATCCACTTTTGGCTTTGAAACTAGGATACATAAAGTTGGAGGATACAGAGAAGGGGCTGCTGGCAGTTGCTTCAGGCACCTGAGTTTCAGTGAGGAAAAGAAGATCAGGTTTGTAGGAGG
Source organism: Paralithodes platypus (assembly GCA_032716605.1). Classification (NCBI taxonomy): domain Eukaryota; kingdom Metazoa; phylum Arthropoda; class Malacostraca; order Decapoda; family Lithodidae; genus Paralithodes; species Paralithodes platypus. The sequence continues at coordinate 2,752,501 of CM064484.1, forward strand.
AGAGATGGTGTTCAACAGAGGGAAAATTAGAGGAAAGGCTGCAAATGTTGCAAAACCTTACAGTATGAGTAACTGGCCGAGGTCTAGATAAGTTTGAGGGGTCATCAGATGATGCTCGGGTGGGTGTGGGGGCATTTATGGTCCCACCCCAGGGGACTCCGCAGCTGGGCATCATTTTACATAATTTTTAATCAATTTTGTTGTTGTTTTGGGAGAAGGAAGTGTGGTGTGCATGTTTAGTGTAGTGAAGTGGATACGAGGAAGAGGTGTTTGTGAGAGCTAGCTGGATTACTCTCAGTGTAAGTGAGGCACAAAGAAAATTAGTAAGAGAGGCCAAGCAAATGAAACAGGAGTTCCAGCAACTCCTTACCAAATGTCTATAACCTCTCCTGGTCTAGTCCTGTTCGATTGGTGCCTACAATATATATATATATATATATAAATAAATACTGTATACATATATGTATATGTATATATAATATATATATATATATATATATATATATATATATATATGTATATATATATATATAAATATATATATATATATACTGTATATATATATATAATTATACAGTATATATATATATATATATATATACATATATATATATATATATATATTATATATACTGTATATATATATATTGTATATATATATATGTATATATACACAGTATATACTGTATATACATATACTTGACTATTCACCAAATTATGTAGATATATTCCATCTTTTTTTTAATTTGTCTATTCTAGCCTTCTATCAATTCATTCCATCCTTTTTCTATCCACACATTATCGAAAATATACAACTTTATTTACCTGTTAATTTATCTCACAAAATGTGTTTATATGTTTCATCCTTCCCTAATTATTTTTACCCCATCCAACCAAAAATGTATTCTTTCTATTACCTATCCATTTATAAACCATTCTGCGTGGTAATTATTATCTCATTCCGTATATTCCCTTCATTCATCAATTAATCCGTTCTTATAATATCAATCCTTAACCAATCCTGTCTATCAATTTTCTAAACAATTCTACGTGGTTGATATTCTTTTGTGTATTATATTCCTCTATTCATCAACTGATCCCATCCTATATTTGTCATTCTTAGTCTCTTCTCTTACATTTGGAATGCCATTACACCATCAGACAGTACACTAGGACCATAGGGCTGGGAAAGTGTAGATTGTAGATCATTTCATCTGTAACGTATATTATCGGTGGTGGTGGTGGGTGTTGGCTATAAATATTGGCATAACCTGAGAATTTTCCATAATTCAATAGAAGCATACGTCTTGTTCAGCGAAGCCATATATCAAGGGGATGTAGGCTCTAGGGCGGTGGTGGTGGTGGTGGTGGGGCGTGAGAGAAGGAGATTGGTGGTGGTGGTGGTGGTGAGAGGTAGGGGAGGAGGAGGAGATGTGGTGGTGAGGTGGTGAAGAGGAGGGAGATTGGTGGTGGTGGTGGTAGGTATAGGTGGAGGGGGGGGGGGGGGGGGGTGAGAGGGAGAGGTGGGAGATTGGTGGTGAGAGGTGGTGGTGGGAGGTAGGGTATTGGTGGTGAGAGGTGGTGGGATGGGTAGATTGGTGGTGAGAGGTGGTGGGGGATTGGTGGTGGTGGTGGGAGGGGGAGATTGGTGGTGGTGGTGGTGGTGAGTGCTTAGAGAGGAGGAAGGTATGTGGTGTGAGGGGTGGAGATGGTGGTGGGGGTTGGTGGTGAAAGAATGGGGCCTGGTGGTAGATGCAAGAAGGATGACGAAGGAAGGATGATGGAAGAAAGAAATGGTAGGTTGTAATGGAGAAACAGCGAAATATACAACAAACAAGGCCGAAATTGGTGGTGTTAACACTATCTGGTCCGATGTCTTGGGGATAATTATAATATACTGTGTAATTATTGTTGAGGATTTTGCTTGCTTGCTTGAGTAATGTAATTTAGTTTGTCCCCTAGGCTAGCACAAACGCCTTCCCAAACTTCCTTAAAAAAAAAAAAAAAAAAAAAAAAAAAAAAAAAAAAAAAAAAAATGCGCACTCATAAATCCCTTCAATGCAAATGTATATTATTATTATTATTATTATTATTATTATTAATATTTTTTTTTGTTTATTTTTTTTTTAGATAAGCCTTTTGTATTTGTTTGTTATAAATTAGTTAACCATTCATCTTCAATACTTTTCAGCGTTGGTCAAACACAGTGAACCCCAGTCATTTATTCTGTGTGGCCTATGCAGTTTCACAAATTAGTTCGCCTGTGTATAATAATTGTTGTTTATTGTAATAGTGCAGATAAACCTGACCACGACTTTACCAGGCCACAGAGCTGACATAGACACACAGAAGAATAGAAAATATAATGACGCATTTACTTTCCGTTTTCTGGCCATTATTTGACGATTTTTTTTTCTGATTAGGAAGGGTATGTGCAAGTCAGAGGGTTAATTGAGATACTCTTTACCATTTTAATTCCCACAGAGCCTTCCGAAGCTGTCTAAAATCGTCTAATGATAGCCAGAATGTACTGCCAAAATGCGTCGTAATATTCAGACAAATATACATTTGACAAATATACATTGTGTACATAATAACATCACTTTAGCAGATACACGACTCTGATATCTGTACGTGTTCAACCTATGAATAAAGACACTAATATATTAAATATTAGGTTAATGATTGTGTGTGTGTGTGTGTGTGTGTATGTGTGTGTGTGTGTGTGTGTGTGCGTAATAATAGTTATATAATGTTTGTGGTCAAGATTTCTGGTCTAATCACAATGAATAGAAAGAATAGTGGCTTAAATTGTTTTTAGTTTATTCCCAGTACCAGTCTCCCATTTTTACTTAATAACTTATTTACTTGTGTATTTACGTATTTGCTTACTTAGTTACGGTCACACAAACATTGCCTTCTTCTCCCTCCGCCACACACACACACACACACACACACACACACACACACACACACACACACACACACACACACACACACACACACACAAGAACACACACACACACACCTCCGAAACCCACGCAACAACCACGGTCGGTCGGTGTTATGGCCAATAGTCCTAATTCGTGAGATAAGATGATACCGCAAATGAGAGCGTGGAATGGCTTGAATTAGAGAGAGAGAGAGAGAGAGAGAGAGAGAGAGAGAGAGAGAGCGCGCGCGCGAGAGCGAGCGAGAAGACGTAAAGACTGATTGATGTATTCTTCCAATATGCTGTTCTCCTTTGCAGTGCCTCCCTTCTCTCTCTCTCTCTCTCTCTCTCTCTCTCTCAGTGCTAAGGAGGCAAAACTCTTACCCTAATTACAAACAATTAAAAGAAGATAGTCGTGAAAAGACACTGTCAGTTTGTCACTTTGGTAATGTCCGAATATGAGAGATATATAGTATACATAGATTTACATAGATACATTGATCACATACAGCTTGCGATCTCTGTGAGGTGGCCAGGACTTAACCCTTTTAGTACCGGTGTCGTCCTTTTTAGCTTTATCCTGGCTACTATTAGACAAATGTATTCAGTATAAAAAGAGCCTCCAGCAAGTAACAGGTTTCGAACTATCTCACTAAACCCTCTTGCTACCACGGATCCTTCATAAACTGCATACCATCGTCTAAACTATCTCACTAAACCCTCTTGCTACCACGGATCCTTCATAAACTGCATACCATCGTCTAAACTATCTCACTAAACCCTCTTGCTACCACGGATCCTTCATAAACTGCATACAATCGTCTAAACTATCTCACTAAACCCTCTTGCTACCACGGATCCTTCATAAACTGCATACAATCGTCTAAACTATCTCACTAAACCCTCTTGCTACCACGGATCCTTCATAAACTGCATACAATCGTCTAAACTATCTCACTAAACCCTCTGCTACCACGGATCCTTCATAAACTGCATACAATCGTCTAAACTATCTCACTAAACCCTCTTGCTACCACGGATCCTTCATAAACTGCATACAATCGTCTAAACTATCTCACTAAACCCTCTTGCTACCACGGATCCTTCATAAACTGCATACAATCGTCTAAACTATCTCACTAAACCCTCTTGCTACCACGGATCCTTCATAAACTGCATACAATCGTCTAAACTATCTCACTAAACCCTCTTGCTACCACGGATCCTTCATAAACTGCATACAATCGTCTAAACTATCTCACTAAACCCTCTTGCTACCACGGATCCTTCATAAACTGCATACAATCGTCTAAACTATCTCACTAAACCCTCTTGCTACCACGGATCCTTCATAAACTGCATACAATCGTCTAAACTATCTCACTAAACCCTCTTGCTACCACGGATCCTTCATAAACTGCATACAATCGTCTAAACTATCTCACTAAACCCTCTTGCTACCACGGATCCTTCATAAACTGCATACAATCGTCTAAACTATCTCACTAAACCCTCTTGCTACCACGGATCCTTCATAAACTGCATACAATCGTCTAAACTATCTCACTAAACCCTCTTGCTACCACGGATCCTTCATAAACTGCATACAATCGTCTAAACTATCTCACTAAACCCTCTTGCTACCACGGATCCTTCATAAACTGCATACAATCGTCTAAACTATCTCACTAAACCCTCTTGCTACCACGGATCCTTCATAAACTGCATACAATCGTCTAAACTATCTCACTAAACCCTCTTGCTACCACGGATCCCTCATAAACTGCATACAATCGTCTAAACTATCTCACTAAACCCTCTTGCTACCACGGATCCTTCATAAACTGCATACAATCGTCTACCACGGATCCTTCATAAACTGCATACAATCGTCTACCACGGATCCTTCATAAACTGCATACAATCGTCTACCACGGATCCTTCATAAACTGCATACAATCGTCTAAATATCGCTAGAATATAATCAAAATGACGTCGCCGGTACAGTAGGGGTTAACCCTTTCAGTACCGCTAAGTACCATTGTCAGTCTATTGTGCTTAACTTTTTCAGTACCGCTAAGTACCATTGTCAGTCTATTGTACTTAACTTTTTCAGTACCGCTAAGTACCATTGTCAGTCTATTGTACTTAACTCTTTCAGTACCGCTAAGTACCATTGTCAGTCTATTGTACTTAAAACCCTGGACAGGTTTCGCGTTCTAACGCGTACGGTAAAGGAAACGAGGGTCGAAAGTGGCACGCCGCACTAAAATATTCGCCAAAAATCAGGTAATTGAGATAGATTTTTTGTCTACATTTGAACATGTAATATAAGGAATGCTTAATCGAATGTGAAGTGGAATTGAAAATCAGAGTGATTTTTATATTTTTAATGATTATTCTAGAAAAATAACTTAAGAAAATGACTAAGTTTACTAAAAAATAAAAATAAATACTTAAAGTTCCCTGAGGATAGTGAAACTCTGGTGACTAGTAGGGGGATGGTGTGGACCTCATCAGCTGCAGTCTTGTCGACCTGGGTCCCATAGGGCGCGATCTGTGCAAAGAATAAAAAGGGTTAATTTCGAAAACTCAAAAAAATGATCAATGGTTTACAGAAAATCATTAGGGTGCCTAAATATTGGTGGATTTAGCTGAAACTTTGTCAGAATAGTGCCAACCAACACTGGAACACAGGGAAACCCTAAATATTGAGATCAGAACTAGTAAATAGCAATGACATAGCATTGTGTACACTTAACTCCGAGACGTCAGACAGTTTTCGGCAAAAATTTGAGAGAAAAAAATTCATAACTGAACAAATTGTCTATGAATCTGCCTATAAATCACCATGGACATTCCTAAACAACCTAAGAACAATATCAGTATGAATAATGGGGGTTTGGAATAGTTATACACACACAGTACTGAAAGGGTTAACCTTATCTCCCAGCACCGCTCCGGCCGCAACCCTCTGAAAGTAGACAACACTTTCCACAATGTATAGGATGATTATAAATGCATGGATTTTGATCACAACTCATGTGAATGATGAATACTGCTTGAATAATACATACTACACCCTAAAAATATTAAAAAAATATAAAAAAAAAAAAATTGGGGGCATAACAGGTAAGTACTTGGTAAATTTCAATCAGCAGGAACAGGTAAAATGGTAATATAAAGGGTAGCTTGTCCCTGGGCAACTGGGGGCATGACAGGTAACTAATTGGTACCAATCAATCAGCAGAAACCAGGTAAAATTATAAGGAAATAGGTAGGTAGTCACTGGGGGCACAACAGGTAAGTACTTTGTCAAATTCAATCACCAGGAACAGGTAAAATGGTAATAAAATGGGTAGCTTGTCCCTGGGCAACTGGGGGCATGACAGGTAACTAATTGGTACCAATCAATCAGCAGAAACCAGGTAAAATTATAAGGAAATGGGTAGGTAGTCACTGGGGGCACAACTTGTAAGTACTTTGTCAAATTCAATCACCAGGAACAGGTAAAATGGTAATAAAATGGGTAGCTTGTCCCTGGGCAACTGGGGGCATGACAGGTAACTAATTGGTACCAATCAATCAGCAGAAACCAGGTAAAATTATAAGGAAATTGGTAGGTAGTCACTGGGGGCACAACAGGTAAGTACTTTGTCAAATTCAATCACCAGGAACAGGTAAAATGGTAATAAAATGGGTAGCTTGTCCCTGGGCAACTGGGTGCATGACAGGTAACTAATTGGTACCAATCAATCAGCAGAAACCAGGTAAAATGATAAGGAAATGGGTAGGTAGTCACTGGGGGCATAACAGGTAAGTACTTTGTCAAATTCAATGAGGAAATACACCAATAGCGAAATCAGAAAAAAAAAACAAGAAAAAAAAAACAAGAAAAAAAAATTGTGGCGGCATATGGCAACTCAGATATCTGGCAACAGTCAGGGCCTGGGATGCGACAATCTAGCCATCATGTGTAGAAGACTGAAAGTCCTAAGTCTATTACAAAGGCATGAAACATATGATTACTGTAACTTTCAACAAATATGGTACAAAAACTTACTGTGTTTACTGGGTCATATGTGGCACCGGAAAAGGGGTGAAAGGGTTGTGGTGGGAGGAGCGAGCGGCGCAGGTCTGTCTTTGGTGGGGTCCCAGCTCCTACTGATAGATGGCTTGCCTCACCAGGAAATTCAGCCTCCTATTGGCTCCCCCGGTCACGTGACATGCAAGCATAGACAAAGGCGGATTTTCGCGTTCCTTAAATGACCCCACGAATCCTGTCCAGGGTTAACTCTTTCAGTACCGCTAAGTACCATTGTCAGTCTATTGTACTTAACTTTTTCAGTACCGCTAAGTACCATTGTCAGTCTATTGTACTTAACTCTTTCAGTACCGCTAAGTACCATTGTCAGTCTATTGTACTTAACTCTTTCAGTACCGCTAAGTACCATTGTCAGTCTATTGTACTTAACTCTTTCAGTACCGCTAAGTACCATTGTCAGTCTATTGTGCTTAACTTTTTCAGTACCGCTAAGTACCATTGTCAGTCTTTTGTACTTAACTCTTTCAGTACCGCTAAGTACCATTGTCAGTCTATTGTACTTAACTCTTTCAGTACCGCTAAGTACCATTGTCAGTCTATTGTACTTAAACTCTTTCAGTACCGCTAAGTACCATTGTCAGTCTATTGTACTTAACTCTTTAAGTACCGCTAAGTACCATTGTCAGTCTATTGTACTTAACTCTTTCAGTACCGCTAAGTACCATTGTCAGTCTATTGTACTTAACTCTTTCAGTACCGATAACTACCATTCTTATGTCGGCAACTCTTCAAGGTGAGTAAACCGTATACAAATCCTTATAGGTGACCTAAGGGTGAAGTAGGTTGGTGGATGGACTAGCCAGGGACACCACTGTTGAAACAATAGTGCTAAAAAGAGGGTCTCGGAGTCGGTCTGACCCAAAGTTGAGTGGTTTAATCCCGTAGGTCCATGATGAGCTGGCACGGGTTGTCCGGGGGACAGGTCTGCTTGGGGGCGTTTTGTGTATGGCCACCATCATAAAGGGTTGTTAGACGTCCGGCAATAGATCGGTAGATGACCATTATAATACTATAATCCAGTTATGCATGGCATAATTGTTCATGTAATTGACAATTTCTGTAATAAAAGAGTCGAAACAAAAAATCATGCTAATAAAACATACCTAAATAAATATTGTTTCCATAACAATATCAGGTATAGATAGCTTGAACACATACACAATTATACCATGCAGTACCGGCGTCGCGTTTTGTTTGTATTTTAGCTGCATTTAGAGGATTTTATGAAGCTTAGGAAGGACATATGATAGCTAAAAGGTTTAATTGAGATAGTCTGTAGTGTTTCAATGGGTATATGTCCTTCCTAAGCTATATGTAATCGTCTAATAGTGTCCAGCGACTAATGAAAAGGACATCAGCGGTACTGTACGGGTTATTATATTTGAGCGTATTATCATTATCCTATCTTTATACAGGTGTACATTATGTTATGGGCAAGACGTTAAGGGAGCCCACACTGCTTGTTTTCTCTTTCTCTCCCTCTCTCTTTGGCTTGTATCCATTCGGCCCCATTCAGCCAACTGTTTTAAGACGTTTATCCCCATCCAGGTGTCGATTTCTTCCTGGCGAGCGATAGCGAGCCAGTATTGTATGGAGAAATCCGGCTTCGCCGGAGAAATTTTTCTATCGAAAAATTTACAAATTTAGCTTGCTGTCAAAACAAAAATATATATATGCTGGCTCGCTACCACTCGCCAGGAAAATATAGACACCTGGATGGGGGTAAACGTCTTAAAACAGTTGGCTGAATGGTGCCGAATGGATACAAGCCAAAGAGAGACGGAGAGTACAAAGGAGTACAAAGGAAATCAAGCAACAACAGATCTAGTGACCCTTCTAGGTTGCTTGTCCTCCAAAACACTGAGGATCAAGTGTCCAAACAGTGGTTTAGAGTGGGTAAGGGAACATTGGAAAGCGAATTACTGCCCTGGAACTAATGTCCGTGGCAGGATTAGGAAGTTAGTAGGGGACAGATGGGTTAGTAACTGAGGGGGGGAAAAAATAAAGTTATTCATTTACAAACGCAGTCAGTCGCGGGTTTGATGCGAGATATTTGTCTAGGCGGAGTTTAGATGAATCAACGGTGATGCAGTCTATAACGTTTCGGGGAAGCCCATTCCACAAGTTGACAACTCGATTGAAGAAGAAATTCTTAGATTCGTGTGAGTTAAAAGATTACCAATAATTTTGCAACCGTTTCCCCGCGTGTAATTAGATTGGTCGATAGTGAAGTACTTACTACAGTCCATATTGTCGATGCCTTTGATGATTTTGATCACTTGAATTAAGTCACCTCTTAATCTGCGCTGGGTTAAAGGAAATAGATTTAATTCTCTAAGACGGTCTTCGTATTGTTTGTTCTTTAGGCTAGGTATCATTTTGGTAACTCTACGTTGAACTCGTTCTAGCTTGTTTATATCTTTTTGGTAATAAGGGCACCAGGATTGAACGCAGTATTCCAGAAGAGGGCGGACTAAGGAATTGTAAAGGGTTAGGATAACTTCTTTGGATTTATGCTCAAATGACCTGCCTATAAAGCCAATTATTTTGTTTGCCTTCTTAACAACTTCTGAACATTGGTGACTCGGTTTTAGGTTACTCGATATTGTTACTCCCAGATCGGTTTCTCTGTTTACATTCTTAAGCTGAGTGCCATTCATCGAATAGTTTGCTTTCTCATTTAGGTATCCGATATGTAGTATTTTACATTTATCCTCATTGAAACTCATTTGCCAAATTTGGGCCCAACATGACAATTTATCTAGATTGTGTTGCATATCGTCAACTTGTTCTTTTGAGAGAACGCTATTTGCAAATTTTTGTATCGTCAGCAAATTTTGAGATTGTACAGGTGAGACCCTCATCTATGTCGTTGATGTAAATTAGAAAGAGAATTGGACCTAGTACCGATCCCTGGGGTACCCCGCTACTTACATTGGTCCATTTAGATGCCTTACCGTTTATGACTACTCTTTGCTTTCTGTCGCTGAGCCAATTTTCTATCCATTTCAACACACCGTCTTGTATTCCATGCACTTTTAGTTTTAGCAGTAAACGTTTGTGGGTAACTTTGTCAAAGGCCTTTTGAAAATCAAGGTATATAATATCTACAGCTTTACTCTCATCGTAGAGGTTGAGGATATCGTGGAAGAAGACTAAGAGGTTTGTTAAACAGGAACGTTTTTTACGAAAGTGTTGAGTATCTTTAAGTATGTTATTTTCCTCTAAGTGATTTACGAGTCTGTCTCGTATGACCGTTTCTAGCATTTTACATACAACTGAGGTTAAGCTAATTGGCCGATAGTTACTGGGTAGGGATTTGCTGCCTTTTTTTGAATATCGGTGTTACGTTGGCTAGCTTCCACTGATCAGGCATAGTTCCAGACTGCAAGGATTTATTGAATAGTAATGTCAGTGGTTTGGAGAGCTCATCCTTTGCTTCCTTTAGAACTCTAGGCGAGATTGTATCAGGTCCAGGCGTTTTATTTACCTTGAGTTTATCTAAACAATTCAATACTTCTCTCTCTGTAACGGTGATATTGCGTAGAACATCTGAATTATCAATCTGAATCGGCGATGGTGTAGGGATATCACTGAGGTCTTCTGTTGTAAAAACTGATGCAAAGAAGGTATTGAGGGCATTACTCATTTGTACTAAAGAATACAAGCAGTGAGAAAGAGAATACAAGCAGTGTGGGCTCCCTTAACACCAATAACACCCCAAGTGAGATTCATGAAACCATGTGATTCTCCCAGGATTAGAACCTAGGATTTTACATACAGAACTTACACGCTCTAACCATTACACCATCAAGTTTTATCTACAGCTGGCTTCACCGTCTAGGTGTTTTCGGGAATGCTCTACCTTCCTTAATGGGAGATGGGTCACTTTTCTGGTCCCCCTTCTCCCTCATGTTTAGCCCCATTAATGTTCCAATGTTATTACATTCGGCCCATTAGTTAGGCGATTTTAAGACCTTTCGCCCCATTTTGTCAATATTAAGACTTCGTGTCACTTAGGTGTCGATTTTTATCTGGCGAGCCATAGCGAGCCTGTAATTTAAGAGAAACCGGCCTTTGGCTGGGAAGTTTTTCTTTCGAAAAATGTACAAATTTATCTTGAAGGAGGGTTTTGGGGGATTTGTTTTCAAAGCTTGATCGAGGTCTAGAGAGGAAACTAAACAAATTATAAAGAGATCCATAAATGAGGAAATATTATAGGCTTGAGTCCCGGAGGGAAGAATGAAAACCTAATATTTAGTAGTGGCCCCGAAATCATATGCCTATTAAATAATAGCTCTCTTTCAAACACCGCTCTCCTAGACAAAGTTGAAAGGAAGGCCTTTCGTATCATTAACTCCCGTCCACTCACCAACTCTCTGCAATCTCTCTCTCTCTGCCGCAATGTTGCATCTCTCTCGCTATTCTATCGCTACTATAATAATCAGTGTTCCTCAGAGCTATCCCAGTGCATACCACCTCCTTTACGTAGGGCACGCGGTACCCGTCTTGCAACTCAATCCCACCCCTACTCTGTGCAACTCTCCAACCCAAGAGTGAAACGTTACTCTCAAACTTTCTTCTACTCAACAGCTGAGCTCTGGAACTCTCTCCCAGAATCAGTCTTTCCCTCTTCCTATGACTTAAATTGCTTCAAACTCCGTGTGTCCAGGCATTTTGGCTCGAACGTCCCTTGATTTTGGCCCTGTCACTCTTTCAACTATGGGGGAGGCACTCGCTATAGGCAGTTATGCCTTTTGCCTCCCTCAATCACATAGAAAAAAAAAAAAAAAAAAAAAAAAACCCCGCTGTCAGCCTGTTTGAAACACCCGCCGCAGGGGAAAGAGTACTAACATCATAAGTGCAACGCTAATTATCTTATGGAATTGTCTTTATGATTGGGTACTCACTACGAAAAAACTTTGTAGAAAATAAAAAATGAAAAATAACTTGAGAATTGTTATAATAAGGCTTCCCAACTTAGTGGATGTCTTTCTGTGGATTCTATCCTAGACGCTGAAGCTAGTGGCGTCATCCGGCCTTCAAATGATATATCAAGATTAAACTTAAGACATCAAACGAATGGGAAGGGGATGGAAGGGAGGGCCCTACATCGTCAATGATTTCGGGGCCACTACTAAATATTAGGTTTTCATTCTTCCCTCCGGGACTCAAACCTATAGTTTATTAGTGGCCCCTCCATCATTGACGATATACCTGATATCTCAAGACTGGAGGGGGACATTCGTGACAATATCTGAACCACTAATAAACCAGTAAAGATAGAAGAAGAAAAAAACATATAAAAAACATTTACAGGGATCTGCCTTGCTTAGGCCAATCGGCTTTCTGCAGACTCCCATTTTCTTATGTTCTTATGTTCTTAATCTTAAATTTATTGTGTACATACAATATTTAGAAAAATTGGAAAGAAAAGCAGTGCGTTGCTTCGAAGAAGTTCTGCTTTTAAGCAACCATACAGGTACATAATTATGTTAAAGAATATCACATTGAGATTCAATAAAACAATATTTTCCAAGAATGTATTTATTCTTGTCCAAACATTTAAAGGAACAAATAAATCATTTGATCATATATTTTGTCCTTTAAATTAATTTGTACATATTTCATATGTTGTACAACTTATATTTAATATCCTATAGTGCAACTATTACAGATATCTTACATTTTTATTTTTCAACTGTATTACCAGTTTGACTTATCAAGTATCACAGCTCGTGAACTTATCACATAGTCCGGCGGAGGGTCTAGGGGTCTTTGGCTCTCCAGCACCCCCCCTCCCCCTCCTTTTCTCCATTAAGATTACTCCTAAACTTAGTAGCACAAAGACCAACTAGACCCACTGGCGCAAGGCCACACAGGTGAATTTTGGTTTATCCAAAGCCACAGGTAGGTAGCGCATCAGGAAAGTATGATTGGAAGCCCACAACTTAGTGTTGGCTATGTCATCAATGGAGTAATTATGCAAGAAACGTAACGAAACTGCCCATTTCCTGATGTCATGGGCCCTTCCCACTACACCGGGATTACTTTCACGAATTACATCTACGAGTAAAAAAAGCCAATTGTCTTCTCGTGATGTGCTTACCACACCATTGATCCATAAGATAAGGCTCCCTGTTGTTGGGGCTGTGACACCCTCAGAAACTTTATTAAAGCCTGAACCGGGCATAATACACGGTGTGTGTCCCCGCGCTTGAGCGCCGGGACTGTAAATTTAGAAAAAACATGCTCGCTATGTTCGTTCTTAGCAATAAAAGTGGGAGATGGAGCTATTTGTACATTCACATTGAGCCTCCCAAACCTGAGGCAATTAGGTTCGTTGCTCATCGCTGCCAGCTTAGACACCCTGTTACCTGTGGCCAAAGCCATAAGGAACACAGCCTTCTTTAACAGTGAGTCAAAATCCGGCGCATGATTTTACTTGCGCGAATGAAGCAAAGACAATGCTTTATCAAGTGACCAGGTAGGCATGAGCTGACAGGGTGGTGGGCGAAGCTTGAAGCATGCCCTCATGAACCCTTTCTCCTCTGCCTGCGGTATAGATAGCCCTGTTAAGTCATGAAAGGGAATTCTGATAGCAGACAAATAATTCTTCAGTGTAACTACAGAAAGGCGTTTTTGTTCAAATAAATAGTCTAAATACTTGAATACCAAAGCTACTGATGCGTCAGTTTGCGCCGTTTCTACTATCCAGGATGTAAAAGACTTCCAATGCGACTGATATTGTCGCCTGGTAGAAAGAGTATACTGATTTAGAAATTTATTAGTGACGCTCTCTCCATACGGAGTTAACCATTTGGCATTTTGAATGTCCAAAAGGCAAAAGTCTGCGAGGTCTTTAGGTTGCCAATTGTCTCCAAGTGGAAGTAAGAGAGCGGGAGTGACACCGGGTTCTCGCACTCCATTTTCAATTGGTGGTACCACACCTGAGCCAGCCATAGAGGCGCGATCATCAAAGCTAAGCCCCGGTAACCCCGTAGTTTGTGAACTACTTGACACATGAGAGAAGCATCTGGAGGCGGAAATAGATAGATGGAATTCCATCTGTTCCAGTCCTCCCACAACGCGTTTGGACCCCCCGCCGAAGTCATGTCCCGGCGGGTTATGTAGAAAGGAAGCCTGTGGTTTTCATTGGACGCATAAAAATCCACTTGTGGACGGTATGGCTCTGCAATCATCTGGTTGAAGATGTTTCGCTTGATAGCCCATTCTACTTTGGTGCTCTGTCGCCGGGACAGAGCGTCTGCCCAGACGTTCGCTACGCCTGGGAGGTATGATTCATGAAGATGAATGTTCAGCTCTTTGGCCAGAACAAAAATCTCATCTGACAACTCTAGCAACTTCAGAGACCTCGTTGACCCTTGCTTTCGAATGCAGGATACCGCATTCAAATTGTCCATTCGAAACGCTATTGAATTCCCCCGCAAGGAGGAGCCGTGGTTTTGAAGAAAAAATAAAGGGACTAAGAGCTCTTGCTCGTTGATATGAAAATTCTCGGTTTTGTACCAAAGACGTTGACCCTGATGGCCTAGGCTCGACTGATAACCCCAGCCTATTGTCCCAGAAGCATCTGTGTCTATCCATACCGTAGGGGGGGGAGACGTCCATGTCATTATTGAATGCAACGTTTCTCTCCTCGCTCAGACTGACAGCAAGTCGTGAATTAATAGAGGAATTTTCCACAACTTTCCCGCCGACAACAGCGGGAAATGTTTGTTTCCTTCCAAGATTAATCTCTTTACTTTCAATCGTCCCAACTTTACAGTTAGTTGAATCCAATTGAGAGAGCCGACCAGGGATTCCCATGTCCTTCTCATAGTAGTCAGACAGTGGAGAAAAAAAAAAAAATCTTTCAAAATCTGTTGCGGTTGTCCACACTCTGACTGAGAGTAAGATGTGCTGTGTCCCAGACCAGCCCTATCCACTGAATTACCCGTGTGGGAACAAGATGCGACTTTGCCAAGTTGACCTTGAACCCTAGGGATTGTACATGGTTTGTAATTCGATTGACATGGATTTTGCATAGACTCTCTGACTCAGCCACCACCAGCCAGTCGTCTAGGTACCACAACACCTTGATTCCCTGATTTAACATCGGCATGAGGGCCTACCGGACTAATTTTGTGAATATTCTCGGTGCAAGGTTCAACCCGAATGGCATTCTCTGAAAGACATAAGACTCTTGCCTGATCCTCAAGGCGAGGAATTTTTGGAACCATTTGTTTACCAGGACGTGCCAATAGGCTTCTGTCAGGTCTAACGAGCACATCCAACTTTGCGGAGGAAGTGTTAGCCTGATGTGAATCACAGTGAGCATCCTGAACGATGTGCTGTGAATGTGTCGATTCAAACAAGACAGGTCTACGACTGGTCTCATCTGAATACTGTCCCTCTTCGGTACGAGAAAAAGTCTGAACTCGCCCTCGATAGGTCCCGGGAGTGAGAGAGTTTGTACTGTGACTAGTTTTTTTATGGTGGTGGGGTAGGATTAGACGGCTGACTGGTTTTGGTAGAAGTCGATCCCTGACCTGATCTGTGTTGTGATTTATTCTTATACCACTTCCCTGACTGTTTTCCCTGTTTATGCTTGAGCTGAGTACTTCCCTGTGCCGGGGGAGACTTTGGGCCCTGAAAGGGCTTAGACCCACTAGGCTGGGAGTTCACACTGCTCTTAGGCTTGGAGTACGGTTTTGGAGACTTGAAGTGCTCCTTCCTAGCCTGGAAAGTACTCGGCTTCATGCTGTGTACCATATTGTGTACAGCCTTCCAAGTCTCAGGGAAAAGTAAAGAAGGTGAAAGAATTACCGGGCGGTCAGTGTCGTCCGGTAACGTTTTCACATTTAGACTCTCAGGTCCTGACGAGTGCGGACAGGCTCCAACAAGGCTATCCTTATGTCCCCCAAAGATTGGACAGAGTTCTGTAAAAGAAGCCGCCGGGATAACTCTGTGGCCTTCCTAACATCCTGATCATTAATAGAAGCAATAGTTCTCGTGAGGGACTGGGCTATTTGGCGACTTATTATAAATTGGGAATAGAGTCTGAATGCTTTGTTTCTCAACTTAAAATATCTATCCAGATGTGCCAGAGGAGGAGTTGAAGAGGGCTCCTGCAGGTCCCATAGAGCCAACTTCGAGGCGGAAAGGAACTCGAGTATAGCAGGTGGCACCCCTCCGGCTTGATTAATCGGTAATGAAAATCAAATGTGATTATCTTGAGGAATTTGGTGGGAAGATTTAGAGGTTATTGTTGCCGAAAACTGTTGCGCTTCAATCTCCCAGTCCACCCACGGATCCGGACCTACCTGCCCCACCTGCAGGACTGGATTACCGGACTGATCAAGCACTGGGGTTGTATCCAACTCCGGCTTTAGCGTTTTAAGGACTTTGATGTCATTCACGCCGTCAGTCTTAGTCCAGTCAGCAAAAAGTTGTGCAGATGAGGCCAGAGGTAATGCTGGAGTGGGGGAATACACGAAAAATTCATGGTAATAAACATTGGGAATGGCCTTGACCATTATGTCTAAAATGTGACCTTGTTTATCTTTTGCCTGTAACTTTTTACCCTTATTCATCTGTATGACCCACTCACTAGGGACTGGGATCTACCCCGATATGGTTATTTGTGCGACGGCTGGATTTTGTGCCGTTACATTTATCCATGAACAATCGGGCCCATACAAGAGAGGCATAGGGCCTCTCTTGTGGGAAACTTTGTCTAAAGGAGGGGGAGTAATATCCGTGATGACACGCACATTGGTGGTAGTTAAAGAGGCGGGCACTGTAGTGCCACTCGCCGAGGCAGTTACATGAGTTATATTAGTGGGGGGAAGTGACACACTGGATGGAACAACAACTCTGGCTGGCACTAATGGCCGCACAACTGAACCAATCGGAGGAGTTCCCGGCGTAGCTGTGGGAGTTTCCTGTGATTTCTTTGGTACATTATATTGTCTCATTACCGTGTGTAAAATGTAATCTAAATCATCTGTAGTGATACATTTGCTATGTGAACCTTTTGATGACTCAGACCCTACTTCCGACCCTTCCTCAATGGGATCCGGCTGAGCAGAAGACATTTCCAAGTCTTCCGGCTCTTCCGTAACCTCCATCACTTCCGGTTGTTGCCGGTGCTCAGAAATATACTGTTAATTTTCTGGCCACACTAAATCAGGGACGGATGAAGGGAGATTGTCAACATTATCACTTTCTCTGTTATCCTCCTGATATTGATTATTGGGTGCTACACTCACGGGCTCAGGGTGCCTCCACACACTACGCCCTTGATCAACATTAGTTTGGGAATCTGGGATAACCTGACTTAACTGCGAACCTTCATAGTCCTGTGGCTCACTCGCCGTGTACCCACGGTATTGTTCAGCCAACACTCTCTGTCTTACTTGAGTCACTGTCACTACTACTCACCAACTCTTTCGAAAGAATTTTGGGTTTAGATTTAGCTTTGGAACTTGACTTAGAAGGGGGAGATTTAAGCACTGGTGACTTTATAACAAGATGGTCCCACAGAGACTAATCATTGCAGTGCAATGCCATATGGGCAATGTCTTTAGAATAGGCTTTAAAAATAGTTTTAATCTATTTTAATGCCACTAGGCATGATTGGTCCTTTTTGTTAAACAATTCGTTCCTGAGGTCTGTGCAAATTGGACATCTTTTAGACACCCAAAGCCCCTGTGACCTATCTAGACATTTAACACACTTGACGCACAACTTATGTGCAAAGACCGGAATAAGAGAGCAAGTGGGTGTAGCACAAAGAGTGACTAGAGGCATGATGAAGCTAACGAACCCCTTCCCCCCCCCCCCCCCACCGGGATCGGCCCCCTCCCCTGCAGTCCTGTGCCGCTTACAGATGTGTTGTGATCTGGAAATAAAACTTTCCAGGAATCAATGCTCACAAGGATAAACCGAGAGGTTCACACATCATAACACCCCAAATACGCCGGAAAACTAGATGTAGGCCAACCGCTACTCTAATCTTCCGTTGTATTCGTTTGTGAACTGCTTACCTGTGACTAAGTGTCACTGGCCCATATTTAAATTTTGTATAACTAACTAATCGTCTACAAGGACCTGAGTGATAGTAAATTACCTCACTGAACCTTTCCGCCGGGCGTTATCAGTTAATTCATTCCGCGTGAGGCTATCGATTTGGGCGAGTTTTCTCGGCCGGGCCGAAATCACTCCCTTAGGAATCTGCACTTCCGCCGGGAGTCTAGTGGTACACCACACCACGCCGTGTTTATTGGAATATTCCCTAGCTTCTGGCATCAATACCCGGTAAAGATCGCTGGAAGGAAAAAAACAAATTTTGAAGGTACCGACTTGTCTGAGCAAGTCAGCCACCAACAAAAAAACTCACCAAATAAATCAGAACGTCTCCTGACACCTCGCCAACATGTATAATATCACCACATGAAAGCGAAGGTCACATCTTAGGGCTGACACACAGTATTAATTAAGCAATAAAAAATACCCCTAGCCAAATAAGAATACCCATAATGAGGCTGGCCACGAGGCTCAAGGTTATTATTACGATGAAAATGATACCCTTTCCTCCGAGGATGACACAGCAGCAGCGAACGCATAACGCCCCACGCCAGAGGGGAAAAAGATCAAACTAGAATTCTGGAAAGTTCCACACCACGTGGGGCAACTCTTAGACCAGAAAGTCTGCTATAAAACACAAAAAATGCTACTACCTCATAGAGATGGCTAGTAGCATAGCACCGCGGATATATAGCCTCCTAAATAACTAGATTATAGCAAAGCTAAGGCACAGCACAAAAACAAATAACACAAAGGCACGCGTGTCCAAGTGGACCGACGGAGCACCTCACACAAGTACCCTATTTTAACACTTCCCTGCGGACGTACCAATGGGGCCGTTAGTCCTAGCTAGTCTAAACCTATTCTAGAACATCTCAGTTAAATACAAATGAGCAAAAGACTCACTGGAGTTGAACGAATGTCGAATGAAGCGGAGGACAGGCTAGGCACCTCTACTCGGGACGGACGCAGGGGAAGGAAGGCCGGATGACGCCACTAGCTTCAG
Source organism: Paralithodes platypus (assembly GCA_032716605.1). Taxonomy (NCBI): domain Eukaryota; kingdom Metazoa; phylum Arthropoda; class Malacostraca; order Decapoda; family Lithodidae; genus Paralithodes; species Paralithodes platypus. The sequence continues at coordinate 2,771,635 of CM064484.1, forward strand.
CGTCTAGGATAGAATCCACAGAAAGACATCCACTAAGTTGGGAAGCCTTATTATAACAATTCTTAAGTTATTTTTTGTTTTTATTTTTTACGAAGTTTTTTCATAGTGAGTACCCAATCATAAAGACGATTCCGATTCCGTAAGAGAATTAGCGTTGCACTTATGATGTTAGTACTCTTTCCCCTGCGGCGGGTGTTTCAAACAGGCTGACCGTGGGTGTTTGAAAGAGAGCTATTATTAAATAGGCATATCGTCAATGATGGAGGGGCCACTAATAAATACACACCCATCCCCCATTTATGATTCCTCCAAAGGTGTGTGTGTGTGTGAGAGCGAGCAAGGAAGGGAACTAGTGCCAGAGCAAGAGAGAGAGAGATAGATTGATAGAGAGAGGTAAATTATGACGGCAGAGAGTGGAATGAATTGTTTTCTGGTAATTAAAACAGCCAGTCTGTTTTGCTAATTAACGTGAAGAGTGGCCGTGTAATGAAGTGCTGGGAGTGACAGACAGACAAACAGAGAGAGAGAGAGAGTGAGAGTTACAGATGCATAGATACATTGGTTACATATAATGTACTTATTGCGGACAAAAGTCCTGAGACACCTGCCTGCTAGAGAATCGCAAATTGTTTTGGTAACACTGTTACCCCCCCCACCCCCATTCCTTCCCCGCTTATCCACCCTCTCTCAGCTAAGCCCCTCCTTCCCTCTCTATACTTCTTTCTTGTTTCACTTCTGCGAGCCCCTTCCCTTGATCACTTTCCACCACTATAACCAAGGTCAAGATACAGTGTATTTTGACCTTGACTATAACCACACAATGACGATTATCTCCTTTCTTTCTTTCTAATGCTCCATCTCTCATCGACTCGTTGAATGTGTATAAAGGTTTTCCGATTCTTCCATCTATTCGCTCTAAGTAAGCGAGAAATCATGACCTCTAACCTCCGTAACTCAAAATCGACGAGTAATCGAGCTAATATTTATACCAATGGGAAGAGTTAGTCAGGGAATTAATGTGGAAATATACAACCAATTTGCTCCAGTCCGTTTTGAGTTACAGAAGACAGGTCATGATGTTTCGCCTACTTACAGGAAATAGACTATAGCACGGCTTTCACACATATACTTCTGAACTCTTTCCCATATGATTATCATTATAATATGATACAGTGCAGTTATTATTATTTGAAGTTATAGCTTATTTGTTGTTTACAAATATATGAACGTGCACTTAAATATAACACATACTAATTGAAAGTACCGGTAATATCTCAAAAATGACAACATAACCAATGTGACTTCATGTGATCATAATAACTAAGGTAGATGATGGCGTGAGTGAAAACAAATGTGTATGAAATGCTAGTAAATATAGGAGTATATAGATGAAACAGATTATACTTGTCAATTTATTAATGTTATTTTATCTCTAATTATGTTAATACACTTGCGAGAATGTTTACATAACTTTAGCTACTTCACTCATGATTAATATATATAAATATGTTTTATATAATTGTATATTTTACATAAGAATACATAAACTTAAAAATAATAAACTTTCATGTATCATGTTCCTTAACATTAACATGAAGTTACAAAACAAATACAAATATAATACAAACATCTTTCTACTAGTGAGTCCAGTAGCCTTCACGAAGGATAACCTCCTGTAGTCGGCTTGGCATGGAAGATACCAGGTTGTAGATGAGGTGTGGTTTACCTCGGAGCACCTCCCAGACCCGTTGAGTGTGCTGCAGAAGCTGCTGCCGGGTCCGTTCCATCTCGGGCTCCCAGCTGTTCACCATGTTGCCCCACACAGACTCAATGGGGTTTAAGTCTGGCGCCTTACTCGGCCAGTCCAGCAGCTCAACCTCAGCACGATGTTCTTCAAACCACGTTCGCACGATCCTGGCAGTGTGGACTGGACAACGGTCCTGGGTGAAAAGAAGTCAACATAAATATTGGAATGCTGGTAGGCTATCTTAAATGATACTAAGAAATTTTGCAATAACATTAAAATTCCTCCATCAACGAAGTTGGAAGGATGTTATATTGCTGCCTCCATTGGTTTGTTTGTCTATAAACAAGGCATCTCACAATGTAAATAACTAACGTTTATGAAATATGGTGGGCACATTGATAATTATGCGGCAAGGAAGGATTATTATCTACCAGGCAATCGGTACAGTACCTCAGCCAGCAAAAGTGGAGGTATTCCCAGGACTTATTCGAAGTGTATATAATTCAAATAAAAATAGGTAAATATTGTAGTCGGTACACTATCCAACCATAGTTATAGTTATCGATAATAGTTTAGCATTCACTTTTAATTTTGGAAATGTTTATGAAATGGGGTAGTTTCGTTCGTGGCCACCTCTTCGAAGATCATGGCGTCCGGCAATATATAGATAGGTTTCATTATATAAGCTACCGTACGCCATCACCACTAAGGAAATCTTAATAGTTAAATTACAGGACATGCACAAATGTCAAATACAGTAATGTTACTATTTAAGTTATGTTTGTGTTGTTTGCTTTGTTATATTATTTGTGTTTATATAAATTATGCTTTATGTAATTAGTAATATCGATTCATACCTGCATAAACACTATTTGTTCAGGATATGGTAGGGAGTATGCCCGTTCTGTTGGGAGCATCACCTCATCTAGGATTTCTATATTTTGGTCAGCAGTAAATCGTCCATTGATCTCCACCAACTCCCCCATGCAGTTTAAGTTTACCCAGCCCCAAACGTTGGCCGTCACGTGACCACTCCTCGCTTCTTGGTAGACGTGATGCGGGTCATAGGGGCTATTATCAGGCCTCCAACAATGCAGCTTTCCATGATGTGTTGACTGAAACGTTTTCTCGTCGGAGAACACGCGTCCCCAGTAATCCAAATCATTATCCACGTGCTCCCTTGCAAACTGCAGACGCCTTCTCGATGTCGCTCTTGTAGCATCTCCTTCACAGCTGGGACCCTACAAAAGTAATGAAATATCATAAGGGTAGTAAGCCTCGATGGACATATATTTATTTTTCTGTTAATACAATGTTAAATGATGAGTACAAAAACAATTAAGTAAACCGAAATCATGTTCCCTCAAAACATCTTATGTAGACAATGATAAATGTGTATGATACTCTATGTGAATGATTTTCAGATTCGTTTTGATGACACCAAAGCAATAAAACGTCCTGTTCTTGCACTCAACTAGCAAGTATACGGTCGCTTACCAACAATCACGTTACTAATATGAACTAGGGTATATCTGTATATAACATAATGAGGAACCTAATATCATACAATTTGATACAAATATATTGTATCACACGTCCCCACTACGAGAGTTTTGCTCGTACTGCAAAATAACAATAGGAATGGAGCCCTAAACATTATATATTGAAAATTGAATCCAGAATACACTTTCAACATGCGTCATGAACCTCAGTGAGTTAGACTTACGTAATAACAAATGGGTTGTTTTTAACCCGTTCAGTACCAGAGACGTCCTTTTAACTTTATTCTGGCTACTATTTAGACGATTTTATTCAGTTTAAGTAGAACCTCTAGTAATAATATGACTTTAATATATCTAAACCATGACCTAAACCAACCTTTTTAATTGCCACAGATCCTTCCTAAGCTGCATAATATCGTCAAAATATAGCTAAAATAAATGATAGCACACGTCGCTGGTACTCAAACGGTTACGGCAAAGCACTTTAAGTGACGATCAAATTCCTGCATTAGATTTAGTATGCAAATTAAATTATATTTGTTGACGATATTATGATTCCCATCAATATATTATTCACCTTTATAATGCTAGTGATGCCATTTTCATTTAATCATGGTTCTCATTAGGTCATGTTATTTATTTTAGGACGAACTTCTATTCTACCAAGAATCTAAATAAACGATTGTAATACCACAGATGGTTCCTCAGCTGAATTTAGACATTTAAATATAAATTAAAGCCAACCAAAAATACATTACCCGCTCTGAAAGGTATAAGTAAATGTTGATATTACCTGTGGTGGATGCCAGCCGCATGGAATCGACGTCTGACTGTTCTGGCGGCAACATCAAGCTGGAGCCGTTCCTTAGTGGCCCGAGAGTTTGAGAATGGTTGTTCCCGAATGTCAGCTTGGATCCTTTGGTCTTCTTCTCTGGTCGTTTCTCGAGGCCGGCCTGATCTTGGGAGATCTTTTAAAGCCTGCAAAGCGTCAAAACTATTCCAAGGGTGTCAGCCCTATCAATACATCAAAAACCCAATCTTTTCAAAGCATAACAAAAGTTGGACCTTTTCAATTTGACAAAAGGCTGAAACTGACTGGATGATATCATATCATCAATTTTGTTTTACCTAACCTAACCTAACCTAACCTAACACATTGATATGATCTGGGGAAAAACTGGTTTTTGACAAAATGAAGACATCTGGAAAATTTGATGTATTGATAGATTTTTGCAGATTTGATGAAATGATAGGATCAGTTTTTGACGCTTTGATGCTCCCCCCTTTTAAACTCCCAGTTGTCGCCCACCGGATGCGCCAGCGCGAGACGGTGGACCTGCTGACCCCCATCATCCTGGCAGTAACACTGTCACTTTGACCAGCCTCACCCATTCCAGCCATCCTTGCGCGATGGGCTGTAGTGTCGTGGTGGCGTCCATCCATCTTGCTGCTAGACTTGGATATGATGGCACGAAGTAGTGGAGGAATGATTTAACCTCGGTATAATAAAGTTCTGCCGATCCCCTAACTGCACCCTCCACCCTCTACTCCCCTTATAACTCCAAAGCGGTTGTTCGGACAAAACATTTTCACCTCTCATTCATGGCCGCCAATTTGTCAAGTAACGTTTAACCCCCTACTGACTTGGTGTTACACAGTTCATCTTATCAAGTGTTGATAAGACTTATATAATGCATACAATGGTCTGGAGGTAACCATTAATGACAAGTGAGGCTAGACAATTTGTGATTATTAATATTATTGATACTATTTATTTAATATGTTCATACATTATTGTTAGTTATTATTACTATTATGAATGTTATTATTAATGTTATTATTATTATTATTAGTAGTAGTAGTAGTAGTAGTAGTAGTACCGTATCTATATTATTTATTTGTTATTTTTTTATTATTATTACCTTTAGTCGTATTCTAATAAACACAACCATATAATTATAATGTATATTCCTTCTGTATATTAAATACAATTGGACCATGGAACCAAGTTTATGTGTGCGTCAATGATAATTTTTCAAAATTCTATACGCTTGAACAATGGAATATATGCTTACCCCAGATATTAGAATATAATATTTCCTTATATGATCATAACTGATTTGAGATATGAGAATGCAAAAGTATATTTAAGTCTCAATTGTATCTAACTTAGATAACATAAATTGATTATAGTCTCCCATCATCGAAAGGATCAAAAGGTTTCTATTGTGTTAGTTCATGTTCATATTTGCCACATTTTACAAACCTATGTAACGTAATACACATTTCACGATATGATATTGATCTATAGAAGTTAAATTTGGAATATATACAAAGCAATACAAAGATTCGACGGGAGTGAACAAATAGGGAACGAAAGGGTTATTTTGTGTTTTTCGTCCCGTGGTTCTACATAGTGGTGGAAAGTGATCAAGGGAAGGGGCTCGCAGACGTGAAACAAGAAAGAAGTATAGAGAGGGAAGGAGGGGCTTAGCTGAGAGAGGGTGGATAAGCGGGGAAGGAATGGGGGTGGGGGGGGGTAACAGTGTTACCAAAACAATTTGCGATTCTCTAGCAGGCAGGTGTCTCAGGACTTTAGTCCACAATAGTACATGTATGTACTGTACAGTGGCGCTAATAAGTCATGTTTCACCTGTCATTACATTTGGCTCGCTCTCCGCTGTATTAATGTCTGTCAGATGTTGAATAGGGTGGATCAGTGTAGGAACATGCTTGTATATCTCACTCGAAACAAATAAATCAAGTTTTAGACGTTGCCGATACCAATTATTGATCGAAATAAACTTGGTTCCGAGACATCACTTATTAGGCCGACTGTACCGTATATAGAATTTCGGTTTGTACAATAAGCAGTACGGCAGTACGTATGTACGTACGTACAGTACATCTAATATAATAGTGGCCAGGGTTTAGAGAATAAAGGGTCAACCCACGCGCAGGTACACTCGGATACCACAGAAACTAGCCCAGGTGGGTATGAGCCTGATATTTGTAGTGGATCCTTTCTGGACGGCAGCCCACTCTTTCACGGGGTCACACACGAACACACGTTTCGAACCAAAGAGGCTTGAATCTCAGCATGTCATGCATCATAATTATCTTGCTCTTTTAATATTACGCAATCATTAGTAGTATTAACGACAATATGTATTTGTTTATTGAATTGTATTTCTTCCAATATTCGCATTCAACAGGGGCACGGATGAATATCCCATTACGTTTTATGAAATTCAGAATCAAACGAGACACTTCCGAATTCCCCAGTTATTCCATAGGTTTTCTGTTTTGTGTGTGTGTGTGTGTGTCATCTTTCTAAAATGATTTACGGCGTGCTTTTGTGTACCACTATCATAGATATTCTACATGTGCAATTAACATAGGTTCAAAATCACACAAAACAGAACAGTAAATATATAATTTATACGGCAATTATCCGATATTCTAAAATGTTATAATTGTTTTGTTTTACTTCATATATTTTCCCAATTACTTATTCGCATTTCTCCATATAATCATAATATTTTAATTTTCTATAAAATATATTAAACTATTCCTTTTCTTTCTTATTTGTGTGTTTGAGCAACGTAGGCTTATGTGGATTCATCGGGTGGTTTGGTAGTGTTTCGTCTGAATCTTAGTTTCTTAAAACCCAATCAGGCAATATATATATATATATATATAGTTTATATATATATATATATATATATATATATATATATATATATATATATATATATATATATGTGTGTCCGGGTTTAATATAGATATATGAATGGATAAATATACAAAACAAAATAATCAAACAATATATATATAAATGTTATCAATTATAATATCAATATTTGATTGACTTCATAATAAGAGCACAAACATGATCATACATGACACCGACAGTCGTAAGTATTGGTTCGAAACATGTGTGTGTGTTTGTGTGTGTGTGTGTGTGTGTGTGTGGCGCCGTGATAGTTGGAGTGGGCTGCCGTCCAGAAAGGATCCACAGCAAATCTCCGGCTCATAACCATCTGGGCTAGTTTCTGTGGTATCCGGGTGTACCTGTGAATGAATGACGTCAGAAGTCCCACGCTCTACCTGAACCCCTCATATAAGACACCTTGGTTTTGTGATATATTGAACTATGCGTGTCACTAGACTCTTTTTTAATGTTACAGGTCAAAAGAAAACATTAAAATACAACAAGCGTAGTTTATTTTACAATTAAATGTGCATACATATGAGGTAATAAATTATGGATAATAGCGAGCATACCAATAAATAACATACTGTATATACATCAACAAAATGTTTACATTTTGTTCATACGAGAGAGAGAGAGAGAGAGCACACGCGCGAGCGCGAGACAGCGAGAGAGAAAGAGAGAATGGGAGGGGTTGATACCTGATTTAAGGGTTACTTAATCCTAAGGAAGGGCATAATATAATGTCATTAAGGAAGGAACAGACAAACACGCAAACAAACGTGTGTGTGTGTGTGTGTGTGTGTGTGTGAATTCTAGCTTGTCAATGTTAAGCTGATAAATCGTTTTATTGTCCTATGAACTTTCCGCCTATTTCGTCTTAAAAATTAAGGGACAGTAGGAGTGACACACACACTGCATTAAGGGACGGTAGGAGGGACACACACTGCATTAAGGGACAGTAGGAGGGACACACACTGCATTAAGGGACAGTAGGAGGGACACACACTGCATTAAGGGACAGTAGGAGGGACACACACACTGCATTAAGGGACAGTAGGAGGGACACACACACTGCATTAAGGGACAGTAGGAGGGACACACACACTGCATTAAGGGACAGTAGGAGTGACACACACACTGCATTAAGGGACAGTAGGAGGGACACACACACTGCATTAAGGGACAGTAGGAGGGACACACACTGCATTAAGGGACAGTAGGAGGGACACACACACTGCATTAAGGGACAGTAGGAGGGACACATCCACTGCATTAAGGGACAGTAGGAGGGACACACACACTGCATTAAGGGACAGTAGGAGGGACACATACACTGCATTAAGGGACAGTAGGAGGGACACACACACTGCATTAAGGGACAGTAGGAGGGACACACACACTGCATTAAGGGACAGTAGGAGGGACACACACACTGCATTAAGGGACAGTAGGAGGGACATACACACTGCATTAAGGGACAGTAGGAGGGACACACACACTGCATTAAGGGACAGTAGGAGGGACATACACACTGCATTAAGGGACAGTAGGTGGGACACACACTGCATTAAGGGACAGTAGGAGGGACATACACACTGCATTAAGGGACAGTAGGAGGGACACACACACTGCATTAAGGGACAGTAGGAGGGACATACACACTGCATTAAGGGACAGTAGGAGGGACACACACACTGCATTAAGGGACAGTAGGAGGGACACACACACTGCATTAAGGGACAGTAGGAGGGACACACACACTGCATTAAGGGACAGTAGGAGGGACACACACACTGCATTAAGGGACAGTAGGAGTGACACACACACTGCATTAAGGGACAGTAGGAGGGACACACACACTGCATTAAGGGACAGTAGGAGGGACACACACACTGCATTAAGGGACAGTAGGAGGGACACACACTGCATTAAGGGACAGTAGGAGGGACACACACACTGCATTAAGGGACAGTAGGAGGGACACACACACTGCATTAAGGGACAGTAGGAGGGACACATACACTGCATTAAGGGACAGTAGGAGGGACACACACTGCATTAAGGGACAGTAGGAGGGACACACACACTGCATTAAGGGACAGTAGGAGGGACACACACACTGCATTAAGGGACAGTAGGAGGGACATACACACTACATTAAGGGACAGTAGGAGGGACACACACACTGCATTAAGGGACAGTAGGAGGGACATACACACTGCATTAAGGGACAGTAGGAGGGACACACACACTGCATTAAGGGACAGTAGGAGGGACATACACACTGCATTAAGGGACGGTAGGAGGGACACACACACTGCATTAAGGGACAGTAGGAGGGACATACACACACTGCATTAAGGGACAGTAGGAGGGACACACACACTGCATTAAGGGACAGTAGGAGGGACACACACACTGCATTAAGGGACAGTAGGAGCGACACACACACTGCATTAAGGGACAGTAGGAAGGACACACACACTGCATTAAGGGACAGTAGGAGGGACACACACACTGCATTAAGGGACAGTAGGAGGGACACACACACTGCATTAAGGGACAGTAGGAGGGACACACACACTGCATTAAGGGACAGTAGGAGGGACACACACACTGCATTAAGGGACAGTAGGAGGGACACATACACTGCATTAAGGGACAGTAGGAGGGACACACACACTGCATTAAGGGACAGTAGGAGGGACACACACTGTATTAAGGGACAGTAGGAGGGACACACACACTGCATTAAGGGACAGTAGGAGGGACACACACACTGCATTAAGGCATAGTAGGAGGGACACACACACTGCATTAAGGGACAGTAGGAGGGACACACACACTGCATTAAGGGACAGTAGGAGGGACACACACACTGCATTAAGGGACAGTAGGAGGGACACACACACTGCATTAAGGGACAGTAGGAGGGACACACACACTGCATTAAGGCACAGTAGGAGGGACACACACACTGCATTAAGGGACAGTAGGAGGGACACACACACTGCATTAAGGGACAGTAGGAGGGACACACACACTGCATTAAGGGACAGTAGGAGGGACACACACACTGCATTAAGGGACAGTAGGAGGGACACACACACTGTATTAAGGGACAGTAGGAGGGACACACACACTGCATTAAGGGACAGTAGGAGGGACACACTCACTGCATTAAGGGACAGTAGGAGGGACACACACACTGCATTAAGGGACAGTAGGAGGGACACACACACTGCATTAAGGGACAGTAGGAGGGACACACACACTGCATTAAGGGACAGTAGGAGGGACACACACACTGCATTAAGGGACAGTAGGAGTGACACACACACTGCATTAAGGGACAGTAGGAGGGACACACACACTGCATTATGGGACAGTAGGAGGGACACACACACTGCATTAAGGGACAGTAGGAGGGACACACACACTGCATTAAGGGACAGTAGGAGGGACACACACACTGCATTAAGGGACAGTAGGAGGGACACACACACTGCATTAAGGGACAGTAGGAGGGACACACACACTGCATTAAGGGACAGTAGGAGGGACACACACACTGCATTAAGGGACAGTAGGAGGGACACATACACTGCATTAAGGAACAGTAGGAGGAACACATACATTGCATTAAGGGACAGTAGGAGGGACACACACACTGCATTAAGGGACAGTAGGAGGGACACATACACTGCATTAAGGAACAGTAGGAGGAACACATACACTGCATTAAGGGACAGTAGGAGGGACACACACTGCATTAAGGGACAGTAGGAGGGACACATACACTGCATTAAGGGACAGTAGGAGGGACACACACACTGCATTAAGGGACAGTAGGAGGGACACACACACTGCATTAAGGGACAGTAGGAGGGACACACACACTGCATTAAGGGACAGTAGGAGGGACACATACACTGCATTAAGGGACAGTAGGAGGGACACATACACTGCATTAAGGGACAGTAGGAGGGACACACACACTGCATTAAGGGACAGTAGGAGGGACACACACACTGCATTAAGGGACAGTAGGAGGGACACACACACTGCATTAAGGGACAGTAGGAGGGACACACACACTGCATTAAGGGACAGTAGGAGGGACACATACACTGCATTAAGGAACAGTAGGAGGAACACATACACTGCATTAAGGGACAGTAGGAGGGACACACACACTGCATTAAGGGACAGTAGGAGGGACACATACACTGCATTAAGGAACAGTAGGAGGGACACACACACTGCATTAAGGGACAGTAGGAGGGACACATACACTGCATTAAGGGACAGTAGAAGGGGCAAACACACTGCATTAAGGGACAGTAGGAGGGACACACACACTGCATTAAGGGACAGTAGGAGGGACACATACACTGCATTAAGGGACAGTAGGAGGGACACACACACTGCATTAAGGGACAGTAGGAGGGACACACACACTGTATTAAGGGACAGTAGGAGGGACACACACACTGCATTAAGGGACAGTAGGAGGGACACACACACTGCATTAAGGCATAGTAGGAGGGACACACACTGCATTAAGGGACAGTAGGAGGGACACACACACTGCATTAAGGGACAGTAGGAGGGACACACACACTGCATTAAGGGACAGTAGGAGGGACACACACACTGCATTAAGGGACAGTAGGAGGGACACACACACTGCATTAAGGCACAGTAGGAGGGACACACACACTGCATTAAGGGACAGTAGGAGGGACACACACACTGCATTAAGGGACAGTAGGAGGGACACACACACTGCATTAAGGGACAGTAGGAGGGACACATACACTGCATTAAGGGACAGTAGGAGGGACACACACACTGCATTAAGGGACAGTAGGAGGGACACATACACTGCATTAAGGGACAGTAGGAGGGACACACACACTGCATTAAGGGACAGTAGGAGGGACACACACACTGCATTAAGGGACAGTAGGAGGGACACATACACTGCATTAAGGGACAGTAGGAGGGACACATACACTGCATTTTACAAAGTGTGTATTTGAGTTCTAACTTGTCAAGGGGTAATGCTCGGGTTTTCTGGACCCCCTTTTCCCTCATGTTTATCATAATAGTTTTAGGATTTTAAGACGTTCGTTCCATTAGTTTGGCGATTTTGAGACCTGTCGCCAATATTAAGGGAACCGGCCTACCGAAAAATGTACACATTAATCTTGAAAAGGGGTCTAGGGGGTATCTTTTTAAGCTTGATGGAGGTCTAGCGAGAACAATATATACATTTAATATTTATACAGTAGGCCAAAAACCAAGCACTACCCCCTTAAGGGAAAGTAGGAGGGACACACAAACACACACACACACATTGCATTTTAAAAACTGTGTGTGTGTGCGTGTGTGCGTGTGTGCGTTTGTGGGTTTAAATTCTAGCTTGTCAATGTTAAGCTGGTACATTTTGTTGTTGTCCGCCTATTTCCTCTTAAGGGAAAGTAGGAGGGAAACACACACACACACACACACACACACACACACACACACACACACACACATTGCATATTACAAAACGCGTGTATATGTGTGTGTGGGTGTGTGTGTGTGTGTGTGTGGGGGGGGGGGGGGGAAGGGGTATTTCCAGCTTACCAATGTTAAGGGGGGTGACCTGTTTTTGTTCTTTCCTTTTCTATTTTTCTCTGGCTTGTATCCATTTGGCCCCATTCAGCCTACTGTTTTAAGACGTGTATCTCCATCCAGGTGTCAATGTTTTACTGGTGAGCGGTAGCGAGCCAGCATATTTTTTATTTTTGTTTGACAGCAGGCTAAATTTGTACATTTTTCGATAGAAAGATATCTCCGGCGAAGCCGGATTTCTTCATATAATGCTGGCTCACTATCGCTCGCAAGGAAGAAATCGACATTTAGATGGGGATAAACGTCTTAAGATAATTGGCTGAATGGGGCCGAATGGATACAAGCCAGAGAAAGAGAGAAAAGGACAGAAATAACAAAAAGCAGGTCACCCCCCTTAAGTTGATTATTAACCCTAATGTCACACCTTTCCACCTATGTCCTGTTAAACCAAAGTAGGAGGGGGACACACACATAAAACACACACAGACACACAACTACATTTCCTGTTAAACCAATGTAGGAGGGGGACACACACATAAAACACACACAGACACACAACTACAGTTCCTGTTAAACCAAAGTAGGAGGGGGACACACACATAAAACACACACAGACACACAACTACATTTCTTGTTAAACCAAAGTAGGAGGGGGACACACATAAAACACACACAGACACACAACTACAGTTCCTGTTAAACCAAAGTAGGAGGGGGACACACACATAAAACACACACAGACACACAACTACATTTCTTGTTAAACCAAAGTAGGAGGGGGACACACATAAAACACACACAGACACACACAACTACATTTCCTGTTAAACCAAAGTAGGAGGGGGACACACACATAAAACACACACAGACACACAACTACATTACCTGTTAAACCAAAGTAGGAGGGGGACACACACATAAAACACACACAGACACACAACTACATTACTTGTTAAACTAAAGTAGGAGGGGGACACACACATAAAACACACACAGACACACAACTACAGTTCCTATTAAACCAAAGTAGGAGGGGGACACACACATAAAACACACACAGACACACAACTACATTTCCTGTTAAACCAAAGTAGGAGGGGGACACACACATAAAACACACACAGACACACAACTACATTTCCTGTTAAACCAAAGTAGGTGGGGGACATACACATAAAACACACACCGACACACAACTACATTTCCTGTTAAACCAAAGTAGGAGGGGAACACACACATAAAACACACACAGACACACAACTACATTTCCTGTTAAACCAAAGTAGGAGGGGGACACACACATAAAACACACACAGACACACAACTACATTTCCTGTTAAACCAATGTAGGAGGGGGACACACACATAAAACACACACAGACACACAACTACATTACTTGTTAAACTAAAGTAGGAGGGCGACACACACATAAAACACACACAGACACACAACTACAGTTCCTATTAAACCAAAGTAGGAGGGGGACACACACATAAAACACACACAGACACACAACTACATTTCTTGTTAAACCAAAGTAGGAGGGGGACACACAAAAAATACACACAGACACACAACTACAGTTCCTGTTAAACCAAAGTAGGAGGGGAACACACACATAAAACACACACAGGACACACAACTACATTACCTGTTAAACCAAAGTAGGAGGGGGACACACACATAAAACACACACAGACACACAACTACATTTCCTGTTAAACCAAAGTAGGAGGGTGACACACACATAAAACACACACAGACACACAACTACATTACCTGTTAAACCAAAGTAGGAGGGGGACACACACATAAAACACACAAATTAGTTAACTACATAGTACAACATCATTACCTTTATGTTAATATATTAAGTAACTAACATCATTACCTTTATGTTATATATATTAGTTAAGTTAATAGTAACTAACATCATTACCTTTATGTTATATATATTAGTTAAGTTAATAGTAACTAACATCATTACCTTTATGTTATATATATTAGTTAAGTTAATAGTAACTAACATCATTACCTTTATGTTATATATTAAGTTAATAGTAACTAACATCATTACCTTTATGTTATATATTAGTTAAGTTAATAGTAACTAACATCATTACCTTTATGTTATATATATTAGTTAAGTTAATAGTAACTAACATCATTACCTTTATGTTATATATATTAGTTAAGTTAATAGTAACTAACATCATTACCTTTATGTTATATATATTAGTTAAGTTAATAGTAACTAACATCATTACCTTTATGTTATATATATTAGTTAAGTTAATAGTAACTAACATCATTACCTTTATGTTATATATATTAGTTAAGTTAATAGTAACTAACATCATTACCTTTATGTTATATATATTAGTTAAGTTAATAGTAACTAACATCATTACCTTTATGTTATATATATTAGTTAAGTTAATAGTAACTAACATCATTACCTTTATGTTATATATATTAGTTAAGTTAATAGTAACTAACATCATTACCTTTATGTTATATATATTAGTTAAGTTAATAGTAACTAACATCATTACCTTTATGTTATATATAGTTAAGTTAATAGTAACTAACATCATTACCTTTATGTTATATATATTAGTTAAGTTAATAGTAACTAACATCATTACCTTTATGTTATATATATTAGTTAAGTTAATAGTAACTAACATCATTACCTTTATGTTATATATATTAGTTAAGTTAATAGTAACTAACATCATTACCTTTATGTTATATATATTAGTTAAGTTAATAGTAACTAACATCAGTTCCTTTATGTTATATATATAGTTAAGTTAATAGTAACTAACATCATTACCTTTATGTTATATATATTAGTTAAGTTAATAGTAACTAACATCATTACCTTTATGTTATATATATTAGTTAAGTTAATAGTAACTAACATCATTACCTTTATGTTATATATTAGTTAAGTTAATAGTAACTAACATCATTACCTTTATGTTATATATATTAGTTAAGTTAATAGTAACTAACATCATTACCTTTATGTTATATATTAGTTAAGTTAATAGTAACTAACATCATTACCTTTATGTTATATATATTAGTTAAGTTAATAGTAACTAACATCATTACCTTTATGTTATATATATTAGTTAAGTTAATAGTAACTAACATCATTACCTTTATGTTATATATATTAGTTAAGTTAATAGTAACTAACATCATTACCTTTATGTTATATATAGTTAAGTTAATAGTAACTAACATCATTACCTTTATGTTATATATATTAGTTAAGTTAATAGTAACTAACATCATTACCTTTATGTTATATATATTAGTTAAGTTAATAGTAACTAACATCATTACCTTTATGTTATATATATTAGTTAAGTTAATAGTAACTAACATCATTACCTTTATGTTATATATATTAGTTAAGTTAATAGTAACTAACATCATTACCTTTATGTTATATATATTAGTTAAGTTAATAGTAACTAACATCATTACCTTTATGTTATATATATTAGTTAAGTTAATAGTAACTAACATCATTACCTTTATGTTATATATTAGTTAAGTAATAGTAACTAACATCATTACCTTTATGTTATATATATTAGTTAAGTTAATAGTAACTAACATCATTACCTTTATGTTATATATTAAGTTAATAGTAACTAACATCATTACCTTTATGTTATATATATTAGTTAAGTTAATAGTAACTAACATCATTACCTTTATGTTATATATTAAGTTAATAGTAACTAACATCATTACCTTTATGTTATATATTAGTTAAGTGAATAGTAACTAACATCATTACCTTTATGTTATATATATTAGTTAAGTTAATAGTAACTAACATCATTACCTTTATGTTATATATATTAGTTAAGTTAATAGTAACTAACATCATTACCTTTATGTTATATATATTAGTTAAGTTAATAGTAACTAACATCATTATCTTTATGTTATATATTAGTTAATAGTAACTAACATCATTACCTTTATGTTATATATATTAGTTAAGTTAATATTAACTAACATCATTACCTTTATGTTATATATTAGTTAAGTTAATAGTAACTAACATCATTACCTTTATGTTATATATATTAGTTAAGTTAATAGTAACTAACATCATTACCTTTATGTTATATATATTAGTTAAGTTAATAGTAACTAACATCATTACCTTTATGTTATATATATTAGTTAAGTTAATAGTAACTAACATCATTACCTTTATGTTATATATATTAGTTAAGTTAATAGTAACTAACATCATTACCTTTATGTTATATATATTAGTTAAGTTAATAGTAACTAACATCATTACCTTTATGTTATATATATTAGTTAAGTTAATAGTAACTAACATCATTACCTTTATGTTATATATTAGTTAAGTTAATAGTAACTAACATCATTACCTTTATGTTATATATTAGTTAAGTTAATAGTAACTAACATCATTACCTTTATGTTATATATATTAGTTAAGTTAATAGTAACTAACATCATTACCTTTATGTTATATATATTAGTTAAGTTAATAGTAACTAACATCATTACCTTTATGTTATATATATTAGTTAAGTTAATAGTAACTAACATCATTACCTTTATGTTATATATATTAGTTAAGTTAATAGTAACTAACATCATTACCTTTATGTTATATATATTAGTTAAGTTAATAGTAACTAACATCAATACCTTTATGTTATATATATTAGTTAAGTTAATAGTAACTAACATCATTACCTTTATGTTATATATATTAGTTAAGTTAATAGTAACTAACATCATTACCTTTATGTTATATATATTAGTTAAGTTAATAGTAACTAACATCATTACCTTTATGTTATATATATTAGTTAAGTTAATAGTAACTAACATCATTACCTTTATGTTATATATATTAGTTAAGTTAATAGTAACTAACATCATTACCTTTATGTTATATATATTAGTTAAGTTAATAGTAACTAACATCATTACCTTTATGTTATATATATTAGTTAAGTTAATAGTAACTAACATCATTACCTTTATGTTATATATATTAGTTAAGTTAATAGTAACTAACATCATTACCTTTATGTTATATATATTAGTTAAGTTAATAGTAACTAACATCATTACCTTTATGTTATATATAGTTAAGTTAATAGTAACTAACATCATTACCTTTATGTTATATATATTAGTTAAGTTAATAGTAACTAACATCATTACCTTTATGTTATATATATTAGTTAAGTTAATAGTAACTAACATCATTACCTTTATGTTATATATATTAGTTAAGTTAATAGTAACTAACATCATTACCTTTATGTTATATATATTAGTTAAGTTAATAGTAACTAACATCATTACCTTTATGTATATTATATTAGTTAATAGTAACTAACATCATTACCTTTATGTTATATATATTAGTTAAGTTAATAGTAACTAACATCATTACCTTTATGTTATATATATTAGTTAAGTTAATAGTAACTAACATCATTACCTTTATGTTATATATATTAGTTAAGTTAATAGTAACTAACATCATTACCTTTATGTTATATATATTAGTTAAGTTAATAGTAACTAACATCATTACCTTTATGTTTATATATTAGTTAAGTTAATAGTAACTAACATCATTACCTTTATGTTATATATATTAGTTAAGTTAATAGTAACTAACATCATTACCTTTATGTTATATATATTAGTTAAGTTAATAGTAACTAACATCATTACCTTTATGTTATATTAATTAGTTAAGTTAATAGTAAACTAACATCATTACCTTTATGTTCTATATATTAGTTAAGTTAATAGTAACTAACATCATTACCTTTATGTTATATATATTAGTTAAGTTAATAGTAACTAACATCATTACCTTTATGTTATATATATTAGTTAAGTTAATAGTAACTAACATCATTACCTTTATGTTATATATATTAGTTAAGTTAATAGTAACTAACATCATTACCTTTATGTTATATATTAGTTAAGTTAATAGTAACTAACATCATTACCTTTATGTTATATATATTAGTTAAGTTAATAGTAACTAACATCATTACCTTTATGTTATATATATTAGTTAAGTTAATAGTAACTAACATCATTACCTTTATGTTATATATATTAGTTAAGTTAATAGTAACTAACATCATTACCTTTATGTTATATATATTAGTTAAGTTAATAGTAACTAACATCATTACCTTTATGTTATATATATTAGTTAAGTTAATAGTAACTAACATCATTACCTTTATGTTATATATATTAGTTAAGTTAATAGTAACTAACATCATTACCTTTATGTTATATATATTAGTTAAGTTAATAGTAACTAACATCATTACCTTTATGTTATATATATTAGTTAAGTTAATAGTAACTAACATCATTACCTTTATGTTATATATATTAGTTTAGTTAATAGTAACTAACATCATTACCTTTATGTTATATATATTAGTTAAGTTAATAGTAACTAACATCATTACCTTTATGTTATATATATTAGTTAAGTTAATAGTAACTAACATCATTACCTTTATGTTATATATATTAGTTAAGTTAATAGTAACTAACATCATTACCTTTATGTTATATATATTAAGTTAATAGTAACTAACATCATTACCTTTATGTTATATATATTAGTTAAGTTAATAGTAACTAACATCATTACCTTTATGTTATATATTAAGTTAATAGTAACTAACATCATTACCTTTATGTTATATATATTAGTTAAGTTAATAGTAACTAACATCATTACCTTTATGTTATATATATTAGTTAAGTTAATAGTAACTAACATCATTACCTTTATGTTATATATATTAGTTAAGTTAATAGTAACTAACATCATTACCTTTATGTTATATATATTAGTTAAGTTAATAGTAACTAACATCATTACCTTTATGTATATATATTAGTTAAGTTAATAGTAACTAACATCATTACCTTTATGTTATATATATTAGTTAGTTAAGTTAATAGTAACTAACATCATTACCTTTATGTTATATATATTAGTTAAGTTAATAGTAACTAACATCATTACCTTTATGTATATATATTAGTTAAGTTAATAGTAACAAACATCATTACCATTATGTTATATATATTAGTTAAGTTAATAGTAACTAACATCATTACTTTATGTTATATATATTAGTTAAGTTAATAGTATAACATCATTACCTTTATGTTTATATATTAGTTAAGTAACTAACATCATTACCTTTATGTTATATATATTAGTTAAGTTAATAGTAACTAACATCATTACCTTTATGTTATATATATTAGTTAAGTTAATAGTAACTAACATCATTACCTTTATGTTATATATATTAGTTAAGTTATAGTAACTAACATCATTACCTTTATGTTATATATATTAGTTAAGTTAATAGTAACTAACATCATTACCTTTATGTTATATATATTAGTTAAGTTAATAGTAACTAACATCATTACCTTTATGTTATATATTAGTTAAGTTAATAGTAACTAACATCATTACCTTTATGTTATATATATTAGTTAAGTTAATAGTAACTAACATCATTACCTTTATGTTATATATATTAGTTAAGTTAATAGTAACTAACATCATTACCTTTATGTTATATATATTAGTTAAGTTAATAGTAACTAACATCATTACCTTTATGTTATATATATTAGTTAAGTTAATAGTAACTAACATCATTACCTTTATGTTATATATATTAGTTAAGTTAATAGTAACTAACATCATTACCTTTATGTTATATATATTAAGTTAATAGTAACTAACATCATTACCTTTATGTTATATATATTAGTTAAGTTAATAGTAACTAACATCATTACCTTTATGTTATATATATTAGTTAAGTTAATAGTAACTAACATCATTACCTTTATGTTATATATATTAGTTAAGTTAATAGTAACTAACATCATTACCTTTATGTTATATATATTAGTTAAGTTAATAGTAACTAACATCATTACCTTTATGTTATATATATTAGTTAAGTTAATAGTAACTAACATCATTACCTTTATGTTATATATATTAGTTAAGTTAATAGTAACTAACATCATTACCTTTATGTTATATATATTAGTTAAGTTAATAGTAACTAACATCATTACCTTTATGTTATATATATTAGTTAAGTTAATAGTAACTAACATCATTACCTTTATGTTATATATATTAGTTAAGTTAATAGTAACTAACATCATTACCTTTATGTTATATATATTAGTTAAGTTAATAGTAACTAACATCATTACCTTTATGTTATATATATTAGTTAAGTTAATAGTAACTAACATCATTACCTTTATGTTATATATATTAGTTAAGTTAATAGTAACTAACATCATTACCTTTATGTTATATATATTAGTTAAGTTAATAGTAACTAACATCATTACCTTTATGTTATATATATTAGTTAAGTTAATAGTAACTAACATCATTACCTTTATGTTATATATATTAGTTAAGTTAATAGTAACTAACATCATTACCTTTATGTTATATATTAGTTAAGTTAATAGTAACTAACATCATTACCTTTATGTTATATATATTAGTTAAGTTAATAGTAACTAACATCATTACCTTTATGTTATATATTAGTTAAGTTAATAGTAACTAACATCATTACCTTTATGTTATATATATTAGTTAAGTTATAGTAACTATTATGTTATATATATTAGTTAAGTTAATAGTAACTAACATCATTACCTTTATGTTATATATATTAGTTAAGTTAATAGTAACTAACATCATTACCTTTATGTTATATATATTTAGTTAAGTTAATAGTAACTAACATCATTACCTTTATGTTATTTAGTTAAGTTAATAGTAACTAACATCATTACCTTTATGTTATATATATTAGTTAAGTTAATAGTAACTAACATCATTACCTTTATGTTATATATATTAGTTAAGTTAATAGTAACTAACATCATTACCTTTATGTTATATATTTTAAGATAGGTTCAGTGTGCCGTAGAGACTCTGACAATAATTACAGGCTGGCTGGCTGACATTAAGGGGCTAGTGGTTGTGTTTTTGGTTAATTAATTAATTTATTCATTAAGTTTATAGTTTGCTCGCTATACCTTCATCAAGCTTAGAAAAACACCCCCTAGATTCCCCTTTCAAGATCATTTTTTAATTTTTTCGGTAGAAAAATGTCCCGGCCGAAAGCCGGTTCTTCTTAAAATTGTAGGCTCGCTATCGCTCGCCAGGAAAAAAATCGATACATAAATGGCACGAAAGATATTAAAATTTACAAAGAAATGGGGCAAAAAGTTTTAAAATTGCCAAACTCATGGACCGAACGCCATAAAATCTGAAAACTAATGGGGCTACATCTGAGGGAGAATGGGGACCAGAAAACGACCTATCTCCCGTTAAAACATAAATACATGGTTATATGAATACAATATCGCTCCTGAGTAATCTATATAAGTGCATGTTAAGTTTCAGCTAAGTATCAGAATATTTACCCAGATTATTGAAAATTACCCACCCTCATTTAGTAAGACTAAACACTCTGTGTTTGTGTCTCACCTACACAGAGAGTTATCCAGCTAGCTCTCACAAACACCTCCTCCTCCTATTAATTTCACTAAACTACAAATATATAAAATGCAATAAAATCAAATATAAGAAGAAGTAAACAAAATAAAAACTCCAAGCCCACTTTTTTCAGAAAACATTTCCGCAGAATTTGACACACCCTTCGCTTAAGGGGGGTGACTTGCTTTTTTCTCTCTTTTTCTCTTTCTGTGGCTTGTATCTATTCGGGCCCATTCAGCCTACTGTTTTAAAACTGTTATCCCCATACAGGTGTCGATTGTATGGAGAAATCTGACTTCGCCAGAGACATTTTTATATCGAAAAATGTACAAATCTAGCCTGCTGTCAAACACATTGTTATATACATGCTGGCTCGCTACCGCTCGCCCGTAAAAAATCAACACCTGGATGGGGAAGAACGTCTTAAAACTGTAGGCTGAATGGGGCCGAATGAATACAACCCAGAGAGAGGGGGGGAGATAGCGAACAAAATGCGAAGTGAGCCCCCTTAAATATTGCCACTCATTCTCAAAAGTATATATTACTGTTCTAATAGATTACAATTCACCCTTCGCATTTATATTCATCTATCGCCATTCTCTCTCCAAAAGGGTATATTCCTGTTTGTGAAGACCACTGTTTGTGAAGACCACTGTTTGTGAAGACCACTGTTTGTGAAGACCACTGTTTGTGAAGACCACTGTTTACTTGTGTTATTCTCCTTCGCTCTGGACACCATGACTGGCATTAAGGAGAGATGGGCTTATTGATTTGATTATTGTTTTATCTTTTTATTATGTTTTAGTTTCCTCCCTAGACCTCCATCAAACTGTAAACAAACACCCCCTAGACCCCCTTCAAGATAAATGTGTAAATTTTTCGGTAGAAAAAAGTCCCGGCCGAAGGCCGCTTACTCTTAAAATTACAGGCTCGCTATCGCTCGCCAGGATGAAATAGACACCTAAATGGCACGAAAGGTTTTAATATTGACAAATAAATGGGGCGTGAAGTCTGAAAATCTAAAAACCAATGGGGGCTAAACATGAGGGAGAAGGGGGTGTAAAAAAACGACCCATCTCCCCTTAACTAAAATTATTTATTTAATTAACTTTATTAAATGTATCTAATCGATCAGTGATGTAATGGGCATTGTGATTGAGATATATTCGTACTATTAGATGTATCATATATACCTTGTTAACTTCCTACGTAGAAACAAACATGAAATCTGTCTTTAGTTTCTTATACACACCATAAATACACAGAATAGGATAACATAATTGCGAGCCAACAAATGTACCACTTGCAAGTTTCAGGCTATACGGAAGTTGGAGCTGTAGACATCGATATTTAGCCAAACTACCAGCTAAAGTTGCTGTAGTGCCTTTATAAACCCATTAAATTAAAATAATCCTACTTTATATCCACCAGAAACCTACATCATTACTGCATTGCTGTGTTGCATCGATGTTTACGGCTCCAACTTCCTTATAGCCTGAAACTCGCAAGTGGTCTATTCCAAGTGCATGTAGACTCGGCCATTGTATTCACATATGCCATTCACTCTCCACAAATTGATACTCGTGCTTCTAAAGACCACTGTTTACTCTTCCTATTTTTCTCCTCCGTTCGGGAAACCCTGGCTGCTATTATGGGGAGATGGGCCGTTTTTCTGCCCCCCCCCCCCCCCCCCCCCCCCCCCCCCCCCCTTCTCCCTCACGTTTACCACATTATTTTTGAGATTTTAAGTCGTTCGTTCCTATTAGTTTGGCGATTTTAAGACCTTACGCCCCAATGCCTTTGTCAATTTTAAGACCTTTCATGTAATTTAGGGGTCGATGTTTTCGCGAGCCCCGTTGTTTTAAGATAAATCGGCCTTCGGCTGGGAAATTTTTCTACCGAAAAATTTAAAAAATTATCTAGAAGGGCAGTCTAGGAGGTGTTTTTAAGTTTGATGGAGGTCTAGGGAGGAAACTAAAGACAGTAAAAGATACATAAATGAACAAATAAAAATGACCCATCCCTCCTTAACGGGAAGGATTTGCTTGAACTGCACTTTTGGTTCCCGCTGAAGAGCCTGGCACGCTAATTACCCCCAAGCCTTTGATAGGGAGAATGTGGCCAAACTATTGACAGTATCTGTTGTATAGAGCATCTACTACGTCATCTCTATAGATTGATGACTATTCCATGTTCCAAGTATGTGTGTGTGTGTGTGTGTATGTGTGTATGAGAGAGAGAGAGAGAGAGAGAGAGAGAGAGAGAGAGAGAGAGAGAGAGAGAAGGTAGGTAGGAAGGTAGGCAAGCAGGTCAACAGAATAGGTCATCAGGAAAGAAGGCCTTGGGTAGGAAAGGTATAGCCCGGTGTATTAAACCGGTATCACACGAGAGCTTTTATAGTCAACATTCGATGGTCAACATTTGTCTGGAATATTTTGCGCTGATATCGGAAACTAGTCTGATGATAGATTAATTCAGGTGACCTCATAAGCCGCCAGACCAGTGTTGAGGATAAATGTTGAGGGAAAATGCACTTGTGTGATACCAGCTTAAGGGAAGGCAGACCGTTTTTCTGGACCCCCTTCTCCCTAATGTTTAGCCCCACTACTTTTGAGATTTTAAGACGTTCGGCCCATTAGTTTGGCGATTTTAACACCTTTCGCCCCATTTTGTTGTCAATTTTAAGACCTTTCGTGCCATTTAGGTGTCGATTATTTCCTGGCGAGCGATAGCAAGCCTGCAATTTTTTGGTGGAAGTCTAGGGAGAAAACCAAAAAAAATATACAAATAAATGAATTAATAGACCAAACAAACGGCCAGCCTCCCCTTAAGTAGTCCTCTATACCTCACAGACGACTAGAGTAGCCTAATTGAGCTAATATTTCTACCACTTATGAATGATCAGCCAGGGAATGGGTGTCAAATGTTACAGCCCATTTCCTTCAGCCCTTATTGAGTTACACAAGGGTAGGGTTCAGGATTTCTGGCCTAGCTATTTGGAACAGGGTATAGTCCCCTTGTTTCTGTTTGTCTTGTTTATTAGTTCTCCTCTCGCTCTGGTAGACTTTCATGGGTAAAAAGCTTAAAGTATGGGCGAAAAACATTGAAAACTAATGGGGCTAAACATGAAGAAGAAAGGGGTTAAAGAAACACAAAAATACGTCCCCTTAAGTAGACTGAAGAGTATTAGTTTAACCCTAATTTTTGTTTTGTTTTCTATATTCCAACTACTCCCTCTCGGGCATAGGCTGATAGCCTTTACACTCTACCGCTGAACACGGTGAGGCCTGTGAGGTCTTGCTCCGGAAATTCTAAGATGTTTTACCCAATTAGTTTGACTATAATAAGACAATTCACCTAATTCGGGTGTTGATTATTTTATGGGCGAGCAATAATGAGCCTCTAAAGGGGTTTTCACTCATTCCCTGTATACCTGCATATTTCCAGATGTTCATACCCATAATTCACAATTATAAATACTGGCACTGCATAATTATAATAGTTAGGCTTTGATTATACTTTCTACGGGATCAGAATTATAATGCCATCCAGTTGCTTGATAACCCATTCAGTACCGTTGATGTCGTTTTCATCATATTCTGAAGAAAAAAAAACTGCATATATTCAGCTTAGGAGGGATCTCTGGTAGCTAAAAGGATTAATTGTCGGAGGTCCTTCCTAAGCTGAATGCACTTATCTAATAGTTGCCAGAATATAATTAAATGTACGCCACCGGTACTTAACCCCTTCTGTACTGGCGACGTATTTTTAATAATTTTTGGCAACTATTACACGATTTTATTTAGCCTAGGAAGGACGTCTACACATTAGGTGGCTGCAGACTACCTTGTCTAATCCTTTTAGCTATCATATATCCTTCCTGAGTTTCATAAAATCGTGTAAATGTAGGTGATATAAAATAAAAATGACATCACCGGTAATGAGGGGGTTAATGGGATAATTACGATACCGAAATACCGCCCAAAGAAAACAAAAATAACCGATCTCTCTCACTTCATGATCTCTGGGGCAAACAGGGCCATTGTGTGCCTCTCCTCGTCTTGTTTACATCCACACGAAGGCAAATAGGGTTGGTGATTGTTACATGAGCAGCTGGTTGTTTGGTTTTATAAGGCATTTGATAGGTAGTATTCATTTTAACGGAGCTTTGGTGCAGGCGACGCGAAAGAAGGAATAGGAAGTCGTTTTACGATTGTGTTTGTGTTGAATTTTAAAAGGCTCGATTTATTTGTTGTAGGTTTTTATTTTTCGTCTTATGTATAATTGTTAATGCTTCTATTCTTTGACCTCGTTGAACGGATAGGGGTTCTCGAAAAGGGGCTCCAGTCCTGAAACTATTCTTGACTTACAGTGTGCTGGTTTAATAATCCAGAAGGGTTGATAGCCTCTGACGTCCTAGTAAAACTAATTAACTATGACCTGTTACAAATATTCCATTTTACGATTACAGGCCGTATTGCCAGCATAATACCTTATTTTTTGTAATGAACATTACTTTGCATTTACTGTATTAATACCTCTCCCCGGATAAATGTTTCCTTCATATTATGGCTTGGACTGCTTTAAACTTCGTGTGTCCAGGCACTTTGACACCAACATCCCATGAATTTGGCTCTCTGTCACTGTTTTGACTTTTAGGGGAGACACTCGTTACAGTCAGTCTGCCATTTGTATCCTACATGCACATAGGACAAAATGAATTAGAGCCACAATGCTGCTAAGAAACAGTAATAATGAATACAGTTTTCGAACATCATAATTTACCATACATTTTATGGGTAGAATTGACTAAGTTCCAGATAATAATACTTTTTCGACCTTAAAATTTACAGTGCATGGAGGAACTGCCACTTAATGTAAACGTAAGGTAAATAATTTATAAGGTACTACACCCTGTTCCAAATAGATAGGCCAGAAATCGTGAACCATAGTAAGTAAAACATGACTAGAACAAATGGGTTGTAAATGTCCACACCTCTTCCCTGACGGACACTTTCCATATGATACAAATTATTAGCTCCATTACTCTAGTGGTGTGTGGGTTATAGAGGGCAACTCGTTCAGTACCGGTGACATCCTTTTCATTATATTCTGGCAACTATTTAGGCGGTTATATTCAGCTTAGGAGGGATGACTACCCGTTAACAGATTAATGACTCAATTAATCCTTTTAGCTACCATATATCTTTCCTAACCTTCATAGAATCGTATAAATGTAGCTGAAATCAAATATATAATTAAGATGCCACCGTTACATAAAGGGTTAATGGGTGATGGTTAAGTTCCTGGTCGATTTTGTCATTTATATATTATTTTTCTAATTCCCTCCCTAGACGTCCACCAAGCTTACAAAAACACCCCCTTAAAGATAGATGTGTAATTTTGTCGGTAGAAAAATATCCCTGCCAATGGCCGGTTCCTCTTAAAATTACAGGCTCGCCAGGAAAAAATAGACACCTAAATGGCACGAAAGTTCTTAAAATTGTCAACGAAATGGGGCAAAAGGTCTTAAAATCGCCAAACTAATGAACCGAACGTCATACAATATGAAAACTAATGGCGCTAAACACGAAGGAGAAGGGAATCTAGAAAAACGGCCCATCACCCCTTAAATATTGAAGAGTTTTGGCCTACTTATTTTGCACCGGACATAGCTAGATCAGCCAGTGACCTCAGCTTGGCGAAATCCACCCTACCAAATATGTGAGGATTAAGGTTTTTTTCCTGTACCCCCTTCTCCTTCATGTTTAGCCCATTTAGTTTTGAAATATTTAAGACATTCGTCCAATTAGTTTGGCGATTTTAAGATTTTTTCGACCCATTTCTTTGTCAATACTAATACCATTTGTGCCATTTCGCAGTCGATTTTTCGATTTTGACATTTGCCTACCCAAAAATATAAAAACTTTCCTCGAAGGGGGATCTTTGGGGATATTATTTTAAGATTGATGGAAGTATAGGGAAACAAAGAAGAAACACGTTAACATAATCATCGCATTATTATATTCTTAACTCTTTAATTATTATGTTCCTTCCAACAACCAACCATACTCCTAAAATCGATTAATGGCATTTTACAAACACATGTAGCAGTCCGTGGACTCGAACCCAGGATGCTCACACCGAAAATCAACACCTTATACATCGCACCACGAAGACAGTTAAAGGTTGGTGGACACTGCCTACGATTTATTATGCAACTTCGAATCCTGCATATCAATCTAAGCATGTACACACATCCCAACTGCAACTCACGTAGGCTCTTTAAATTAGTAAACATTCTTTCTTACTTGAATCTATGGCGTCTGATGCAAACTATAATGACAATGATGTTCATGTGATGGAGAACATAACATTGTACTAACCTCGAACTATAATGACAATGATGTTCATGTGGTGGAGAACATAACATTGTACTAACCTCAAACTATAATGACAATGATGTTCATGTGATGGAGAACATAACATTGTACTAACCTCGAACTATAATGGACAATGATGTTCATGTGATGGAGAACATAACATTGTACTAACCTCGAACTATAATGACAATGATGTTCATGTGATGGAGAACATAACATTGTACTAACCTCGAACTATAATGGCAATGATGTTCATGTGATGGAGAACATAACATTGTACTAACCTCGAACTGATAGCACCGGTTTTCAAAATGCCTTTCGAGTTGCAAATAAGTTCCCAAATGTTTATACTACTGTATGTATCACATGAACTGTATGTATCACATGAACTGTATGTATCACATGAACTGTATGTATCACATTAACTGTATGTATCACATGAACTTTCTAGTTTATCACTTTCATGTCTCGGAGACGTGGCCGGTTAACCCCTTCTGCACCGGCGACGTCTTTTTTGTATCTAATTCTGGCTACTATTAGACGAATCCATTCAGTTTAAAAAGGGCCTACAGCAATTAACAGGCTTCGAACTAGCTCACTTACCCATTTTTACTACAACAGATCCTTCTTAAACTGCACACAATCGTCTAAACATAGCTAGAATAACATTAAAAAGACATTGCCGGTGCAGAAGGGGTTAAAGCGGAGGATATCAATAGAATGGAACGGAATTCGAAAATAATGGTGATGTAGGGTTAATCTCAGGGACGGAGTATCGAGTTTGGAATTAAGAAGGCGTCTGAGAATTATAAGGAGTGTCAGTGAAGTGATGCGCACGAGCCGACTTAGTTGGTTGGGACACGTGGATAAAATGGATGATCACTGCTGGGTGAAGAAATGCCGGACTGTGAATTTTATGGGGAGCTGCGCGTAGGGGTAGACCTAGAATGACGTGTGATTAGGTACTCAGGTACAGTACGATCTCAAAATAAATAACTTGACAACAGAGGCAGCCCTTGACAGGGTCGCCTGGAAAGCCACCATTTAGGACGTGAAACTGTAACCACATTCTCTGTGGACAAATCCGTCTTTAAACTTGTATGTATGTGTATGTATGTATTTATACACATGAATACTGGAGATATGTCCATGAGCTTCTTAAACCCACTAAGCGCTATACATATTTAATTACAACTTAACAGTATATGGGATTTTTATTATTCCCTGTGTCTTTAATGTTTTAAGAATTTTATTCTCATCTCATATACTCAAACTATTAATGTTTAAACAGTGCAAAGTAGGTGCATCAAATAAGGAAAATACTTATGATATGAGTGGAATATTTCTCTCTGTGCTCTCTCTCTCTCTCTCTCTCTCTCTCTCTCTATATATATATATATATATATATATATATATATATATATATATATATATACATATATATCTATCTATCTATCTATCTATCTATCTATCTATATGCTCAGGCCCAATCCCCATTTTGGGGGTAGCCGACTCAAGACAGAGCAAGAACAGGGAAAACACAAAAACAACATAAAACAACAAATAAACACAGATAAAAAGCACAAACTCACACACATCCAGGTCACCCAGGAGAAGACCCAGAGACCAGGGTCACCAAGGTCGCTCCAGCACTCCCCCGGCCCCGACCACCCGGAGAGGTTCCGATCTCGCCAGGTAGACATGCAGCGGAGCCAAAGCCACAAGCCCTCCCACCACACTTCCAGGCGCACCCTTCATATTAATCGTCTCCCCAGGCCAGGCGCCTGATGGACTATTATCTAGTCCAACTTGCGCCCGACCCCTTACTCCAAATGACCACGTGTTCACTCAACTATTCACAAGCATTCTCCATTCACTCCTGTCCACCACCACTTCCCCTGCCTGATCTATAGTCATTCCTCTATCATCCAAAGCCTTTCTTACACAGTCTCTCCATCTCAATGGGGGTCTTCCTGCCCTTCTATCTCCCCTTGTACCTGACTCACATATTCTCTTTGTAAGCCGTTCATCTCCCATTCGTTCAACATCACCATACCAGCTCAGCACCCTTCTGTCCACTCTGGCTGACAAATGTTCCTGCTGTCCCACTCTCCTACGTATCTCTTCATTCCTCAATCTGTCTCTACGAGTAACTCCACACATACTCCTCAAGCAGCTCATCTCCATCACATCCAGCCCTCTTTTCTCCTTTTCTTCAGAGCCCATGTCCTCAGCCCCATACATCACTGTTGGCACAACAATTCCTTGATACAGTGCACTTTTTACTTTCACTCCGAGATTTCTCGTCTTCCACACATATATATATATATTACATATACCATATGATGAGGAGCACCTTATTGGCAACATTTCACATACATATTGTGTTTACATTAATTCTGTCAACTTTTCTGAGTATATTTATATCTATCTGCATATATTTAGATGAATATATATATATATATATAATATTTATATATGTAGGGTTATTGATAGTGAGAAATTAATATTTGTTCATCGTCTCAGGGTCTATTCAATTAATGTATATCCTTTTACTGAGGCCTATTCACTGTATCCATTTACCCGTATGATTGTATCGATACTTTTTAAAGATCTCATATATTTCTTCTTTAGTTTATGTAATATCCGTAAATAATTCCTGAGCCCTCAATATATCGACGAAAGGTTACATTTTTTACCATAACGGATGTCGGGTTTTTTATGCACGAGTCACAGTCAAAGGTTTCAAACGTATCTAGATCAAAATACTTCAGTCGAATTTTTTGGGATCTGAAATGCGTATGAAGACTGGATGAGCCCTATGGTGGTGCGCTCTCTCTCTCTCTCTCTCCACCACCTATCATAACTACCATCCCCCCCTACCTCACCACAACCATTAACTACTATAATCCCCATACTTACCACGACCACCACACCTCACACAACCACCACACCTGCTACAACCATAACTACCACACCAACTACCGCTGTTCACTGGAATGATCAGTGGCTATGAAAGAGGAGGCGATCTTCAAAGAGATTCACAGAGGTAGGGAGGTAATAGGGGAGGATGGAAGAGACGGAGGGGGAATAGATAATAGGGTTAAGGAGAGAAGTATAAGGAGTACAAAGGAGTACAAAGGAAATCAAGCAACAACAGATCTAGTGACCCTTCTAGGCTGCTTGTCCTCCAAAACACTGAGGATCAAGTGTCCAAACAGTGGTTTAGAGTGGATGAGGGAACATTGGGAAGGGAACTACTGCCCTGGAACTAATGTCCGTGGCAGGATTAGGAAGTTAGTAGGGGACAGATGGGTTAGTAACTGAGAGGGGGATAAAATAAAGTTATTTATTTACAAACGCAGTCAGTCGTGGGTTTGATGCGAGATATTTGTCTAAGCGGAGTTTAAATGAATCAACGGTGCTGCAGTCTATAACGTCTCGGGGAAGCCCATTCCACAAGTTGACAACTCGATTGAAGAAGAAATTCTTAGATTCGTGTGAGTTAAAAGATTTACCAATAATTTTGCAACCGTTTCCCCGCGTGTAATTAGATTGGTCGATAGTGAAGTACTTA
The DNA here is from genome assembly GCA_032716605.1 of Paralithodes platypus. Lineage (NCBI taxonomy): Eukaryota > Metazoa > Arthropoda > Malacostraca > Decapoda > Lithodidae > Paralithodes > Paralithodes platypus. The sequence continues at coordinate 2,803,834 of CM064484.1, forward strand.
CTACAGTTCATATTGTCGATGCCTTTGATGATTTTGAAGACTTGAATTAAGTCACCTCTTAATCTGCGCTGGGTTAAAGGAAATAGATTTAATTCTCTAAGACGCTCTTCGTATGGTTTGTTCTTTAGGCTAGGTATAAATTTGGTAACTCTACGTTGAACTCGTTCTAGCTTGTTTATATCTTTTTGGTAATAAGGGCACCAGGATTGAACGCAGTATTCCGGAAGAGGGCGGATTAAGGAATTGTAAAGGGTTAGGATAACTTCTTTGGAGTGGTGATGGGCTGGTCTATCAGAGTGAGAACTGAGCGATCTCTGCCATACCCATAGCTTACTCTGACTGATCCTTTTACTTATATATTTTCTAGATCTCAAGTGACGGCGTCTCTTCCGTGGATTGACCTCCCAATCTACCAAGATTGGAAGCCAAAGCGTCACATTTTTCCTTTGCCCCTCAACTTTCTCTTCATAATTGCTGAGGGGCACAGGGCCCTGGTGGGTCTTTGGTTTCCCGGGCGTTTCCGCACCCTCCTCAGCTCCCCGCCATGGAGTGGCTTTATTGTGGTCGGTAGGGAGGGTTCTGTTGGGGTGCTGGGTTATGGCCTTGGCCTTGCTCGGGGCCTTGGGGCTGTTCGGCCAGGCAGCTTGGGGAACAACAACAACAACAACAACTTCTTTGGATTTATGCTCAAATGACCTGCCTATAAAGCCAATTATTTTGTTTGCCTTCTTAACAACTTCTGAACATTGTTGACTCGGTTTTAGGTTACTCGATATTGTTACTCCCAGATCGGTTTCTCTGTTTACATTCTTAAGCTGAGTGCCATTCATCGAATAGTTTGCTTTCTCATTTAGGTATCCAATATGTAGTACTTTACATTTATCCGCATTGAAACTCAATTGCCAAATTTGGGCCCCAACATGGGACAATTTATCTAGATTGTGTTGCATATCGTCAACTTGTTCTCTCGAGAGTACGCAATTTGCAATTATTGTATCGTCAGCAAATTTTGAGATTGTACAGGTGAGACCCTCATCTATGTCGTTGATGTAAATTAGAAAGAGAATTGGTCCTAGTACCGATCCCTGGGGTACCCCGCTACTTACATTGGTCCATTTAGATGCCTTACCGTTTATGACTACTCTTTGCTTTCTGTCGCTGAGCCAATTTCTATCCATTTCAACACACCGTCTTGTATTCCATGCGCTTTTAGTTTTAGCAGTAAACGTTTGTGGGGAACTTTGTCAAAGGCCTTTTGAAAATCAAGGTATATAATATCTACAGCTTTACTCTCATCGTAAAGGTTGAGGATATCGTGGAAGAAGTCTAAGAGGTTTGTTAAACAGGAACGTTTTTTACGAAAGCCATGTTGAGTATCTTTAAGTAAGTTATTTGCCTCCAAGTGATTTACGAGTCTGTCTCTTATGACGTTTCTAGCATTTTACATACAATTGAGGTTAAGCTAATTGGACGATAGTTACTGGGTAGGGATTTGCTGCCTTTTTTGAATATCGGTGTTACGTTGGCTAGCTTCCACTGATCAGGCATAGTCCCAGACTGCAAGGATTCATTGAATAGCAATGTCAGTGGTTTGGAGAGCTCATCCTTAGCTTCCTTTAGAACTCTAGGCGAGATTGTATCAGGTCCAGGCGTTTTATTTACCTTGAGTTTATCTAAACAATTCAATACTTCTCTCTCTGTAACGGTGATATTGCTTAGAACATCTGAATTATCAATCTGAATCGGCGATGGTGTAGGGATATCACTGAGGTCTTCGGTTGTAAAAACTGATGCAAAGAAGGTATTGAGGGCATTACTCATTTGTAGTTCGTCTTTGGTGTATTCTCCATTTTCATCGACTAACGGTCCAACAGTTGAAGTAACTACTTTTTTCTTTCTGATATAACTATAGAATTCTTTTGGGTTTGTTTTACTTTGATTCGCAACATGTAACTCCAGGATCTTTTTACTTTGCTTAATTAACTTTTTGGCTTTGCGTCGTAGCTCTACAAATTTCACCCGTTCTTCGTCATTTTGTGAGGATTTTAATCTATCATTAGCAAATTTTTTAGCAAGCAGGCAGTCTGAAATATCTTTATTCCACCATTTGGGCTTATCATTATGGCCTGGACGCCGTATTTTCGATGGTATGCAGTCTTGCACTGCCTTAAGGTAAGTGGTTGTGAAACACTCCCAAGATGTATTTATGTCGTTATTGTTAGTTAGAAAGCTCCGGTAAGTTTCTTTAAGCTTTGATTTAAGTTTATGAAAATTTGCTTTCTTGAAATTAGGGACTTTCTCAATGCTGCTATTTGATTTGTTACTAGTAAACTTTCAAGTGAAAGTTATCGTTCGATGGTCGCTGTTACTGAATTCATCACCGACATTCAAATTCTCTATTAATTCTTCTTTTGTTGCGAGTACAAGGTCAAGCACATTATTACCACGGGTCGGGTCGGAGATTGTACAAATTTAAAAAGTGAACTCTCTTGCAAGTTAGCATAGAGGTCGTGTCCTCCCTATGCAGGAAGGAAGGGCGGGAAGGAAGGAAGGAGGAATTAGGGAAGGAGATAAGTAAGGGAGGGAAGGAGAAAATGGAGGGAAGGAGAGGGAGGTAATAGGGGAGGAAGGAAGGGAGGAAGGTAAGGAAGGAGATCATAGGGAAGGAGAGAAGCAAGGGAGGAAGGAGGAATTAAGGAAGGAAGGAGAGATGGGAGGGAGGGAATGAAAGTTAAAGAGAAGGGGTAATAGGGGATAAAGGAAGAATGGGGGAAGTACTGAATAGGAAAGCGAGGAGAAAAGGAACGGAGGAGAAAAGGGAGGGAGGAAAAGAAAGTTAAAGAGGGAGGTAATAGGGGAGGTAGTAAGGGATGGAGGTAATAAGGGAGGTAGTAAGAGAGTGAGGGAGGGAGGTAGTCGGAGGGGGAGGTAGTAAGAGAGGGAGGGAGGTAATAGGGGAGGTAGTAGGAGAGGGAGGGAGGTAATAGGGGAGGTAGTAAGGGAGGGAAGGAGGTAATGTGGGAGGTAGTAGGAGAGGGAGGAAGGTAATAGGGGAGGTAGTAAGAGAGGGAGGGAAATAGAGGTAGTAAGTGAAGGAGGGAATAAGTAAGGGAGGGAGGTAATAGGGGAGGTAGTAAGAGAGGGAGGGAGGTAATAGGGGAGGTAGTAGGAGATGGAGGGAGGGAGGTAATAGGGGAGGTAGTAAGGAGAGAGGGAGGTAATAGGGGATGGTAGTACAAAGGAGTACAAAGGAAATCAAGCAACAACAGATCTAGGGACCCTTCTAGGTTGCTTGTCCTCCAAAACACTGAGGATCAAGTGTCCAAACAGTGGTTTAGAGTGGGTAAGGGAACATTGGAAAGGGAACTACTGCCCTGCCACTAACGTGGCAGGACTAGGAAGTTAGTAGGGGACAGATGGGTTAGTAACTGAGGGGAGGATAAAGTTATTCATTTACAAACGCAGTCAGTCGCGGGTTTGATGCGAGATATTTGTCTAGGCGGAATTTAAATGAATCAACGGTGCTGCAGTCTATAACGTCTCGGGGAAGCCCATTCCACAAGTTGACAACTCGATTGAAGAAGAAATTCTTAGATTCGTGCGAGTTAAAAGATTTACCAATAATTTTGCAACCGTTTCCCCGCGTGTAATTAGATTGGTCGATAGTGAAGTACTTACTACAGTTCATATTGTCGATGCCTTTGATGATTTTGAACACTTGAATTAAGTCGCCTCTTAATCTGCGCTGGGTTAAAGGAAATAGATTTAATTCTCTAAGACGCTCTTCGTATGGTTTGTTCTTTAGGCTAGGTATCATTTTGGTAACTCTACGTTGAACTCGTTCTAGCTTGTTTATATCTTTTTGGTAATAAGGGCACCAGGATTGAACGCAGTATTCCAGAAGAGGGCGGACTAAGGAATTGTAAAGGGTTAGGATAACTTCTTTGGATTTATGCTCAAAATGACCTGCCTATAAAGCCAATTATTTTGTTTGCCTTCTTAACAACTTCTGAACATTGTTGACTCGGTTTTAGGTTACTCGATATTGTTACTCCCAGATCAGTTTCTCTGTTTACATTCTTAAGCGGGGTGCCATTCATCGAATAGTTTGCTTTCTCATTTAGGTATCCGACATGTAGTACTTTACATTTATCCGCATTGAAACTCATTTGCCAAATTTGGGCCCAACATGACAATTTATCTAGATTGTGTTGCATATCGTCAACTTGTTCTTTTGAGAGTACGCTATTTGCAATTTTTGTATCGTCAGCAAATTTTGAGATTGTGCAGGTGAGACCCTCATCTATGTCGTTGATGTCAATTAGAAAGAGAATTGGTCCTAGTACCGATCCCTGGGGTACCCCGCTACTTACATTGGTCCATTTAGATGCCTTACCGGTTTATGACTACCCTTTGCTTTCTGTTGCTGAGCCAATTTTCTATCCATTTCAACACACCGTCTTGTATTCCATGCGCTTTTAGTTTTAGCAGTAAACGTTTGTGGGGAACTTTGTCAAAGGCCTTTTGAAATCAAGGTTATATAATATCTACAGCTTTACTCTCATCGTAGAGGTTGAGGATATCGTGGAAGAAGTCTAAGAGGTTTGTTAAACAGGAACGTTTTTTACGAAAGCCGTGTTGAGTATCTTTAAGTATGTTATTTTCCTCCAAGTGATTTACGAGTCTGTCTCGTATGACCGTTTCTAGCATTTTACATACAACTGAGGTTAAGCTAATTGGACGATAGTTACTGGGTAGGGATTTGCTGCCTTTTTTGAATATCGGTGTTACGTTGGCTAGCTTCCACTGATCAGGCATAGTTCCAGACTGCAAGGATTTATTGAATAGTAATGTCAGTGGTTTGGAGAGCTCATTCTTAGCTTCCTTTAGAACTCTAGGCGAGATTGTATCAGGTCCTGGCGTTTTATTTACCTTGAGTTTATCTAAACAATTCAATACTTCGCTCTCTGTAACGGTGATATTGCTTAGAACATCTGAATTATCAATCTGAATCGGCGATGGTGTAGGGATTATCACTGAGGTCTTCTGTTGTAAAAACTGATGCAAAGAAGGTATTGAGGGCATTACTCATTTGTACTTCGTCTTTGGTGGATTCTCCTTTTTCATCGACTAACGGTCCAACAGTTGAAGTAACTACTTTTTTCTTTCTGATATAACTATAGAATTCTTTCGGGTTTGTTTTACTTTGATTCGCAATATGTAACTCTAAGGTCTTTTTACTTTGCTTAATTAACTTTTTGGCTTTGCGTCGTAGCTCTACAAATTTCACCCGTTCTTAGTCATTTTGTGAGGATTTTAATCTATCATTAGCAAATTTTTTAGCAAGCAGGCAGTTTGAAATATCTTTATTCCACCATTTGGGCTTATTATTATGGCCTGGACGCCGTATTTTCGATGGTATGCAGTCTTGCACTGCTTTTAGGTTAGTGGTTTCGAATAACTTCCAAGATGTATTTATGTCGTTATTGTTAATTAAAAAAGCTCCAGTCAGTTTCTTTAAACATAGCTCTAAGTTTATGGAAGTTTGCTTTCTTGAAATTAGGGACTTTTTCGATGCTACTATTTGGTTCGTTACTAGTAAACTTTAAAGTGAAAGTTATCGTACGATGGTCGCTGTTACTGAATTCATCACCAACATTCAAATTCCCTATCAATTCTTCTTTTGTTGCAAGTACAATGTCAAGAACGTTATTACCACGGGTCGGCATTCGAACAAATTGATAAAGCGAACTCTCTTGCAAGTTCGGAGTGTGAAGTAAGAGTATCGCCCCACTTGGTCACAGGTAAATTAAAGTCGCCAAAAATTACGGTATCTTGTGAGTTACTTACATCTGCAATTTGTTCGTAAATTTCTCGGTCAGTTTGCACTGATTGAGCTGGAGGTCTGTATATTAACGCAAGTATTATTTTTGTACCTTTATTATTCTTTATTAGCACAAAAGATGTGTCGACGTTCACAATTTGAGGTTTTGACACGAGGGTCGGGTTAAGACTTTCTTTGATATAAAATAAAACGCCACCTCCATTTTTATTTATTCGGCTGTTCTCAAACATTACATAACCGGGAAGTGAATACTCTGCTAAAAAGTCTCTATCTTGTGTATTGAGCCAAGATTCTGTTATGCCAATCACATCATAATTTTCTGTAAACACTAGTTCCTCTAAATCTGAAAATTTATTGCGTATGCTACGAGCGTTTGCATAGAAAACCTTTAAAGTTGCGGTTTTAGAACTCGCAGATCGTTCTTTCATCGAATTTGTGGTTCTGGTCGGATCTACATTTACATTCATGGCTGTCCTCGGTAAGTAAGAGAGGGAGGGAGGGAGGTAAGGAAGGAGAGGGGGAATAGAGAGAAACGGAAGGAGGAAACGAGGAAGAGTAGGAAGGAGGTAAGAAGGGAGAGTAGATGGGAGGAAGGAAGGAAGATAGGGAGGGAAGGATACAGGGAATAGGGGGGAAGGAACAAATAGGGGGAGAGAAGAGAGAGAGAGGGAACAAGGGAAGAAGGAAGGAAGAAAGAATGAATGAAGAGAGGGAGGAAAGAAGGGAGGAAATAGAGGAGGAAGGAATGAATATAGGAAGGGAAGAAGAGAGAGAGAGGATGGCATTGGCATATATACTAAGAGGAGGAATGAAGGTGGAGTGTATAATAAGAGGAGGAATGAAGGTGGAGTGTATAATAAGAGGAGGAATGAAGGTGGAGTGTATAATAAGAGGAGGAATGAAGGTGGAGTGTATAATAAGAGAGGAATGAATGGAGTGCTATAATAAGAGGAGGAATGAAGGTGGAGTGTATAATAAGAGGAGGAATGAAGGTGGAGTGTATAATAAGAGGAGGAATGAAGGTGGAGTGTATAATAAGAGGAATATACAGTAGAGTATTGTTTTATATTTATGTTATATATATGTTATATATTTAATTCTCTCCCTTGACCTCCATCAGTCTTTAAAACATACCCCCATGACCCTCCTTCGAGATAAAAATTTGCATTTTTCGGTCAAAAAAATTCGGCGGACGATGGCCTATTCCTCTCAAAATACAGGCTTGCTGGCGCTCGCCATGAGTTCGCCAGGAAAACAAAATCGACACCTAA
>CM064484.1:2811049-2823549 GCA_032716605.1 Paralithodes platypus
GGGTTGGATTCTGCGTACTTTTAAAACATGCGGTGAATTACCTATGATAACGCTCTTCAAATCTCTAGTGCTACCGCGGCTTGAATACTGTAGCGTATTAACATTCCCATACAAAGCAGGTGAAATAAATGACATAGAGAGTGCACAAAGAAATTTCACTTCGCATATAAGTTCGATAAAACAGTTACACTATTGGGAGCGTTTAAGAGCACTGAATCTGTACTAACTGGAACGTAGAAGAGAACGTTACCTAATAATATACACATGGAAAATCGCAGAGGGTTTAGTACCAAACCTACATACTCCGATAGTCATGAAATTCAGTGATAGGAGAGGCTGGGAATGCGAAATCCCCCGGATGAATAACAGGGGTGCTATGGGCTCTCTGCGAGAGGGCTGGTTATCACACAGAGGCCCACGTCTCTTCAAGAAACTCCCACGGCGAGTAAGAGACATGAGGGACGTCTCGTTAGACAACTTCAAGAGAGCCCTCGATGTCGAACTGCAAAAAGTGCCAGATGAGCCCATCCTCGCAAGGGAGCGAGCTGTCGCTTCAAACAGTCTACTGCCACCAAAATCCACCACCCATAAACGAGAGGGGCGTCGCGACTCCTTCGGGTGCGATCCGCTAGACTGAGAATTAGAAGAGTGGCGAAACACATCATAACGGTATCATAAGGTAAAGGGTAGTTGGTCACGGAACCATTGGAGTCGGACCCAAAGCCAAAACTTCTTCCGTTTCCTCTTCCTCGTCAAATTAGCAAGAATTTTGAAGCGGTTTTGGTATTGTTGTCGAGATGGACACTTCATAGGTACTGGTACTGGGATGCCATTGTTTCTCACTAACTGAAAGTTGTCCTGGGGGGGAGTGAGAGTAGAGTCATTTATATTTTCTGCACACTCTAAGGTAGCTGCTGGTGTGGCTACAGGTACCGGTACTGTATGCACTTGGAATGGCTGTTTGACATCGTAGTGGTTCTTGGGCCGAGGGCACTCCTGTTGAGTGTGGCAAATTCTTGAAGGGATTCAACTTCGTAGTCAGGGTATCGATCTTGCGGTGAGCTGCATTCAATTCATCCGCAATCTTCTCTCAGAGCTGGCAAAATCTACAAATTTGGACATCAGTATCAACAAGAGAGAAAGAGAGAGAGAGAGAGAGAGAGAGAGAGAGAGAGAGAGAGAGAGAAGAGCGAGAAGTGAAGAGAGAGAGAGAGAGAGAGAAGATGGCGGGGGGAGAGAGGCGAGGGAGAGGGAGAAGAGGGTGGCAAGAGAAAGGTTCAGGGGGGGGGGAAGGGGGGGGAGGGGGGAGAGGATCTGGGAGAGAGAGAGAGAGAGAGAGAGAGAGAGGAGAGATGGAGAGAGAGAGAGAGAGGATGAGAGAGAGAGAGAGAGAGGAGATGAGAGAGGAGAGAGAGGAGAGAGAGAGAGAGAGAGAGAGAGAGAGAGAAAAAGAGAGAGAGAGAGAACAAAGGAGTACAAAGGAAATCAAACAACAATAGGTCTAGTGACCCCTCTAGGCTGCTTGTCTTCCAAAATACTGAGGATCAAGTGTCCAAACAACGGTTTAGAGTGGATGAGGGAAAATTGGAAAGGGAACTTCTGCCATGGAGCTAATGTCCGTGGCAGGATTAGGATGTTAGTAGGGAACAGATGAGTTAGTAACATAACGCAGTTATACGTGGTACGCTAGTGGTGGTTTGTTTTGGCAAGATGTCATCAAATGTTTCGAGGTCTCCAATGATAAGGCCTTTGGGCAAAGTGAGGGGGTCATCAGAGATATTGGCTATTAATGTGGCGTTGATGGTGGGGGAGAGAATTGCAGGTTGGATGCAACAGCGGTCTGAACGAGTGGCATCTATTTGAGGGGTGAATATCATAGGTTGATTTTGCACCAGGCATAATGGTACACATTGCTGATGATGTGGGGGTATGTAATTGCAATGAGTTAATACACCTGGGCTCACTATGGTGGGGGGTGGGGTTTCTGAAGTTCGTGTGGAGGTGTCAGTAGGGGGCGTGGCTGGAGTTGATTGGGAGGTGTTGAGGTGTGGACTTGGTATTTTTTTTTTTTTTTTTTTTTTTTTTTTTTTTTTTTTTTTTTTTTTAATTGCTTTATTTCTCTGATGATTTTATGTGGGGTTAGTGGTGGATTGATTTTTTTTTTTTTTTTTTTTTTTAAAGTGAGTAGCCGCCTTCCGCAATCCAACTGTGCTTGAAGAAGTTGGAGTGCGTTGAGTCCCATGTAGCCATCGTACTGTGTACACTCCGAGTAGAAGACTATGAACGGATGTCGGCAGGAGGCTTCTGGATGGGGAGTAGTGATGTGCAGAGGCTGTGTCTAGCCTCGAATGATGAGGGGTGTGTCCCCGGCACTTATGAGGTTGGTGGTGGCGGCATTCAGTGATCCCAGCTTACGATGGTGCTTTTGATAAAAGAAATTAAACAGGCGCGATCTGGCTGCACCGGTATCTATTAGGAGTCGAACTGGGATACCTTGAATCTTTGCCAGGTGGTAGATAGGTGGTGGTTAGGTCATGACAGACTTCCCCACCGAAGACATAACGGGCGGGGGAGGTGTTAAAAACCCTGTAGGGAATCTTCTGTCTCCTCCAGGATTTCTTCCTCATCTTCAGTGGTGTGGATGGGTGCTATGTCTTCCGGGGCATATTCCTCCTCTTTATTTTCTTCCTCAAGTTCCTGGGACTCTTCCTCCGCGGCTGAAACTTGGGGTAGGGAAGTTTTCCTTTTGGCCTGATCCCTGATAAAGTGCAGGGGGCAGGCTGAGTTACAGGCCCGGAGGTCAAACGGACTGATGGTGACTCTATGGGGTGGTCCCTAGGTTGGTAAGTCAGGGGGTCTCTCTCGGGGCCTCGTCTGACTTGGTTTGAGGGGGGTCTATCCTCTGTGGGGTGCCCTGGGATGGCTGTGATCTAAAGTTGTGGGGGCGACCTGGTATGTATGGCTGAGGGCGACCCTATGGTGGTCTGGATCCGTAGTTGTTGTAGTAGTTTCCCGGCCTTTTGTTGGCTTGTGGATGGGTGGGGAACCTCTTGATTGTGCCCACTGTGGATGTTTTTGGGCGGGCAACCAACAGTTTGCGGATTGTGATGATGTCTAGTTGTAATCCTGCATGATCGAATGTTCTTTTATGAATGCTGGGAGCACTCGTAGTAATGTGGTAAAACTTGCTGATTTTGTTGGTCTGGAATGGATACACGGATTTCACGTGTTGATGTAAGGCAGCTAGGATAACGTCTATGTCCCCTTCGTACATTATTTCGTCGATCTTCGCTAATGCTACGACGGAGCCCAATGGTGGCTGTACGCCATCAATGACAATTGTCCGGAACTGATCCCAGGTGAGCTCTGGAGTTAACTGTCCGGCCACTAGGGAAACGGCCTTTCCCAGGTGGGTTAAAAGTACAGCGATCTTTTCTCTATGACTGTTGTAAGCCAAGTCAAGTACTGGCTTAACCATGTCCAGGTAGGTTTCGATGTCGTATGTGTCCCCATCGTACTTGGGAAGGGGGATATGTGAGCGATTATTCACCATGGTGACTAATATTATACAACGCTTTACTTATGATTTTTGTGTGGAATGACTTTTCCTCCTGAATCAAGAACCACCGTCTGCCACCAACGTTATACCAGGTTTTTTACTGGGGTTTAATTGGACAATGGTAGGTTCTTACTTGACTGGAGAAACTAAATCCAAACTACACATGCACAAAAGTCGTAAGGGATAAATTTAATACTTAATTCACACATGAGTTTTCTTTTTCGTAATAACTTAATACACAACACAATAATACACCTTACACTGATACATGAAATAATCACAATATAAATATGCCTAGCACGGGCGAGGATTCACGACAGACCTATAGAATTCACTTAGCACTCAAACAACAACGAAGGGCGGTGCGCTCTTCGGTGCCACTAGCAAGAGTGGCGAACTCCACATAGGTGAAACATAGGTGAGGTATTCTAACACTTGCGTAGACTTCGGAGACACACTTAATTAGCACTGGTGGCTGAAGTGTTGATAGCTGAGTCCTTTCTCTTGGTCCTGTCGACCCGCTTAGGTAGTCCTGCCCAGTGGCGGATCCAGGGGGGGGGCGCCCCCCCCCCCCCCCCTCCCCCCCTTAGTGACCAAAATTGCGCCCTTACATCTGTACTTCATTTTATCTGAAATACAATACATATAAAGTTATGGCGCCCCTCATGTATATATATATCAGCCCCCCCCCCCTCCCCCCCCTTAAGCCTGAGCTGGATCCGCTCCTGGTCCTGCCGTGTGGTAAATGGGGTAGGGATACAGATGGACTAATTAGTTTTGGGTCTTTAATAATAGTTCCTTATGTCATGACACAGGGTGCATACTACCGGATGAATGCCAGCATAAGCTTAGACATGTCTTAATCTATGGTTGCTCGACTATCCTGACCGTTATACTAGTCGGTGGTGAAGTTCTGTTTCGGTAATCTTGGTGTAGGGTCTTTAATACAGAGTCGCTCGTGTCATGACAGAGTAACTAGGTATCGGGCTAACGTGGGAAAGAAGTGAGATCATGATTGTACTAACTTTCCCAATCTGCCTCTGACCTTTATAAGAGTGTTCAAAGAACCCAGGGGTCGGTTATTAAGCCTTTTTACAAACATATGTCCTCGACCATGGTTCTGGCCATATGCAGTATGGACTTTATATGCAGAGTGCCGTTAGTTAGACGGTGTCTCGCAAAGCCTGAACTATTGGAGACGTCTTGCCATGGCAAAGACTTCTTCAAGAGTTTTGGAGAGTATTGGATTGATCCTGAAAGTCAGTTTGTGGTATGCCCTCGGTGCTACTTTCAGTGTCAAAACTGCAGCCTAAAAGAGATCCAAATGTTATTCCTACACCATGATGTGGAAGCACAAAATTCCTCTAGTAGAATAAAGAACTCTCAAACAATAAGGTAGACAGCCATGGCATTAATACACGAATGAGTGAGAGGTTAATTTTTAGGCTCAAATCTTGCATGCAAGTAGTGTGAGCCCTGAAATTGCTGACTCTACCTTGTTTTCGTCGAGATGGTCATGATGTGTGCTGCTATGTCCTAGGGCTGGTATTTTGGGGTCAGAAGGTTATAGATGTGTGTGTGTGTGGGGGGGGTGGGGGTGGGAGATTAGGGGGTTGAGGTAGGCCCCTTAGAACTTTCCGCCATGATGGTGGGAAACCTGCGCGGAAGAGCGGCGCATCTGAAGGGGGGAGATTTGGGTATGCTGCCCCTCGCATAGTTGATTATATTTGGCTTTCCTCTCTTGTTTTCTGGAAGTGTTGATAGTTACTCTTATTGTTTTTCCTGGGGTTAGTGGCAGAGCGTGGATTATGGTGGCAATTCTGGCTTCTTGAGTGTTGAGGTGGGGCGGGTCTAGGTGTGGTTTTGCGTGGCCATGTTGTTGCCCTCCTTCCTTCGTCTTCTCGTTTGTTCGTGGTTGAGGTGGCTGTTTGGTGTTGACTTGTTGAGGCGAGTTCTTCTCCTTTTGTGGTTTCCCTTTTCCTTTCTTCTTTTCTTCTGTGGTCGCCCTGGGTGTTGTGGTTTGTTCTCTTCTTTGTTGTTTCGTGTTTCTTTCTGCCTTGCCGGTATTCTCGTTCTTCCTAGCCGTTTTCTTTGGTGGGGTATTTTCTGTGTTGTTTCTCTCCTTTATCGTGGTCTCTCCTTCTATTTCCGATCTTCTCTTCTGGTTCTGGCTGGTCTGTTGTGGCATGGTGGTGATCTTTATTTCGGGTATTTTATACTGTATATATATATATATATATATATATATATATATATATATATATATATATACATATATATATATTATAGGCTTAGGTTGGCCGGTTACATTTCATTCAATTTAATTCAAGTCAGAATATCTTAAATATTAAAGACCAACATAGAAATATAATTCATTGATAAAACAAGACAAAAAGAGAAAGGGGAAGAGGCAGGCCTGAAAAAGAGGAAATATACAACAATGAAATCGACAGAGGCAACCAGAGCTGAACAAGGAAAAGAGGGGAAGGGAGGAGTGGGGGAGGGGGTGTCGGCCCAAATAAAAGAGAGAGAGGGGAAGTATGTGGTGGCAGGAAGAGGAAACTGTGTGAGAGAGAAAGAGAGAAAGAGAGAGAGAGAGAGAGAGAGAGAGAGAGGCGAGGAACACACCTACAAACGATAGGACGAGCTATAAAAGAAAGTAAAAGAGGAAATAACCTGAGAGAGAGAGAGAGAGTGAGAGAGAGAGAGAGAGAGAGAGAGAGAGAGAGTAGAGTAGAGATAGTGAGACAGGTAGCAGGTTAATACAATCAGCGGTGACAGGAGGTGGGAAGATCTCCACAAGGGTTCGCTTAGTGGGGGAGGGGTGATTATTCGGATAGTGGAATTCTATTTTGTACAATCCAGATGTGGTCATGCGCACAGTTACCAACGCATGCACCTGGGACAAATGCTGTGATGTGAATGAGTGAAAGTATTGAAAGCTCTTACGGGTTTATATATAAATTAAGTTTGCATATAGACGCGGCGGTCGAGAGGAGAGCACGCTTCCGTGTGAATCAAGGTCCATAGATAACTATAAACCTTGGTGTGAATGTGTTTGACCTGGGTTCAATCCCAGCTAAGGTGGACATATTTTGTGGGTGTCGTAGTAGGCTACGTGTTTCACATGCTCGCACCCAGTCGGGGGACACCTCGACAACGTATACAGACTAATAACACACACTTAAGCCACTCCAATAGCTTCCTCTCTCTCCAACACCCCATCTCATCTCTCAACACACTTCGGAAAGTACATACGAAGTGCCGTTGTAAAGGTTTCTCCTTGATACCTCAATACCTTCACCTGGCCTGACCTGAGTTGATGGCCCTTTTATATGGTCTGTTCATTGTATTTAGGCCAACAAGCTTGATCACTAACCTCTATAACTCAACAAGGACTAGAGTAATCAAGCACAAATTTATAACATTTGAGAAGAGGCAGTCAGGGAATAAGTGTGATAATTTACAGCCCATTTGCTTCCAGTCTAGGGAGTGATACATGTGAAGCACTTAGAGCTTCAACCAGCCTTTGCCATCTTGCCTTCGCAAGATGCACAGCACTTGGTTGCCCACTCACGGCTCGAAGCAGCCCCATCTCTGGAGCTGCCTCGTCTTCGCTCTTCACTGTCTCATGCCCTAGACTCGGACCCTCACTCTCAGAACGCCACCTATTGAGCAATTAACTCACTAGGCATTGCCCCCCTGTAGCATATTTTGAATATGGGAATATTTATACTGGTATATAATCAGGGAACAATGAGGGTATTTTTTTGGCGTTTCAGTGGGCTTTGTGGTAATTCACTGATACTAGGTACAGCACAAATTCCATCCCAAAAATATCTTCCCATTGATACATCGGGATTCGAACCCGGCACCATTGGATTACCAGTCGAGTTGCAAGACCACTCCACCACACCTCCCCTTAATTAAAATGAATAGCCTCTAATATTTGTGTCTGAAGTGGGTAAGACATTTATTCTCATTATTACTATAGTCCATTAACCCATACAGTACCGGCGACGTATTTATTTATTTGATTTTTACTCTGTTTACAAGATTATGAAAACTTAGGAAGAATATATGGTCGCTAAAAGGATTAGCCTACCGTACCGGTACTTGAGATAGTCTGTAGCCTTTTAATTGGTAGCTTTTAAGATGTTTCGAACCAATATTTTAGCAATTTTAAGTGTATCTAGTTTCAGGAGGGCTTGTTGGATTTCGCTGGTTGATCCTTAAATTTGGCGATTTAAAGATGTTTCGCCCCATTACTTTGGCGAATATACTGTAAATTTCGCTATATTCAGGTGTAACATTTTCCTGGAGAGTGATAGAGGTATACAATACCAGCCTTCGGCCGGAACACTTCTATGGAACAATGTACCCATTCATATTATGTCCGGGGCGACATTAATATTTTGCAAGTAAGAAGCTAGGTGACCTTTCGTAGGTCAGGAGTCTAGAGAGAACACACAAAAAAATAAAATAAACAAAATAAAATAAAATGTATGCCTACTGGAAAATTGGTGTAGGTCCTCTGGAATGCGGTTTACAGATCCCCCACTGCCAGCTGGTTCCAAAAGAGAGAGAGAGAGAGAGAGAGAGAGAGAGAGAGAGAGAGAGAGAGAGAGAGAGAGAGAGAGAGAGAACACATATCTACAGTATATATGCATCAGAGAGAAATAATAAGAAGTTACATTGAATAGTTAGTATCTTATAGACCTTGCGATCCGGTTCGGGGAGATATTCTAGGTGGAAAGAGAGATTGCACATTGCATAACACCCATTGCTGAGAGAGAGAGAGAGATTTTTTTTGTTTCCTATATTCCAACTACTCCCTCTCGGGCATAGGCTGAGAGCCTGCACATTCAACCGTTAATGAATGGTGAAGCCCGTGAGGTCTCGTTCCACAGCCTAGGAGGTGAGACATGTGAAGCACTATTTAGCTGCAACCGGCCCCTGCCATCTTGCCTTCGCAAGATGCATGTGGCTTAGTTGCTCACTTACGGCTCGAAGAAGCCCCATCTCTGAAGCTGCTTCGCTCCACTGCTTCACTGTCTCACTTCCTAGACTCGGACCCTCACTCTCAAAACGCCACCTATTGAGCAATTAATTCACTAGACATTTTCCCCCTGTAGCAAATTTTTAATATGGGAATATTCATACCGTGCTATTTAATCAGGGAATCTTTGAGGGTATTTTATTTGTCGTTTCGGTGGGCTTTGTGGTAATGCACTGATACTAGGTACAGCACAAATTCCATCCCAATAATATCTTCCCATTGACATATCGGGATTTGAACCCGGGTCCATTGGATTACCAGTCCAGTGGCAAGACCACTCCGCCACACCTGTGTGTGTGTGTGTGAGAGAGAGAGAGAGTGAAAGAGTGTGTGTGAGAGAGAGATGACAGCGCCGCATTACTACAGGTTATCTATGACCAGTAACGAGCAAGGCTATACATAAATCAAAGATCTGGGCGAGGCTGGCAAGAGGGAGGGAGGGGACTCTAAAAGGTGAACCCCCATGTTGATTAGGTGGGTAGGTAGGTGGGTGAGTGGGTAGGTAGGCAGGAGGTAGGGTTGGTGGGTAGGTAGGTGGGAGGCAGGGTTGGTAGGTGGGTAGGTAGGTAGGTGGGAGGGAGGGTAGGTAGGTAGCTGAATAGGTAGGTAGGTGAGGGGAGGGTTGTTAGATAGGTAGGTGAGGGGAGGGTTGTTAGGTATGTGGGTAGGTTTGTAGGTAGGTAGGTGGGAGGGTATAGCAGGGAAGAGATATTGGGGGTCTACACACTCAAGGGAACACACATAATACACTCTCATAGACAAATACACAATATGCTATTACACGCACACGCACATACAGATACAAATACATAAGCTCACATACCAATACACACACACACATAAACACACACGTACACACACACACAAAGACACGTATTCACACACACATGCTCACATACGAATAAAGAGACACCAAAACACACACACACACACAGTAGACCACCATGGGAAGGAGTCAGCTGGGAAGGAAATGTGTGAGAGGAGGACATTGAATGAAAAGGACAAGAGGAAGGAGGGAAGCACTATGATAGTGAAGAAGGGTATACAGGGGGGGGGGGGAGATAGTGCCGCTATACCCTGTTCCAAGTAAGTAGACCAAAACTCTTAAACATTGACCACTATCTCTCTCTCTCTCTCTCTCTCTCTCTCTCTCTCAATCTACGAGGTCAGCTCATTCAAGTTTTTTAAATATATACGTACAAGAGGAAGGAGGGAAGCACTATGATAGTGAAGAAGGGTATACAGGGGGGGGGGGGGAGGTAGTGCCGCTATACCCTGTTCCAAGTAAGTAGACCAAAACTCTTAAACATTGACCACTATCTCTCTCTCTCTCTCTCTCTCTCTCTCTCTCTCTCTCTCTCTCTCTCTCTCTCTCTCTCTCTCTCTCTCTCTCTCTCTCTCTCTCTCTCTCTCTCTCCACCATAATGTTAGCCTGGCCTCCATGTAGCCTGCCTCCCATACATCACAGCCACTTGTCCTGAGGGTGATGCATGTATTTCTGTCACCTATTGGGATTGCCTTTTCTTGCACTTAACCCTTTCACTACCGGTACCGTCCGTTTAACATTATTCTGGCTACTATAAGACGACTGTAAGGGAGGATAGGCTTAATTATTTCCTCATTCATGTATATTTTTATCATGTTTAAAATTTCCTCCCAAAACCTTCATCAAGCTTAAACCCCCCCGACCCTCCTCCAAGATAAATTTGTACATTTTTCGATAGAAAAATGTCCCAGCCGAAGGCCGGTTACTCTAAAAATATAAAATACAGGCTCGCTATCGATCACCTGGAAAAAATTAACACCTAAATAGCACGAAAGGTCTTAATATTGACAAAGAAATGGTGCGTAATGTTTTAAAATCGCCAAACTAATGGACCGAACGTCTTAACATCTAAAAACCAATGAGACTAAACATGAAGGAGAAGGGTGCCAGCAAAAACAGGCCCATCCCCTCTTAATCAGTGTCCAGCAATTAACAGGCTTCGAACTATCTCACTTAACCATTGTTAATACCACAGATCCTTTTTAAACTGCATACAATTAACTAAATATATATATATATATATATATATATATATATATATATATATATATATATATATATATATAGCTAGAATACAATATAAACAATGTCGCTGGTACAGAAGGGGTTAGTCCTTACAGGCTTACAGTACCCGCTACGTTTTTGTGTGTTAATTTCAGCTGCATTTAGACGATTTTATAAAGTTTTAGAAGGAACCAGCTTTCGGCCGGAACATTATTCTACCGAAAAATTAACAGAATATATTTTGAAAGGGGGTCTAGGGGGTGTTATTTTGAAAGGGGGTCTAGGGGGTTATTTTGAAGGGGGGTCTAGGGGGTGTTATTTTAAGGGGGTCTAGGGGGTGTTATTTTGAAAGGGGGTCTAGGGGGTGTTATTCTAAGGGGGTCTAGGGGGTGTTATTTTGAAAGGGGGTCTAGGGGGTGTTATTTTAAGGGGGTCTAGGGGGTGTTATTTTAAGGGGGTCTAGGGGGTGTTATTTTGAAAGGGGGTCTAGGGGGTGTTATTTTAAGGGGGTCTAGGGGGTGTTATTTTGAAAGGGGGTCTAGGGGGTGTTATTCTAAAGGGGGTCAGGGGGTCTAAGGGGGTCTAGGGGGTTTATTTTGAAAGGGGGTCTGGGGGGTGTTATTTTAAGGGGGTCTAGGGGGTGTTATGTTGAAAGGGGGGTCTAGGGGGTGTTATTTTAAGGGGGTCTAGTGCTGTTAGTTTAAGAGGGTCTAGGGGGAGTTATTTTAAGGAGGTCTAAGGGGGGTTATTTCAAGGGGGTCTAAGGGGTGTTATTTCAAGGGGGTCTAAGGGGTGTTATTCTAAGGGGGTCTAGGGGGTGTTATTTTGAAAGGGGGTCTAGGGGGTGTTATTTTGACAGGGGGTCTAGGGGGTGTTATTTTAAGGGGGTCTAGGGGGTGTTATTTTAAGGGGGTCTAGGGGGTGTTATTTTGAAAGGGGGTCTAGGGGGTGTTATTTTGAAAGGGGGTCTAGGGGGTGTTATTTTGAAAGGGGGTCTAGGGGTGTTATTTTAAGGGGGTCTAGGCGGTGTTATTTTAAGGGGGTCTAGGGGGTGTTATTTTAAGGCGGTCTAGTGGGGGTTATTTTAAGGAGGTCTAGGGGTATTATTTTAAATGGGTCTAGGGGGTGTTATTTTAAGGGGGGCTAGGGGTGTTATTTTGAAAGGGTGTCTAGGGGTGTTATTTTGAAAGGGGGTCTAGGGGGTGTTATTTTAAGGGGGTGTTATTTTAAGGGGGTCTAGGGGTGTTATTTTAAGGGGGTCTAGGGGGTGTTATTTTGAAAGGGGGTCTAGGGGGTGTTATTCTAAGGGGGTCTACAGGGTGCTATTCTAAGGGGGTCTAGGGGGTGTTATTTTGAAAGGGGGTCTAGGGGGTGTTATTTTGAAAGGGGGTCTAGGAGGTGTTATTTGTTAAGGGGGTCCAGGGGTGTTATTTGTTAAGGGGGTCCAGGGGTGTTATTTGTTAAGGGGATCCAGGGGTGTTATTTGAAAGGGGGTCCAGGGGTGTTATTTGTTAAGGGGGTCCAGGGGTGTTATTTGTTAAGGGGGTCCAGGGGTGTTATTTGTTAAGGGGGTCCAGGGGTGTTATTTTGAAAGGGGGTCTAGTGGTTGTCTTTTTAAGGGGGTCTAGGGGGGTCTTTTTAAGGGGGTCTAGGGGGTGTATTTTTAAGGGGGTCTAGGGGGTGTATTTTTAAGGGGGTCTAGGGGGGGTTATTTTAAGGGGGTCTAGAGGGTGTTATTTTGAGAGGGGGTCTAGAGGGTGTTATTTTGAGAGGGGGTCTAGAGGGTGTTATTTTGAGAGGGGGTCTAGAGGGTGTTATTTTGAAAGGGTGTC
>CM064484.1:2828549-3121049 GCA_032716605.1 Paralithodes platypus
AAGAGAGGGGAAGAAGAGAAGATAAGTGGAGAAGAGAGAGGAAGAAGAGAAGATAAGTGGAGAAGAGAGAGGAAGAAGAGAAGATAAGTGGAGAAGAGAGGGGAAGAAGAGAAGATAAGTGGAGAAGAGAGAGGAAGAAGAAGAGAAGATAAGTGGAGAAGAGAGAGGAAGAAGAGAAGATAAGTGGAGAAGAGAGAGGAAGAAGAGAAGATAAGTGGAGAAGAGAAGATAAGTGGAGAAGAGAGGGGAAGAAGAGAATATAAGTGGAGAAGAGAGAGGAAGAAGAGAAGATAAGTGGAGAAGAGAGAGGAAGAAGAGAAGATAAGTGGAGAAGAGAGGGGAAGAAGAGAAGATAAGTGGAGAAGAGAGAGGAAGAAGAGAAGATAAGTGGAGAAGAGAGGGGAAGAAGAGAATATAAGTGGAGAAGAGAGAGGAAGAAGAGAAGATAAGTGGAGAAGAGAGAGGAAGAAGAGAAGATAAGTGGAGAAGAGAGGGGAGAAGAGAGAAGATAAGTGGAGAAGAGAGAGGAAGAAGAGAAGATAAGTGGAGAAGAGAGGGGAAGAAGAGAATATAAGTGGAGAAGAGAGAGGAAGAAGAGAAGATAAGTGGAGAAGAGAGAGGAAGAAGAGAAGATAAGTGGAGAAGAGAGGGGAAGAAGAGAAGATAAGTGGAAAAGAGAGGGGAAGAAGAGAAGATAAGTGGAGAAGAGAGGGGAAGAAGGAAGGGACACGTGGACACTTGACTATCAGTGTTTTGGAGGGCAAGCAGCCTTGAGGGGTCGCTGGACATGTTGTTGCTTGATTTCCTTTGTACTCCTTTGAAGGAAGGGAAGGAGGAGGAAGGAAGGAAGAGAAGGAGATGGAATAGAAGTGAAGAAGAAAGAGACAATGGGAGGATTTAGGGAAGAGGGAAGGGAGGAGAATGGTAGAGGAGGGCAGGGAAGGAGAGGAAGGAAGGAAGAGAAGAGATGGAATAGAAGTGAAGGAGAGAGAGAGAGAGAGAGAGAGAGAGAGAGAGAGAGAGAGAGAGAGAGAGAGAGAGAGAGAGAGAGAGAGAAGTGAGGCAAAGGGAGGAGAAAGGGAGAGAAGAATACATAGAGGAATACAAGAGAAGTGGAGAAGAGAGAGATTAGAGAAAGAATGGGAGGACTTCGGTAAGAAGGAAATGAGCGAATGAATGAGGAAGCGAAGTAATGGAAAAAGAGTTAATTGAGAAGAAAGAGAATGAGAGGACTTACAGTAAGGGGAGATGGGTCGTTTTTCTGGTCACCCTTCTTCCTCAGGTTTAGCCCAATTAGTTTTCAGACTTTATGATATTCGGCCCATTAGTTTGGCGATTGTGAGACCTTTCGTCCCATTTCTTTGTCAATATAAAGACCTTTTGTGCAATTTAGTTGTCGATTTTTTCCTGGCGAGCGGTAGCTAGCCTGTAATCTTAATAGAATCTTAATAGAACGGAAAGACAGTGTGAAAGACCTTGGGGTATTAACACTCAAAGAGAGGCCTAGGCGGTAATTTCTATGTACCGCCCAGCGTTTTTTTTCCAATGACACCCGAACCATCCATCTACGATCACTGGTTGTTTTGCAACGATCATGCAACCGAAGGGCAAAATCGCTAAAATACGGTAATATTCTTACATTATTACGTGTGAAACGAGTGAGAGAGGGTGGAGTAGAAAGGAGTACATCTCAGTAGCTCCACGGCCACCGTGGTAAGCGGTCAGGAGGTAATCTATGCTCCTCCCACCGCTCCGCTCTCTCTCTGAGCACATTACGTGCTCAAAATTGCATTCGACAATAGCCGGGCCCCGCCCATAGGCCTAATTTATTTCACTCGACAATAGCCGGGCGCCGCCAGTTAAGGGTTAATGTCTGAAAATATGGGTTTCAAAGTACATAACCATGTCAAAGTTGCAGCTGCGAAACGTCTAACGGGTTGGATTCTGCATACATTTAAAACACTCGGTGAATTACCTATGATAACGCTCTTCAAATCTCTAGTGCTACCGCGGCTTGAATACTGTAGCGTATTAACATCCCCATACAAAGCAGGTGAAATAAATGACTTAGAGAGTGTACAAAGAAATTTCACTTCGCTTATAAGTTCGATAAAACAGCTACACTATTGGGAGCGTTTAAGAGCACTGAATCTGTACTCACTGGAACGTAGAAGAGAACGTTACCTAATAATATACACGTGGAAAATCGCAGAGGGCTTAGTACCAAACCTACATACTCCGATAGTCATGAAATTCAGTGATAGGAGAGCTTGGGAATGCGAAATCCCCCGGAAGAATAACAGGGGTGCTATGGGCTCTCTGCGAGAGGGCTGGTTATCACACAGAGGCCCACGTCTCTTCAACAAACTCCCACGGCGAGTAAGAGACATGAGGGACGTCTCGTTAGACAACTTCAAGCCCATCTTCGCAAGGGAGCGAGCTGTCGCTTCAAACAGTCTACTGCACCAAATCACCACCCATAACGAGGGGCGTCGCGCTCCTTGGTGCCGCTAGAAGAGTGGCGAACACATCACAAGGTATCAAAAGGTAAAGGCAAGGTAAGAAAGCGGCCTTCGGCCGGGACATTTTTCTTCCGAAATTTTTTACAAATTAATCTTGAAGGGGAGTCTAGGGAGTGTTTTTTTCAAGCTTGATTGAAGTCTAGCGAGGAAACTAAAACAATAAATGAATGATTAAATAAATAGACTAAAAAATAACCACTACCAGTACCCCCTTAAAGAAGAGGGAAGTTTGACGAATGGAGGTGAAGCAAGAGAAGAAGAAAGGGAGGGAATGGAAGCGAACATAGAAAGGAAAATACAAGGTAGAGGAGAAATGAACTTATTTGCATACAAGATACTAAGACACAGCGAAAAGGAAAACAATATACAGTAGCAAATTAATGATAAATACAAAAGGTGTCTAGAAGAAAAGAATCCTGAGCCCAATATACCGTATATATATATATATATATATATATATATATATATATATACACATATGTATACTGTATAATTATATATACAGAATATATATATATATATATATATATATATATATATATATATATATATATATATATATACCGGTATATATACAGGGTGTCCCAGGAGGAAAGGGCATAACTTTGGGAAATGATAGAACAAACTATTTTAAGCCTAAAATGTTCTATAACAAAAAGTCAAAATCTTGACCGGTATAGAGATATTGCATTTTGAAAATGGTATTTTCTTCAGTATTTCCCCATAAGGCTGGCCTAGCTGTCCTAGTACATACTACACCTCCATCTTTCTGCAATTATTTTACCATGTTATTTTATTGATACTATAATTCTGTAAGTTGCAAAATGATTATAGACATTTTAGCTCACTTTGGAGTGGTTGGACACTATTTGACACGGAAGAGTCCATTACAGTGATGCGGGGGAGGACACTACATAAGACCTTCACTATCTTTTTAAAGGTTGAAATTTGGACTTTTTGTTAAATAATATGTTATGCTTAGAATAGCTTGTTCTATCATTTCCCAAAGTTATGCCCTTTCCTCCTGGGACACCTCGTATACTAACACATATTTAAGGGGAGATAGGTCGTTTTTTTAGACCCCCCTTCTCCCTCATGTTTAGCTTCATATGTTTTGAGAGTATAAAACGTTCGCCCTATTAGGTTGGCGATTCTAAGACCTTTCACCACATTTCGTTGTCAATTTGAGTCTGTAGGAGAAGTGACCTGAAGCAGCTATCTGTGATACGTTGTCAATAAAGTGCACCTCCTCAAATGCTGTTTTTATTAAGTAGGTCAACTTTTTCGGAGTTCATTATAACATACATAATTAAATGTATATATTTTCAACTAGATGATATACAAATTAATGTTCGTTGACTTATATAATCGTTGAATCTTATGTTTTCAATACAAAATAATTCAAGTTTGGCGACAAACAATTGCAGCTGCCTGTACCCTGCACATGCTTCAGCAACTTCAAATAGCCTGGTGCATCAAGCACCGGCAGCAAACATACTCGGGGGGAGCAACTCTCACCGAGGCCGCTAAGGTGGCCGAAACAACTCCAGGTAGACTCCAGGTAAGTAGAACTGTACAGTCACTCATGAAAATTCGCGGACCTCACCAATATATAATTATATAAGTATATCTCTGTACACGAATTTAAGAATATAACTTTCTATGAATCAACTATAAAACTATACATATTATTTATTAAAAAGCAAGTTTAATCCACAAAATAATCCAGTTAGGTTAGTTATAATTGCATAAAGAAGCACATAAGGGAGGCCACGAATGTTCACAAGTGACTGTACGGTACGAGCGAGTCAACTAGGCCCCGGAACAATATAATCGGCGCCCACCTTAAGGGGGAGGTAGTCGCATTTTCTGGATCCCCTTCTCCCTCATGTTTACCATATTAGTTTTGAGGTTTGAAGGCGTTCGTTCCTTTAATTTGACGATTTTAACACCTTTCGCCCCGTTTTGTTGTCAATTTTAAGACCTTTCATGCCATTTAGGTGTAAATCTTTTCCTGGCGAGCGAAAGCGAGCCTGGAATTTACTACCGAAAAATGTACAAATTTATCTTGAATGTGGGTCTGGGGCGTGTTTGCCTAAGCTTGAATGAGGTCTAGCGAGGATACATAGACATACAGAAATACGTTACCGGTAATTAATATACCAAAAAAACAGCCACTATTCCCATAAATATATAAGGCTGTGGAGTTTCTATTGTGTTGGAGGCATGTTTGTCAGTGTCTTTTCTCGTGCTTATGTTGCTGGCCTTTGTGACTGGGTGGGTGCTTTGAAGTGTGTGTGTGTGTGTGTGTGTGTGTGTGTGTGTGTGTGTGTGTGTGTGTGTGTGAAAGAGAGTTTGTGCTATGAATTTGTATGAGTGTGTGTGTGTGTGTGTGTGAAAGAGAGAGAGTTTGGGCAATGAGTATGTACGTATTTGTGTGTAAGTTTGTGTGCTGTGTCTACACGAGAGAGAGAGAGAGAGAGAGAGAGAGAGAGAGAGAGAGAGAGAGAGAGAGAGAGAGAGAGAGAGAGAGAGAGAGAGAGAGAGAGAGAGAGATAAATCAACGAGCTTTCTGGCACATGTTTCTCCGTGTATAATATTTGGTCGTAGCTGTTATTCTGCATGTAAGGTATTTCATATATTTGATGTTTCTCTCCACCTCTAACGGCAACAGTTTAAGGGGAGATGGGTCGTTTATACATATGTGTTAATTTATGTATATTTTTAGTATTTTATTAGTTTCCTCCCTAGACCTCCATCAAGCTCAAATAACACCCCCACCCCAAGACCCTCCTTCAAGATAAATTTTTAATTTTTCCATAGAAAAATTTCCCGGCCGAAGGACGATTTCTCTTATATTAAAGGCTCGCTATCGCTCGCCAGGAAAACATCGACGACCAAATGACACGAAAGGTCTTATTATTGACAAAGAAATGGGGCGAAAGGTTTTAAAATTGCCAAACTAATGGGCAGAGCGTCTTATAATATGAAAACCAATGGATTAACATCCCCATACAAAGCAGGTGAAATAAATGACGTAGAGAGTGTACAAAGAAATTTCACTTCGCATATAAGTTCGATAAAACATCTACACTATTGGGAGCGTTTAAGAGCACTGAATCTGTACTCACTGGAACGTAGAAGAGAACGTTACCTAATAATATACACGTGGAAAATCGCAGAGGGTTTAGTACCAAACCTACATACTCCGATAGTCATGAAATTCAGTGATAGGAGAGGCTGGGAATGCGAAATCCCCCGGATGAATAACAGGGGTGCTATGGGCTCTCTGCGAAAGGGCTGGTTATCACACAGAGGCCCACGTCTCTTCAACAAACTCCCACGGCGAGTAAGAGACATGAGGGACATCTCGTTAGACAACTTCAAGAGAGCCCTAGATGTCGAACTGCAAAAAGTGCCAGACGAGCCCATCCTCGCAAGGGAGCGAGCTGTCGCTTCAAACAGTCTACTGCACCAAATCACCACCCATAACGAGGGGCGTCGCGCTCCTTGGTGCCGCTAGAAGAGTGGCGAACACATCAAAAGGTATCAAAAGGTAAGGGGCTAAACACGAGGGAGAAGTGGGACCAGAATAGCGGCCCACCTCTCCTTAATTATACCGTAGACCGAAACCTTGCTTATATTGTGTTTGTTTCTTTAGTTACGGTATTCTTTATATACGGTACTCATTAAAATCTGTTCACTTGTATTCATAAACAATAATTCTTCCCCTTCTTTGGGGAGGTATGTAGAGAAGGGGGTGGACAGGAGTGGCGAAGAAGAGTAGGAGCAGGGAGTGGAAACGATTTGGGAGGAGGAGGAGGGGATAGAAGCGAAGTGAGGGGGGGGGGGGAGGGGTGACGAGAAGAGGGTGGAAAGGAGTGGGGAGGGAGAGATATGAGGGGGTGGGGGCGAAAGAAGGAGGGGGTCAAGTCAAGTCAAATTGAGTAGTGACAGGGGGTTAGGGGGAAGTGGGGATAGGACAAGAATTAGTTGGATGAAGTGAATTTTAGAAGGAGAAAAAGGTGTCCAGGCTTAACTGGAGCTGCCTGAGGGTTTTCCTGATTTAGCTGCTAAAGAGACTGGTCAGGGCAAGGTCGACAGGGGTGCGTTGGGGGTGACTCCTTGCTTGCTTGGGTATCACATGCCATGCCATTCCGACATGTCTGTTGGGGGGGGGGGTTGTGAGCCTCATGGATTTGATATGTTTTCGTCATGTGACATGGAAGATATGAGAGGCGGGTAGGGGTGAAGAGGAGGAGGGGGTGGGGGGGGCCGCTGAAACCAATGGGTAGCTAAATTTGCAGGACCCAGCTGTAAGGGACGGGTTGTGATTGGCTAAACGAGATGCTGACGACAGGGGAAGGGGGGTGGGGGGTAGAAGATGGGAGTGGGGGATGGTAGAATGCAGGTGGGAGAGACAGGTGGTACAAACAGGTGGGAGTGACAGATGGTGCAGACAAGTTGGACAGACATATGGTAGTGAATAAACTCAAATTTTTGAAATCCTCAAGGGGTTTAACCCTCTGACGGTTTTGATGCATTTAGACAGTTTATCCAGGCTATAACTAGACGATTATATACAGCTTAGAAAGGACCGGTGTGAATTAAAAGGGTTAAAACTGTATCAATCAACCCTCTGACTTTCATATACCGGTACCCTTCCTAATCTGAATAAAATCGTCTAATAGCCAACAGACAGAACAGAAGTTCGTCATCTATCCTCAGAGGTTTAAGGGAAGATTTCTACTCGAGGGATTTTTTTCTGAACCGCTTTCTCCCTCATGTTTAGCCCCATTGCTTTTGAGATTTTAAGACGTTCACCCCATTTGTTTGGCGATTTTAAGAACTTTCGCTCCATTTTTGTTAAATTTAAGATCTTTTGTGCCATTTAGGTGTCGATTTTTTCCTGGCGAGCGATAGCGAGCCTGTAATTTAAGAGGAACAGCCTTTGGCCGGGACATTTTTCTACCGATAAATGTACAAATTTATCTTAAAAGGGTGTGTAGGGGGTGTAATTTTAAGCTTGTTGGAGGTTTAGAAAACAAATTAATAACCTCCCCTTAACCTCTTCTGTACCGGCGACGTCTTTTTCATTATATTCTGACAACTATTAGACGATTTAATTAAGTTTAGGAAGGATCTCTAGCAATGATAAGGCTTCGAACTATCCCAATCAACCCTTCTAACTACCGGTACCACAGATCCTTCCTAAGCTGCATACAATCATCTAACTATAGCTAGACTGAAATATAACAGACGGCACCGGTACAGACACGGTTAACAGACGGCTCCGGTACAGACACGGTTAACAGACGGCACCGGTACAGACACGGTTAACAGACGGCACCGGTACAGACACGGTTAACAGACGGCGCCGGTACAGACACGGTTAACAGACGGCACCGGTACAGACAGGCACCGGTACAGACGGCACCGGTACAGACAGGCACCGGTACAGACGGCACCGGTACAGACACGGTTAACCCCTTCTGTACCGGTTCTGGCTACTATTAGACGATTGTATACAGTTTCAAAAGGTCCTCCAGCAATTAATAGGCTTCGAATTATCTCCCTTAACCCTTTTTACTACCACAGCTCCTTCTTAAACTGTACAACATCGTCTAAATATAGCAGGAATAATATTAAAAAGACGTTGCCGGTACAGAAGGGGTTAAGAAGGACTGGTGGGTGTGGAAAGGTCATATTATGAATGACAGTACTGACAAGGCATTATCTTGTTAGTGCTATATACAGTATATGTATTGTTCTATTGTATAATATGAAAAGCAATACCTACTCTCTCTCTCTCTCTCTCTCTCTGGGGGTTCTTATATCTGAAAACCTAAAGACCTCAGATCAATGTGCAGCAGCTGCGAATAAGGCCAATCGAGCATTGGGAAATTTTACTTATACAAATGAGATTATAGTACCTCTATTTAACCCTCTCTGACATATGACGCGATTTTGAACCTATTGGGAATACTTTAAAGAGTTTGTTACCATCAGGGGTATTTAGAAACCTTTAGTTTAGTTACTTCAACCTCTGCAGTTGTCTTTGAGTTAGCTGTGGGCAGAAAACTAATTTTGGAGAGGTAATTATAAGAGTAAGAGAACTCTATTTATTATTGCTAATCTGGCAACCTCTGCGTCATATGTGCGTGAAAGGGTTAAAAGCATTGTGAGGCCCCATCTTAAATATGGTGTGCAATTTTGGTCTCCTTATCTGAGCAAGGATATTGGGAAGCTCGAGTCGGTGCAGCGTAGAGTGACAAAGTTGATTCCGTCACTAAGAAATAAATCTTAGTCCAAAAAAAAAAAAAAAAAAAAAAATGCGAGGTCAATTAATTGAGTGTTCCAAGATACTAACGGGATTTGACAACATTTATGTAGATTCACTTTTCAAAATAGATAATAGTTCATTAAGGGGAGGTATTTAGTGTGTTCCCAAGGCCTCCATCAAGCTTAAAATTACACCCCCTAGACCCCCTTTCAAGATAAATGTGTACATTTTTCGGTAGAAAAATTTCCCGGCTGAAAGCCGGTTCCTCTTATATTACAGGCTCGCTATCGCTTGCCAGGATAAAATCGACACCTAAATAGCACGAAAGGTCTTAAAATTGACAAATGGGTCGAAAGTTCTTAAAATCGTCAAAATAATGGGGCGAACATCTTAAAATCTCAAAAGCAATGTGGCTAAACATGAGGGAGAAAGAGGTTCAGAAAAAAATCCCTCGAGTGGAAATCTCCCCTTAACTCGGGGAATTGGAATGAAATTAAACACCAGGAGGGCGAATATCGATGTCCCAAAGCACTTCTTCACCTACAATGTGGTCATCGAGTGGAACAAATTGCCTGAGAAAGTGGTACAATGTAAGACAATTGACACATTCAAAAGAAGTCTAGACATTAATATTGAGGAGGTGGGAAAAATATGGTAAATCAAAACAAGATCATGTATAGGTTAAGCATCAGTAGTACCGGTATATAATATTTAGCATCTTCGTTCTTTACTATAAATTTCCCAGTAGAAGTTGTTTCTCATTCTGCTGGGGGACTTCTTTCCCCAACTTAATTTCATGCCGAACAACGGTCAGAGGGAGAGGTGGATGGGGAGAGACTCTTCTTCTTTGCTATCCTTGCCTTCCACTTGTAGCAAATTATATTTTAGCATTAAGTCCGGACTACCTAGATGGGACCGCAAGGTATGTGTAGTCTGTGTATATATGTAACTCTATGTAACTCTCTCACCCTATACACCCATAATAAATTGTCGGCCATATACTGTAGATAACCCATGATCACCTTAGATCCTCACAGATAATAAAGGTACGCTCCCAGTATGAAAGGCGTCCTCAAGTCTAAAGGGAGGTGGCAAAATACATGCACGTTTTTTTCAATAATTTTGTGTTTAATAGAAGTTTATAAGAAGTCTCGTAATTTATCGTACATTAAAATATATATTGTGCATTGATAAATATAATATTAATACGGTACACCATAACATTATACAGTCTGGGTCACTTTTAAAACAAGCCACGCAGTAATTAAATAACATTGACATTACTATTATCACATACACACCCACCCACACACACATATACACATATAGGCTATGCACAGATAAGCTCACATCCACCCCTTTACACACACACACACACACAGAACACCAGGTTACAGGCAGGACCTCTTGAACCCACAGCGCCATGTATCACAGCTAAAACCGGTGACGTCATTGTGTTATATTTCAACTGCATTTAGACGATTTTATGAACTTAGGAAGGATATAATTTTGGTAGCTGAAAGGATTAGTTGAGCTATTATGTAATCATTAACGGGTAGACGTCCTTCCTAAGCTGAATAAAACCGCCTAGTAGTTACCAGAATATACTGAAAAGGACGTGACAAGTACCGGTACTGAATGTGTTAACTGGAGGGAGGGAGAGAGGGGAGGGAGAGGAGAAGGCTTGGGTCTTTCGCCCCTTCTGTGTGCCGCGAAACTGGCTACTATTAGACCAGTTTACTCAGCTTAAGAAGGGCCTCCAGCAATTAACAGGCTTCGAAATATCTCACCCTTTTTACTATAGTCCAACCGATCTAAACAGGCAGTTTTACCAGCAGTTACTAATTTTACATTGGTGCCACATATATAATCCCTAACAACGAAAATATATTATTTTCGATATTAAGTACCGTAAATCGTAAGTCGGTTTGAAATGCTTAGGCTATTTCTACATGTACAAAAAAGCTTTATTGTTTTTATAATTAATTCGCTTATTAGTAAATTCAATGGATATTGTATACAGCTTGGCAGAATGGCTACCGCGACGTTGTCAGACGTCGGCCAAAAAAACTCATCACAAATTTCAAGTGATGGCGCGCTGCCAGGCGCACGAAATTTATACTCACACTTCATTTCATTCCTGACTTTGACACCATCCACAATGGAAGGCGCTCCAAATCGCCCCACCCACTTGCATAGTCAGACAAAACAGATGGCATATAACATTCACCAATACTTCAAGACAGAGAAGGAGATTGGACGCACTTTTATTGCTGTAACAAACGCTACTTCTCGGACAGCTGCAGCCACAAAACTGGGTGAAAGAACAATTGCAAGAATAAACAAAGAACAAGGATTAATGAAGAAAGCAATGAATCGCCCAAATGTATGTCACCCAAGAAACGACAATGCCCACAAAGCAAATGAGAGCATCACAGGAAAACTGGACAAAGGCTGTTAAACATGCGGAACACATACAAGCAGATGATGCAAACAAAGATGTGGTGATTGATAAATTCATAGATTTTTTCATCATCACTCTCACATCTTCTGATGAGGATTCTGAATAACATTATGTACCTTTGAAACACATATATAGAGGGAATAGGCCTCCATGGGAAACCTCTTAAAAAAAATGCGCCGAAACTTTTACCTCTTGGGTGGTGTGGAAAAAAAAGTAAAAATATAAAATGGTAATATATTACCAGTACATACATACGTACATACATATACATATATATATATATACAGTATATATATATATATATATATGAGAGAGAGAGAGCGAGAGCGCCACAAAACTGGGTGGGTGGGGGGGGGGGGGGGAATAAAGTGGATGCAAGTGTGGTGTGGTGTATGCGGGGGTGGGGGGGGGGGGGGGGGGGGTAGTAAGTGGTGTGTGTGTGTGGGGTGGGGTGGGGGGGGGGTGAGGTGTGTAGGGTGAGTGAGAGAGAGAGATAAATAGTAATATAATTTATTATAGCAATAGTAATCTATGCATTCATGTGGGCTACACAGTCTTACACATACAGTATATAGAGAGAGCCGATCTCCCTACATTGACCTTGAACAGGGGTGGGGGGGGGGGGGGAGGTAGCGAGAGTAATTTGGAAAGGTTGTCGTACAGAAAGGGTTAAGTGGACAGGTGGCACCAGTGTACGCAGAGCCGACGCCGCCCATAACTGCCTGTTTAGATCGGTTGGACTATACCACAGATCCTTCTTAAACTGCACACAACGGTCTGAATATAGCTAGCATAATATTAAAAGGACGTCACTGGTATTGAAGGGGTTAGTACATCAATTGTCTTTCCTTTTATCATATATATGAGGGGATATGATATCGTATGTATCGTATTTGTTTGTATTCACGATTGTATTTTCGGAACTTATTGTAAGAAAAAGGTATTTTATCTATTGCTCTCTCTCTCTCTCTCTATATATATATATATATACCGTATATATATATATATATATATACCGTATATATATATATATATATATATATATATACAGTATATAGGCCTATACACACACTCGCACAGTATATCAAATAATTTGTACACTTTAGCTAATTTTCAAATTTTTTTCCGCAGGTATGTGGACGTGACCAAGGATCAATGGGTAAATACTGAAATTAAGTAAGTGTGGAATATAAAATCCATGGATTAGGTCGTGTCTAATTGTTAGGTTATAGGTAGTTAGCGTAAATGGTATACACTCAGATTGGGGTCTAGTAAAGAGTAGGGTCCCACAAGGATCTGTTTTGGACCCTCTGCTGTTCGTAATTTATGTTGACGACCTTGAGCAGGCATAACTAGCAAAATTAGTAAATTAGCGGATGACATCAAAATAGGTTGAGTTATAAATTCCGATAAGGATAGGCAGTCTTTCTAAAGAGATCTAGATACACTATACGAATTGGCAGTTCAATGTAGTTAAATTAAGTGTAGTAAAATTTGGTAAGCCGATAGAAAATGCAGGATATAAATTTGATTGCATGGATATATGTACCGTAAATCAGATAGACAAAACAATGGGAGTTATCGTCAGTAGTGATCTGAAACCACGTAAACAATGAATTAATATTCGAAATAAAAAAATAGAGTTCTAGTATACTAGTTATACCTAGAAACGTGAGTAACAGAACAACAGACGTAATTTTGAACTTTACCTAGCATTAGTGATGCCATATGTGAATTATGCTGCTCAATGTTGGCGTCCTTATTACATAATGGACATAGATTCCTTGGAAGCAGTGCAAGGAAGGATGACAATAATTGTCCCTAATATTAGAAATCTCCCATATGAAGAAAGGTTCTAACAAATTAGGCTTGCATTCATTAAAGAAGGCGTAGAATTAGAGGGGATATGTTCAAGTAAGTTAGTGGGATTAATAAAGGGGATATGACAGATGTACTTAAGCTTGCAGTGATGGCGAAAGAGCTCGAACAAATGGTTTCAAATTAGATACGTTCCGTTTCAGAAGATATTGGCGAGCAATGGTTTGGTAAAAGAGTTGTGGATATGTGACATAGGCTATCGAGTGCTATAGTAAGATAAAGAACGATAGAGAGCTTCAGGTTAAACTGGATAGGCACATGGACGTGATGGGCTGGGTGTGAAGGGGATCTGCCCAGCGTGGCCAGTCGGCCATCAGCAGACTCCCGTTTTCTTATGTACTAATATATATATATATATATATATATATATATACTATACAGTATATATATATACTGTATATATATATATATATATATATATATATATAAATATATAAATATATATATATATATATATATATACGGTATATATATATATATATATATATATATATATATATACAGAGAGAGAGAGAGAGAAATTTTAGAATGCCGTTGATAATTGTTTCTCCTTTCCAGCCTTGAACTCAACTTTACCCTGGAAAGCCTTGAGAATATTTGTTTAACCTTTCCCAAATGAATTTTGGTTGCTATATTTTGAAAACATCTAGAAAAAAAGCTCCGAGAGGGCGTGGGGGGGGGGGGATGTTTGAATTAATATTTTACTGAAAGGATTTTTTCGCGCCGGGTGTCTACAAATACGCTCTTCCATTCACAAACATTAGTTGAAACGGTAAAATGCTCATTAAACGTCAAAGTGCTCATGAAATGATAAAATAGTAATTCAAAGATAAATATCTTCATGAAACAAATATATTAATTCTCATAAAACGGTAAAATGCTCATGAAGCGAAAACATGCTTATGAAAAAATAAAATGCTCATAAAACGGTAAAAATGCTTACACAATGATAACATGATCCCGAAACGATAAAATGCTCATGGAACGGTATAAATGCTAATGAAACGGTAAAACGCTCACAAAACAACGGTAAAAAAAAATCATGAAACTGTAAAATGCTGATGAAATAGTAAAAATCTTCATGAAGCAGGAACAATGCTCATGACACGGTAACATGCCTATGAAACAGTAAAATGCTCACGAGCAAAGCGGTAAAAGTGCTCATGAAACAGCGATAAAAATGCTCATGATACTGTGAAATACTCATAAAACACCTGTACAAATGCTCATGCAGTGCAAAATGCTCATGAACGGTAAAATACGCTAATCTGCACATTAATCATATTATAATATCCTCGTATGGCACGTTCACAGTATATATAACTCGTCCAAACACATTCAAAAAGAGAAACTACGACTAAATGCATTATTATTTGGAACGATCTATTTACAGTATATATGTGTTTCTCATGGTACATATAATTATATACTGTATATATATATATATATATATATATATATATATATATATATATATATATATATATATATATATATATATATATATATATTGCAATAACCAACATTAAGGTGTATTTAAGTTTACCATACGGTACTTGTCTGGAGCTTCGGAAATAATGGTAATATAAAGTCTACAAACTCTCTCTCTCTCTCACTGGTCACGCTCCCCTCCCACCATTACCATAACCTTACCGTACCCCCATCAAGCCTCCATCATGGGAGGTTGATTTTTTATCTACCATAGCGTCGTGATCTGTCGGTATTTTTAGCAGAGGTAATGGAGGAAAAGAGAGAGAGAGAGTGTGTATGTGTGTGTGAGAGTAAGTTAGTGGGTGTCTGTGAAAGAATGTGTGGGTGTCTGTGAGTGAGTGTGTGTGTGAAGGAGAGAAAGTGTGTATGTGTGTGTGAGAGTAAGTAAGTGGGTGTCTGTGAAAGAATGTGTGGGTGTCTGTGAGTGGGTTTGTGTGTGTGTAGGAGAGAGAGTGTGTGTTTGCACATGAGGTGGTGGAGCGATAGTGCGTGTGTGTGTGAATAAATATGTGTGTGTGTGTGCGAGAGAAAGAGAGAGAGAGAGAGTACACATTAGGGGGTGGGGAGATAGTGCGTGTGTGTGTGGGGGGGGGGGGGGAGGGGGGAGAGTTAGGGTCATCAAGGGGTGAAGTTGAAGACAGGTTTTGATAGGGGGGTGACGGGGAGGGAACACCTGAGGAATTTATAGTGAGGGGGGGGGGGGTGTCATGGAGTGAATTATGAAAGAAAGTGATGAAGGTTAGTGGGATCTTCTGCAGGGACAAGTTACAGGAGGTGAGGAGGGGAGAGATTGACTTACATAGTTATATATACAGTATATATATATGAGGTGGTCTTGGGGGGTTGTATTTTTAAGTTTGGTGGAGGTCTAGGGATTAAACATATACACAATAATTATACATAAATAATACATATATACACAATACAAACTCACCTTAATATAAACACTACATATTATACAATTACACATGATTGAGAATAAAATGCAATAGTATAAAAACTATAATAGAATACCGGCACTTATAACTTATTCCTCTCACTAAAGGTCCCAGAGCACATACACACACACACACACACACACACACACACACACACACACCCACCTGCACACCCACACACACAAACTCTCACTCACTCACTCACTCACACACACACACACACACACACACACACACACATACAGCCCGTAGCCTAGTAGGTAGAGCTCTCGTTTCACACACGAGGGGTCGGGGGTTCAATCCCCGGCCGGGCGGAGACAAATTGGGCTTGTCTCGTTTCATGTGTTAGCCTCAGTTCACCTAGCTGTAAATAGGTACCTGGAATAAGTGGACGACGTTGTGACGTCCCATCTGGGGTTGGCAAAAATGGTACAAGGCGAGATGGGTATCATATGGTTCACCTAAGCTGATGGCTACCTAAGCCTTCGGGCGAGACGGTACCGTCTATAGTGAGAATGGTACCATACAGATCCACCCTAAGCCTTCGTTTCCGATGTCGCCAATTGGCTAAAAATACAGACTACACACATCCACAGTCATTCCAACGATACATATAACACCTACACATATAGGAGGCGGGAAATAACGAGCATGCTCACTCCCGCAATACAACTAGAGTAAGTACAACTAGAGTAAGTACACCTGCACACACAAACTCACTCTCACTCACTCACACACACACACACACACACACACACACACACACACACACACACACACACACACACACACACACACACAGCCCGTAGCCTAGTAGGTAGAGCTCTCGTCTCACACACGAGGGGTCGGGGGTTCAATCCCCGGCCGAGCGGAGACAAATTGGGCTTGTCTCCTTTCATGTGTTAGCCTCAGTTCACCTAGCTGTAAATAGGTACCTGGAATAAGTGGACGACGTTGTGACGTCCCATCTTGGGTTGGCAAAAATGGTACAAGGCGAGATGGGTATCATATGGTTCACCTAAGCTGATGGCTACCTAAGCCTTCGGGCGAGACGGTACCGTCTATAGTGAGAATGGTACCATACAGATCCACCCTAAGCCTTCGTTTCTAATGTCGCCAATTGGCTAAATTACAGACTACACACACATCCACAGCCATTCCAACAGTACATAAAACACTTAACATGCATTTCACGCAATACATTCCCAGTTAAGGAGGCGCGATAATAATGAGCTTAGCTCGCATTGCGTGGATTCCCCTTGACGAACAAGTAACTGAGTAACACACAATAATAATAATAATTATAGTTTTTTCCACCAACAGTTGTTATTCGTGTTACATAATTTACACAACATATGTACAATACAGGGGAAAGAGAGAGAGAGAGAGAGAGAGAGAGAGAGAGAGAGAGAGAGAGAGAGAGAGTACAGGTACCGTATCAAGGAGCAAGAAAGGTCATGAGGGAGCAGTGCTTATTTTGTTGGTCCATTTATTTATTTATATATATTCATTTGTGTTTAGTTTCCTCGCTAGGCCTTCATCAAGCTTAAACAAACACTCCCTAGACCCCCCTTCAAGATAAATTTGTAAATTTTTCGATAGAAAAATGTCTTGGCCAAAGACTGCTTTCTCTTAAAGTTACAGGCTCGCAATCGCTCGCCAAGAACAAAAATCGACACTTAAATGGCAGAAAAGGTCCTGATATTGATATAGAAATGTGACGAAAGGTTTTAGAATCAACAAACTAATGGGGCGAACGTCCTAAAATCTGAAAACGAATTGGGCTAAACATGAGGAAGAAGGGGGACCATAAAAACGACTGATCTCCCCTTAAGAGATATATTTGTCCATGTGTCCTCCTCCATCTCGGCCCACAGCATACCTTACCAGATTACCGTTCCTTGCTCACACCAACACCACCATTAAACAGGTATCACACGAGAGCTTTTATAGTCAACATTCTATGATCAAAATTTGTTTGGCAACATTTTTGGAATATTTTGCACTGGTATTGGAAACTAGACTGATGGTAGATGAATTTATGTAACAGAAATAATATAAATGTTGACCTCCTAAGCTGCCAGACCAGTGTTGAGTATAAATGTTGAGGGAAAACGCGCTCGTGTGACAGCGGTTTAACCCTGCCCTTGGGTCTTCTGCTTTACCCTACCTTTATTCTGTATCCATAAACAGAGAATTATGGGGAGAACAGGTGTGGGAAGGTGGTAGGGGAAGGTACTGGGAGGAAGGGGGGGGGGGGTTAGAAGTTCACACGCTTGGTCAGGGTAAGGGGAGGACACAGAATGAGAGAGGGAATTGACTATATTTACATAAGTTTGAGGCTAAGGTCGTAACGAAGAGATGAAACATGTAAGGTACAAGTTAAGGGGGGATGGGTTTATTTGTTTGTTAATTTATGTATTTTTGAATGATTGTTGTTAGTTTCCTCCCCAGACCTCCATCAAACTTGAAACAAAGCATCCATTAAATCCCCCTTCTAATTTAATTTGTAAATTTTTCGGTCGAAAAATTTCCCGGCCAAAGGCCGGTTCTTCCAAAATTACAGGCTCACTCTCGTTCGCTAGGAAAAACTCGAAACCTAAATATCACGAAAGGTCTTAATATTGACAAAGAAATAAGACGAAGGTCTTAAAATCGACAAACTAATGGGGCAAACATCTTAAAAATCTAAAAACTAATGGGGCTATACACGAGGGAGAAGGGGATCTAGAAAAACGACCCATCTCCCCTTAAGCAGATAGTAATGGGAAAAATATTGTATAATAAGTTTAATTACCAATATACACTGTTCCAAATGAGTAAGCCAAAACTCTTGAACATAAACCTCTCTGACTCACTAACGACTAGAGTAATCCAGCTAATATGCCTACCATTTGGGAAGGGTGAGTCAGGGTATAGATGCGGAAATGTACAACTCATTTGCTCTAGCCCTTTTTGAGTTACAGAGGCTAGGATTCACGATATCTGGCCTACCTACTTGGAATAGGGTATAGTTCGGTTGGCTAAAGTTGATTAACCCCTTCTATACCGGCGACGTTTGTATCATTATATTCTGGCATCTATTACACGATATTAGTCAGCTTAGGAAGGACGTCTACCCATTAAAATACTACAGGTTATCTCAAATCATTCTTCTAGCTACCATAATTATATTATTCCTAACCTTCATAACATAGTACAGGCTATCTCAAATAATCCTTCTAGCTACCATATATTATTCCTAACCTTCATAAAATCATGTATATGTAGCTGAAATAATGTTAACAACAAAACAAACGTCCCGGTAATGGAAGGGTTAATGTCATGAATCAATGGAAGGAAGGGAAGTAAGAAAAGCATAAGGGCGTCTGGAATGGAAGGAGGGGATCAAGAGAAACAGGAGAAAGTAGGGAAGGGAAGGAAGAGGAAGGAAGAAAAACAAGAGAATGTAAGGAACGGAAGAAGGAGGGAAGGGAGGACACGGGAAGATAAGTGAATGTATGAGAGGAGAAGGAAGGGGTAAAGGACAAGAAGGGGAGATGGATGGGAAAATGGTGAGAGAGAGAGAGAGTCGGAGGATCGTTTACATATAGGGAGGTATGGGATGTTTGGAGTCTGCTGTGATTGTGTCTTACCTCTATCATTAGGGTCATTACTGCTCTCTCTCTCTCTCTCTCTCTCTCTCTCTCTCAAACAGAAAACACCATGTAGGCCTACTCGTTTTGCAATATGCAATATAATATTATTGTATAGTTTATTTTCTCTGTTTTGGTGGTTTTCAAGGTCAGCCAAATTCTCCAGCTAGTATTATTTACTCAACCATTCCGGAGCTCACCTGTGTTTGTTGTGTGTGTGTGTGTGATTTTGGTGTGTGTATGTGCGCGCGCGTTTGTTGTGTGTGTGCACGCGCGTTTGTTGTGCGTGTGTTTGGTGTGTGTGTGTGTTTGTTGTGTGGGTGTGTCTGTGGTTGTGTATGTGTGTGTGTTTGGAGTGTGTGTGTGTGTGATTGCGTGTGTGTGCAGGTGTATTTATGTGTATCTGTCTTTTAATTGTTTACCGGTGCTAATAACTCTCATTATATAGTACACAGGGTGGAAGTTCTTGGCTCGTATTATGTTGTTTCCTAGACCATCAGAGCATATTACCCAGGACCCACACACAACAGGCCAGCTGGCCAGCAAAAGGAAACGGGAGTGGGGTACTCAGTGACGTCACGCTCGCCTTCACCCAGGGCTCGCTCACCACTCACACTCTCCCACTCCTGTCGCTATGTCTATAGCTCCTTTTCGTTAGATGTTGAGCAAAATGTTAACATTTTCTTTGACAAAATAAATGCAACTAGTAATATTGTGTGTAACTTTGTGACTTAAAGATCTATGATTATACTATTTTGTAACAAGTAAGAAGGGGAAATATCAATGTTTTGGAATACAATATAGCCTACT
Organism: Paralithodes platypus; assembly: GCA_032716605.1. Lineage (NCBI taxonomy): Eukaryota > Metazoa > Arthropoda > Malacostraca > Decapoda > Lithodidae > Paralithodes > Paralithodes platypus. The sequence goes on from CM064484.1 coordinate 2,848,571, forward strand.
TGGGTACATAAAAATCAAAATTACTACATGATGTGAGTAATTCAATGATGGTAGCCTACATACAATAAACTAATATGATTAATCCAAAATGAATTACAATTTAACCCTAGATGTGGTTGTGTTGTCATTATTAGCATGTTGTCCCCTATGGTAGAATTCCTTAAAGAGGCAAGCACGACCACTTAGTGATGCACTGCATGTTTATCAATGTAATTCTACAGTATCCTAAAACCTTACTCCCATTCACACCCAGCCCATATCATCCATATGCAAATCCAACTTCAGCTTAAAGCTTTCAACTGTTCCTGAGCTAATCACTGCTCTGGGAGTCCATTCCACATGTTAACAACTCTATTCCCAAACCAGTGCTTTCCTATGCTTTCCTAAATCTAAACGTATCTAACTTGAAACCATTTGAGCGGGTTATGTCGCCGTTCTTTAGCTTTAATACCTCATCTATATCGCCCTTATTTATACCTTTTATCCATTTAAATACTTTTATCATGTCTCCCCTACATCTTCGTCTTTCTAGGGAGTGCAAGCCTAAGGCTTTCAATCTCTCCTCACGATAAGTTTCTAATATTATGTTCTAAATGATCTGTGTCCCATGAGTATTCGTTCCTCTCACTTAAAAGATTAGGCTACCATAGTGCGGTGGGAATATGAACATGATTAGATTAATATCCAGTATTCGAGAATGGATAATAAGTCGTAGGCGTGTGCATAAACCTTTAACCGTCTTGGTGGTATAATGGTTAAGGTGTCTAAAAATCTGTGTGTGATAACCCGGGTTCGAATCCTGGTGGATCACATATATGCTTTAATTAATTTAATTGGAGGTGTTGTGGTGAAATTAGTAACAAATAGATTATGTATCATCTTCGTCATTCTTCTTTGGACTGCCTCTAAAGGGTCGTTATCCATTATGTAATAAGGGCACCAACATTGGACAGCATAGTCTAACATGTCCTTTTATCTTCCTTACCAGCCTTTCATGTGGAACTCTATCAAAGGCCTTACTGAAGTCTAAGTGAAGTATATCATATGACTTGTCGTTATCTACCGCTTCAGATACCTCGGAGAAAAAACTGAGTAAATTTGTTAGGCAAGATCGTCCCTGAGTGAATCCATGTTGAGAGGATTTAATTAACTTGAATTTGTTTAAGTGGTTTATAATTTTCCTGGCAATAATTGATTACGTTATTAAGTGATTTTCATCTTCTTCCTTTGCATGTTTACATGTATTGACCTTTTGTTCCTTGTATGAAATGACGTTCAGGTGTCTTATCCTAAAAGAAGATCGATATTTTGGCAAAACAATGGATAACAAATAAAGGTAAAGTCGCTCAAGTTAGTTTAATTTCAGATGCAAGAACTTTTTCACAGTTTTTCCCTTCATCTTGAAGCCATTCACCATTGACAACTTTGCATATTTCTCGTATATTGGTCAAATAAGACAAACAAAATCCTGTGTGGGTATTATACAGCTGACCTCTGTTAACCACTTCTGTCTACGATGTGCCCTCTGATCTTGTTGTCTAAGAAGTGATACTTTAAAAGGAAAATCTCCTTACCATCTAGCCAGCAACAAAATCTAAAGACTGTTCCTCTACGAGAGTGTTGGTACAGTATTTATTTTAATTTTCACATATATCTAAAACAAAATCACACTCAATACCTACTTCTAAATATCATATCATTGAACAACAGATCTGATAAGCACAATTTTCTAGGCGTAACTCACGGTTGTTAGTTAGTGTTGTTTTTGCTATGACCAGTTTTACCCAAGAAATATTATACATTTTCGGGATCCTGAGTGATGTTTCTTTTATTGCTGAGCAATACACTATCAGTTGTTTTAGTCTTTGTTTGAAACTGACAGCATCTGGATGTCTTATACAACCAAAACATATTATATGAATAAATATATAAATACAAACAATATATATATATATATGTATAATAATGTGTTAAGTGTCATGATTTAACCTTCTTGTCATGATAAATTCAAGGTTATGAGTAACTTTAAGCATTTCAAAGAGTCGTATAAGGAAAAGGCAAGACAAAACTATTCTTTGCTGAAATCTGTAGTGGGCTGAAATTGAAATCTATTGTGGTCATAATGTGGATAATTTTGCGCAAATTGCTTAGCTGTTCTTCCAAATGCAGACCAGACGCACAGTGCTTTCCTATCGCTTGATATAGAAGAATTCACCACATGAAACCATGCATCTGTTGTTAATATGAGTCTTGCAGATTCTTTCCAGTTTGTGCTGATTAACCCGTACAGCCCCAGCGACGCGCCTGACGCGTCGGCGATGTATGTAACGCACAGCCCCAGAGACGCGCCTGGCGCGTCACCCTAATTGCGCCGACCGTAACCTCAGGTGTAGCCACTCAAGAGGGCTCAGATTTGTATGGGAACTGTGTACGTATCCCACGCACCCGTACCGATGGTTGAAAACTCTCAAAGTCCACGTGAGTGCGCGTGAGCGCGCAATAACCTGGTTTTTTGGGGTAATTGCCTTCAATTTTTTACTCTTGTAAAATACGTTTTCGGGGGCTCTGTAGGACCATTCTATAAGCTTTTTGAGCGGTTTTTCGTGGTTTTTCCTTCATTCCTAACCCATTCGCTATTGTTTCTGGAATAAAACCATTTTTTGAAAACCGGCCGGGTTCTGGTGAACAAACATTACAAAACTAGCCGGGGCTGGACGGGTTAAATGACCTCTTTCTCCTAAATATATTATTGCATACTTTACTCCCTATAGTTAGTTGTCCTTAAACATTTAGGTGAGTTACACTAAGTTTGTAAGCTAAGCCATATTCAGATTTAGTTATCATGGACATTTCACGAATGCAATCATCTGATATAATATCTCTATTCTTCATCACAAATCCTGAATCTAGATTATTTCTACAGTACTTAGTTTGAGGAGATGAGGGACATCAGCAAACACACACATTCTTGTTATATACTTTCATATGTATCTCCTTAATAATAAATTCCTACACAACCTAGTATTGTATATACTGTATAATATATAGTGTAATATTATTATTATTATTATTATTATTGTTATTATTATTATTATTATTGTCATGAGGATAATTACTATGGTTATTTTGTTATATTACTGTATCGGCGATGATAATGACAGCGAATGTGTAGCAGTGTGGTGAAGATTGGTACCGTACTATCACTGCACTGCTGTTGTTTTGTAGCAGTGTGGTGAAGATTGGTACCGTACTATCACTGCACTGCTGTTGTTTTGTAGCAGTGTGGTGAAGATTGGTACCGTACTATCACTGCACTGCTGTTGTTTTGTAGCAGTGTGGTGAAGATTGGTACCGTACTATCACTGCACTGCTGTTGTTTTGTAGCAGTGTGGTGAAGATTGGTACCGTTACTATCACTGCACTGCTGTTGTTTTGTAGCAGTGTGGTGAGATTGGTACCGTACTATCACTGCACTGCTGTTTTGTAGCAGTGTGGTGAAGATTGGTACCGTACTATCACTGCACTGCTGTTGTTTTGTAGCAGTGTGGTGAAGATTGGTACCGTACTATCACTGCACTGCTGTTGTTTTGTAGCAGTGTGGTGAAGATTGGTACCGTACTATCACTGCACTGCTGTTGTTTTGTAGCAGTGTCGTGAAGATTGGTACCGTACTATCACTGCACTGCTGTTGTTTTGTAGCAGTGTGGTGAAGATTGGTACCGTACTATCACTGCACTGCTGTTGTTTTGTAGCAGTGTGGTGAAGATTGGTACCGTACTATCACTGCACTGCTGTTGTTTTGTAGCAGTGTCGTGAAGATTGGTACCGTACTATCACTGCACTGCTGTTGTTTTGTAGCAGTGTGGTGAAGATTGGTACCGTACTATCACTGCACTGCTGTTGTTTTCGATGACATTTATAGTATATTGCATTACTGTATTTAGCAGAATACCACTACACATGTAATAACCTGCCACATGTAATGTTATGTCTATTGCTCTAAACATGACAATTATTGTTCCTTATCTGTAAAACTGTAGAGTTGATGCATCTACAACTACTAATACTGTAACCATCACCACTACTACTGTCCCTACCATAATACTTACTACTGTCACCATTATCACTACTTCTATCACCATCATCACTACTGTTATCACTATGATCACCACTATCATTGCCTCTTTTGAACAAAAAAAATTGCTCAACATGGAAAGTGAGTACGGTAATACTGAGCAGGTGCTGGGTATAATGAACTTAGGTTTTATCAGTGAGTCAAGTGGTCAGGTCAGGGAAGGCCGTGGCAGACCCAAGGCGCCAGTGACGTCACGCAAACTCTCTCTCTCTCTCTCTCTCTCCCCCCCCCCCCCGCGCGGCCAGGGCTGGCCGGTTGACCTGTTATAGTGTGTGGGTCCTGATATTACCCATCTCCTTACTCTAGTCCAGGAGCTAGCAAACATTTGTATTACATCTCGAGTACAAAAGGTTTGAGTAATGGAATTTATTGATAGTCTATTGGATATTCCCCAATCGGTGATTCTTAAGTTTTATAATTGGTGCATTTGGTAGTAGGAGCACCTTATAAATAATTTCCCATAAGAGTTCTTAAACATGTATTTTTGCTTGATACTGTACATCGTTGTAGAGTTATCTGACTGGTCCCAAATGACTCATCTGAACAAATGAAACAATTTATGTTCAGACTATGCTTTGCTAATGTTGACTGTTTGACTTGCACAGGCACCTGTAGTTCAATAATTGGTAAAAAATGGCAACTTTTGTCTCAAGAAATTGAACTACAGGTGCCTGTACTAGTCAAACTGTCAACATTAGCTAAACATTGTCTGAACATAAGTTGTTTCTCTTGTTCAGATGAGTCATTTGAGACCAGTCAGATAACTCTACAACGATGTACAGTATCAAGCAAAAATACATGTTTAAGAACTCTTATGGGAAATTATTTATAAGGGGCTCCTACTACCAAATGCACCAATTATAAAACTTAAGAATCACCGATTGGGGATCTCCAATAGACTATCAATAAATTCCAGTACTCAAACCTTTTGTACTCGAGATGTAATACAAATGTTTGCTAGCTCCCTTACTACTCACCTTACCGCCGGTTTACATCTCAAAAAAAAAACAACAACACAAAAATACTAACCTGAGCGAGAGGTAATCCCTGGTCCAGTTGCCATTCATTATAAGTAGGCCAAAAATCGTGAACACTAACCTCTTTAACTCAAAAATGGCTAACCCAAATTGGCTGTAAATGTCCTCACCTATTCCCTGGCTGACCTTTCCCAAATGGTAGAAATATTAGCTCGATTACGCTAGTCGATTTTGAGTTATAAGGTTGGTGGTCAAGATTGTTCGCCTATTTATAACGAATAGACCATAACCGCTTAGCTCAGTGTATCTGTATGTGTGTATGCTTGTGTGTCTTGTTACGACTGAGGTTTAAATATATCAGGGTTCTTATTCATTGGACTAGTAATGGCATAAATGCTACAACGGAAAGCGCTAGATCCAACCTCTGATGTATATTCCCAGTGAACAAAGAACACAAATACTCTCCAGAGTTCTATATGCAATAATAGGTTATTAAACTCTCAATAAATGTGCGTCTACTCTAGGCTTAATGTTATACGAAAACAGCCTATTACAACCTATAACCGAAGGTGCTTGGTTATGGTATGCAAAGTAAGGTGGTAAGAGAAGTTACAGCTTACGTTACTTTAATCAATAAATGTCAGGCACTCCTGCATGAAAGAAAGTGCACTAAAGTCCTTCAACACCAACAAGGAATCTTCTTTAAGTTTTTAGCCAAAATAGGGCTGTTTACGTGATCATTTTCATGCCTAAATAAGACCCAGAACGTAAAACAAATACCTATCCCTGAAAGGGCATAAACAGAGCTTTCGAATGACACCATAACGATCCTTGTATGATGGATAGTTTTCTTGCAATAACCGTGCAACGCGAGTGCAAAAAGCAGGTAATTCGGTACTTTCAGTACATAATTGAGTATGTAGCGAGTGAGAGAGGGAGGAGGGAGCTGAGATTTGTGTCAGTAGGTTCGCCGCGGTGGTCTGGAGCAGTCATACGCTCGCTAGTCTCCTGCCACCACTTGTCTCTCTCTCTCAGCCACATTACGTGCTGAAATTGCCACTCGAGTTATGTCGAGCGCCGCCACATAGTCCAGCTTTTTTTAACTCGACTTATGTTGCTCGCCGCTAAATAAGGGTTAAATGTTAGATGCTATAAAGATGCTCGAATCGGAAATGGAACCCAAAAAGGCAGGCAGCGGAACAATGCTCGTGCAGGCTATGCACACAAAAAGGCAGGATATATAATGCAGTCGGAGCCAAGAATATCCTAAACGCCACAACAATAATAATAATCGCCACGACAATGCAGTATTCCTATCAACAAAAAGAGCCTAAGTCGTTTGTGTCTCAATACATCAAACTAGGCTGCGAAATGCTTGTGTAATCATAAACGGGTATGCATAAAAAGAGTAATTGGTTTAATATACTTAATGTCTACTGTGACTGATAAAGTCTAGCTAGAGTCAATGATACGAGGTACTGGTGCGCATGGCATGCCGCATAGCCTAGTGCAAATCTCAAGTCTGTGCGTCAAGTATTACGTTATAATGAAGGGTAGCTCTCTTGAGAAACCTTAATACCGAAGTATTAAGCGTTCTCCTGGCGTACCTCAAAGACAAACAACGAGCTTAGAACAGTGCAGAATGGTATTGGCAAAAAGCCCTCATTCGTGCATGCTCTATTCTCAATGGCACACAGACTAGAATTTACCCAATCAACTCCAGTTCTCAGGTATGTCGTGCAGCTTTTAACTAAAGCCAACACCCATCAGAAACAATACCTTATAATATCAGACTCCTAGTCTAGCATTTTCTAATCCAGCAGAACACTAATAATTATAGGAAGCGGTACTGAACAATATGAATGCCAACCAATACTTCGTGATCAACTTATCTTAACAACTAACATACATGGGTTATATAAGACCTTAACGCACAATACAACTGGCCAGCATGAAGCTGATTATGCAGAGTTAACCAGAGGGGGTATAATATTAATAAAAGGTGGTGAAAGATATGGAAAATGAGAGAGATAGGCAGAGGAAAAGGTTCTCAGGTGCGGAGAGGAGGACAGATATCAAAGGGATAAGAGGGATGCGTTCTAGAAACCAGATCTGAGGGAGAGAGTGGCGAGAGAGCTGTATATATACTAGCACTAGCTCTAGCCGCGTAGAAAAAGCGGTGACAATTCCCTCAGCCAATGACAAAGAAGCCAGCCAAACATGAAGTCACCAAGCATGGTAAAAAACTCCTCCAAGAGGCCAGCCAGCTGTGATGTCATCAAGCATGGCAAAAACACTGTGCGCCTTCTCTCACTCTGTTCTACTCTCTCTCTCTCTCTCTCAAATCCTATCATTACTATTTAATGATAAAACATATACTTTGCAATTAAATATATAAAGCCTTGACATGGGCGAAAACAAAGAGCCTTTCTGGACTGCCCATGACACAAGCTTTCATATGAAATAAAGCACACAATAATACATCAACTGTAGCCACATCCACTACCATGGCGATCCTAGCAAGTCACTGTAGGACAAGCCATGCGGTTCTAACGGAGTGGTTAACGTCACAGTCTCTAGCCAGTAAGTGAATGGATATGTATAATGTGAAGTTGTGTGTGTGTGTAGCTGGCCTTGTTTACGTTGTTTATGTCCGTGTGTGTTTGCCCCGCCTCCATAAGTCACGGTCATTTGTAAAAGGTTCCTTGGTATATATCTACACACGTGTTAGCCTCACCTTTAATGCTACTCTCATATTTTTGGCCGCTTTAATCCATTTAGCACATTGTTAAGTTGAAAAATATTAGCATTACAGCTTAAACTATTCCACATGTAGGAGTATTTATATGTGAACGAACGTTGGAAGTGGGTGGTGTATGGTCTCTCTTGCTCTTGCACTCTCGCTCACTCTCTCTCACATACACACACTCAAACTCTCTCTCTCTCTCTCACACACACACACACACACACTCAACATCTCTCTCTCTCTCTCTCACACACACACACACACACACACACACACACACACACTGTCTCAAACACAAACAAACACACTCTAACTAAGTAACTCTCTCTGTCTCTTTCTCTCTCTCTCTCTCTCTCTCTCTCTCTCTCTCTCTCTCTCTCTCTCTCTCTCTCTCTCTCTCCCACTTATAAACTCGCTAATAATTCAGACTTTCAGCCGATTACCGTTCGTGTCACTATGAGTTTGGCTATCCCAGACTTTTCTTATCACCTGGCTTAACTTTCCTAGGGACCCAAGTTTCAGGCACAGAGAGGAAAAGAGAGAGGGAGGGAAAAAGAAAGGGGCTGATGGGTTTGTGTGTGTGTGTGTGAGAGAGAGAGAGAGAGATATTTACATAGGTACACTGGCCACACAGACCTTACAATCCAAACAAGGTGATCAGGACTTCATTCTAGTAGAGATGGTATACCCGATAGAAAAGGAAAGTTGAAGGAAAGGATATAAAAGAAGAAGGCTCTCTCTCCACTAGAAAGATATCGAGAGAAAGAGAGAGCAAGAGAGATAAAGAGAGAGAGAGTGTGTGAAAGGCGGGGACCTCAAAGACAAGTACAGGAAATGGTTGACATAGGCCATCGCACCTGCAAGACGAAGGAAATGATACACCGAGTGAAATAGAACCTAATAGAATCCCAACCTCATCTAACCTATACACTCCTTTACCTACTTATACCTAAATATGTCAAATGAACCGAAATACACTCTAATCAAACAAACTAATATAATACATATATAGTGTAAGAAGATTAGTTGTAATACAATATTTTACTTTAGCAAGTTGTATTAACCCAAATAAACTCCAACCAAAGAAACTATTAATATAATAATTATATAGTTTTAGAAGCTTAGCTATATACAATATTTTGCCTTTGCAAGTCATATGGACCCAATCGGCCTTCGGCCACGACATTTCTCTATGTAATAATGAATACAGTTAACTCTGGGTGGGCATTTTGTAGTTTGAATGGAAGTCTGGGAAGGTTTTTTTGTTAGCTGAGGGGTCAAACTATTATACAGTGTTCGAAAATGGCAAATAAAAGCCTAATTATCAATATAAATTAAACAAAATCTCCTTCTAATCCCCAATACGGCGGCCCAGGTAGCGTTAACACCTTCTGTACCGGCGACCTCTTTACAATTTTGCTCTGGCTATATTTAGATGATGTGCAGTTTAAGAAGGATCTGTGGTAGTATAAAAGGTTAAGGGAGATAGTTCGAAGGAAGTTAGTTGCTAAAGGCCCTTTTTGAACTGAATAACATCGTCTAATAGCAGCCATAAACAAGTTAAAAGGACAGCACCGGTAGAGAAGGGGTTAAGTCAGTGCTCCCGCCTAAAACAGTTGACCGCATCCCCCTTATACACTACTTTCCCACCCTGTTGGGAGGGATTCATGTTCACTCATCTATTCACAAGCATTTTCCATTCATTCCTGTTTATTACTACCGGTACTTCTCTCTCCATCTCAATGGGTGTCTTCCCGCCCTTCTATCTCCCCTTGTATCTGACTAACATATTTCCATGTCTAGCCCCTTACCTGGTCTGATGTAGCCTACCCTCTAACCTGTACTGGGTAACTTACCTTTCTACACTAAGCCTTCGACCTAAAACAAAACAAAAAATGCAAATTAATACATACAAATATTTGATAGTCCTCTTTAGGGATCTCCACTTTGCAACCCATGAGTATATATATATATATATATATATATATATATATATATAATATATATACCGGTATATATATAATAAACGGTATATATATATATATATATATATATATATATATATATATATATATATATATATATACAGAGAGAGAGAGAGAGAGAGAGACATTGTGCCAAGTTTTTTAGTATTTAATGGAATATGTAGATACATGTACAGTTGTACACCTGTACACCCAGTGTATACCTCCTCCTCTACGTAGGGTACGCAGTAACCGTTTTGCAACACAATCCCACCCTTACTCTGTGCAACTCTCCAACTCAAGAGTGAAACGTTATTCTCAGTCTTTCTTCTATTCAACTGCTGAGCTCTGGAACTCTCTCCCAGAATCAGTCTTTCCCTCTTCCTATGACTTAAATTGCTTCAAACTCCGTTTGTCCAGGCATTTTGGCTCGAACGTACCTTAATTTTGACTCTGTCACTCTTTCAATTCTGGGGGAGGCACTCGATACAGACAGTTCTGCCTTTTGTCTTCCTCACTCACATGGAAAAAAATTAGATTGATAGATTGATATATAGATATACAGTATAGATAGATAGATACATAAAGATATATATATATATATATATATATATATATATATATATATAGATAGATAGATGGATAGATAAAGATATATATAGATAACAGTACATTTCCAGAGAGACAGGGAAGCGTCTAACAGCAAGGAGCCAAAGTGTAATTCCTCACCCAACAGTGAAACGGAAACGGTAAGGGAAGAGACGAGCATATTTAATTTTGTTGTGGCCTGGAGCGACAGTGTGTTGGTGGTGTGGGGGCATGTCCGATTGTGTACCCCGAGTCTGGCAAGGAGAAGTGATGGTGGTGTGTGTGTATGTGAGAGAGAGACACATTTACAAATATTTACATAATATTAAATAGATACACTGGCCACACAGACATTACGATACAAACGAGGTGGTCAGGACTTAATTCGAGTAGAAATGGCATACCCGATAGAAAAGGAAAGTTGAAGGAGAGAGAGAGAGAGAGAGAGAGAGAGAGAGAGAGAGAGAGAGAGAGAGTGAGTGGAAGTGAGAGCGTGTGTGAATGTCTGTTCTCTCTCTCTCTCTCTCTCTCTCTCTCTCTCTCTCTCTCTCTCTCTCTCTCTCTCTCTCTCTCTCTCTCTCTGTGTGTGTGTGTGTGTGTGCTGTGATGACTGTATAATGTGTTTGAGGGTAGTGGTGTTTAAGGCATTAGTATGGGTCTCGTCTGTGTGCCAGCCAATAAAACCATGAGAGACCCGAGGGACATTTCCGATCCTGTCCCACCGGTCTGTTATGAAGAGGTGATGATGGCGGTGATATTGGTGGGGGTGGGGAGGAGATGATGGTGATAGTGGTGGTGGTGATGGGGTTGTTTGTGGGGGTGGTGGTAGTAGTAGCAGCGGTGGTAATAATAAGTGGTGATAATGGAAAGTGGTGGTAATGGTGGTGGGGAAGGGTCAGAGGGAGTTATGGTGGGGATGTTTGGGGAAGATAGAGGGGGAGGGGATGCGGAAGTTGTAGAGGATGAGTGGTAACTTGGAGTATGTGTTTGGGTGTGAGAGAGGTAGGAGGAAGTGGCTGGGTGGGCAGGTATGTGGTGGGTGGGTGGCCAGGTATGTGGTAGGTGGGTGTGTGGGCTGGATTAAGGGGACAATGGTTATTTTGGGGGGTTTATTTATTTATATATTCATAAATATTTAGTGTCCACGCCAAACCTTCATCATGCTCAAACAAACACTCCCTAGATCCCCCTTCAATATAAATTTGTAAATTTTTCGATAGAAAAATGTCTCGGCCGAAGGCCGGTTTCTCATAAAATTACACACTCGCTATCTCTCGTCAGGAAAATATCGACACCTAAATGGCATGAAAGGTCTTAAAATCGATAACAAAATGGGACGAATGGTGTTAAAATCGCCAAACTAATGGGCCGAACGTCTTATAATCTCAAAACAAATGGGGTTTAACACGAGGAAGAAAGGGGATCAGATGAGTATAGTTATATCCAGTAAGTATAACATATGGAAAACGTGTATTCATTAGCATGTACCGGTATTATTGGCGTTTGTACCGATAAACACCCCGTCACTTACATGGAGGGGTAGGTACGGTTGGCTATATTATACAGTAAGTCGTGTCTCCGCTGTCATTACGTTTTGCTCGCTGTGTGCTGTAATTGTCTGTCAGATGTTGAATACGGTGTGTAAAGATAGGCACATGTTAGTATATCTCACTCGAAACAATGAATTAATGCTTAGATAGTGCTGATGCCAATAATATATATTGATCGAAATGTACTTGTTGGCACGTCATCACTTATTTGGCCGACTGTACGTGCATGGGATTACTTTGTTTTCTTCACTTATTAATATATTTATATTTGCATTGTGAATTAATTGGGGTTTGGTGTTCCCACTGTAACGGTTGATAATATTAAGTGTTAGATTTACCTCTCTCTTTTTTGTCTCTCTCTCTCTCTCTCTCTCTCTCTCTCTCTCCCTCTCATTATTCTTACAAGCCATTTCCTCTTTCACTTTCTTTTATGGCTCTTCCTATCGTGTGTAGCTTTATTCCCCCCCCCCCCCCCCGCTCTCTCACCCTTAAAGCTAGAGAGAGAGAGAGAGAGAGAGAGAGAGAGAGAGAGAGAGAGAGAGAGATAGCAAGGGATATACTTAATGCTGGAAGGTAATTGTCCCGAGAATGGCTGTTGTCACACCACCGTACTATGATCTCTCTCTCTCTCTTCCCCACACACATGCATACATTCACACATATACACACATACATTTATGTATATACAGTATATGCTTCATACTGGCCTTTATTCTACTTTTCCACATTACACTGTTAGTATTTAGCATTCTTTCTAACACACACCCACACACACACACACACACACACACTCACACTCCATTCATCTATCTCCATCTATCTATCCTCCTTGTTCTTCGTCTTCATAATCCTTCTTTCTTCTGTATTATCATCATCACAAGTTCACAACCACACCATCACTATTATTATCATCGTTCGTCTTCACTACTCCCACCTCTTCACCATCACTATAATAGTTCACAACCACACCATCACCATTATTATCATCGTTCGTCTTCACTACTCCCACCTCTTCACCATCACTATAATAGTCGGTTTGTTTTTCAGCTGAAGGTAATTTTCTATCTCGCCATCCTGATTTATCGGTTATTGCCAAGATTGTGTACCGAAATATGTTGCTAATAATGACAACTGTATAATATGGTGACGCAGAGACATAGCAGTATCGTATTTTTCCATTACGAATCGAGAAATCAGATGTTATGGGCATCAACTTACACTCAGATGAAATTAAACAGAGACTACCACCATCACTATTATCATCATTATCATCATCACCATTAATCCTCCTTCCCTTGCTACATCTCCCACTTCATCATTATCCTCACATCATCACTACCACGATCATTATCACCACCATCAACATTATCCCTACTCTCATAACTACTTCACCATCATTATCATCATTCTTCTATTTTCTTCTTCTTCTCTTTCGTGGAGAGAGAGAGAGAGAGAGAGAGAGAGAGAGAGAGAGAGAGAGAGAGAGAGAGAGAGAGAGAGAGAGAGAGGAGAGAGAGAGAGAGAGAGAGAGAGAGAGAGAGAGAGAGAGAGAGAGAGAGAGAGAGAGAGAGAGAGAGAGAGAGAGAGAGAGAGAGAGAGAGAGAGAGAGAGAGAGAGAGAGAGAGAGAGAGAGAGAGAACGAGAACGAGATATGCCCAAGGAACCAGCCCATATTAAAGCTGAGTTACCCCTGATCCACTGTAATACCGGTGATTTATGGGGGTAGTGCTTGTTGTTTGCTCTATATATATATTTATGTTTTCATTTAAGTTTTTGTTTCCACGCTAGACCTCCATCAAGCTTTTTAAAATATCCCCATGACCCCTTTTCAAGATAAATTTGTACATTTTTCGATAGAAAATTGTCCCGGCCGTTCCTTCTAAAATTACAGGCTCGCTTTCGCTCACCAGGAAACAATCGACACCTAAATGGCATGAATGGTCTTAATATTGACAAAGAAATGGGGCAAAAGGTCTCAAAAACGCCAAACTAATGAAACGAACGTCTTAAAATCTCAAAAATATTATGCTAAACATGAGGGAGAAGGTGGTCCAGAAAAAGCGACTCTCTCTCCTCATAGTGACGAGCTAGAGCTAAACAGAAAACGAGAAAGGAGACCAACAGAAAACGAGAAACACCTACGCTGATGATACTTTACCTTGTTCCAAATAAGTGGGTCAAAACCCTGGAACATTAACCTCTATAATTCACAAACCACTAGAGTAATCAAACTAGTATTGCTACCACTTGGGAAGGGTCAACCAGGGAATAGGTGTGAACATTTACAGCCCATATGCTCATGCCCTTTTTGACTCACAAACGACTATAGTAATCATGCTAATATTATTACCAATTGGGACGGGGTAGCCAGGGAATTAGTTCTAGCCCTTTTAGAGATATACAGGTTAGGGTTCACGACATCTGGACTACCCATTTGGAACAGGGTATTTGGAACACTAGCATGAATATCATGGATACAAAACAAAAAACAGCCTTCACAAAAATGGGGAGAAGAGGAGACAGGATCGTGTTAAGGGGGATGGTTCACTTTTTGGGCGATTTTTGCATGTATTAATTATTTTGTTCTAGTTTCCTCCCTAGACCTCCATCAAATACAAAAAACAACAAAAATCTATTAGATTCCCCTTCTAGATTAATATGTACATTTTTCGGTAGAAAAATTTACCGGCCGAAGGCCGGTTCTTCCAACATGACAGGCTCACTATCGTTCGCCAGGGAAAAAATAGACACCTAAATAGCACGAAAGGTCTAAATATTGACGAAGAAATGGGGCGAAAGGTCTTAAAATCGACTAACTAAGGGGGCAAACATCTTAACATCTGAAAACTAATGGGGCTAAACATGAGGGAGAAAGTGGTCCAGAAAACCGGCCCTATGTCCCCTCTAATGTCAAAACAAGAGATGAGGATTAAGACGCGTTTTAACAGTTGATCCTGGCAATTTGTAGTAGATTTTATTCAGATTAGGAAGGGTATATGGAGGTCAGAGGGTTAATTGAGATAGGCTTTACCATGTTATCCCCTTCTGTATCGGTGACGTATTATTAACAGGCTTCGAACTATCTCATTTAACACTTTTTACTACCACATATTTCTTGAACTGCACAAAATCGTCTAAATATAGCTAGAATAATATTAAAAAGACGTCGCCGGTACAGAAGGGGTTAATTCCCACATATCCTTCCTAAATTACACACAATGTTCTAATGATCGCTAGAATATACTGTCAATATGCATCATGATACTTAACCCAGCCAGTACCAGGGATGTCCTTTCATCATATTCTTGCAACTATTAGATGATTTTATTCTGCTTACGAAGGACCTCTAGCAATACTAAGGCTTGAAACTATCTCGACCAACCCTTTACCTACCACAGATCCTTCCTAAGCTGCATACTATCGTCTAAATATAGCTAGACTAAAATATAAGACACGTCGCTGGTACTGAGAGGGTTAAAGGGTTAATGTAATCAATCGAGATAGGATAGTGATACTGTAAGACAAGGAGATAGAGCGTTAAGGGGAGGTATTTAGTTTGTTCCCTAAACCTCCATCAAGCTTAAAATTACACCCCTTTGAGTCCCTTTCAAGATATATTTGTACATTTTTCGGTAGAAAAATGTCCCGGCCGAAGGCCGGTTCCTCTTAAATTACAGGCTCGCTATCGCTCGCCAGGATAAAATTGACACCTGAATGGCACGAAAGGTCTTAATATGGGGTGAAAGTTCTTAAAATCGCTAAACTAATGGGGCAAACGTTTTATAATATCAAAAACAATGGGGCTAAACATGAGGGAGAAAGGGGTCAAGAAAAAAATCCCTTAAGTGGAGATCTCCCCTTAAGGGACCTATAGCACGTGTTTTTAAAGTTAGCGAGAAATTGACTCATCCCCGTCTTAATGTACCGTATTTTTTTCTTTTTTTTTCCTCCATAGACCTCTATCAAGCTTAAACAAAAAGACCCGCAATACCCCCTTTCAAGATAAATTTGTACATTTTTCGATAGATAAATGTCCCGGCCGGGGTCCGGTTACTACTATTTTACAGGCTCGCTATCGCTCGCCAAAAAAACGACACCTTAATTGCACGAAAGGTCTAAATATTGACAAAGAAATGGGGCGAAAGGTTTTAAAATCGCCAAACTAATGGGGCGAACGTCATAAAAATGTCAAAACTAATGGGGCGAACGTCTTAATAATGTCAAAACTAATGGGGCCAAGCATGAGGGTTAAGGGGATCCAGAAAAAACCCCATCTCCCTTAATGGAAGAATTCATTGTAAAGAGTGAGAATTTCTTTGAGCATCGTAGGATGGCAGATAAAATAGTTACCGGTACCTCTTACATAGTACCTGCGACGTTTTCTTTATTTGATTTCAGCTACATTTAGACGATTTTTTGAAGCTTAGGATGGATATATGGTAGTTAAAAGGATGAATTGAGATAGTCTACAGCCTTTTGATGGGTAGTCGTCCTCCGTAAGCTGAATAAAATAGTCTAATAGCTGCCAGAATATATGGTACTGAATGGGTTGAGGGGGAATGGTTGTTTTTTTATAGCCCACCCTTCTACCTCATGCTTAGCCCCATTAGCTTTTCTATTTTAAGACGTTCGGCCCATACATTTGATGTAAGTGCAGGATATTAACCTACAGATACACCAGTACTATCCTTTAACCCCTTCTGTCCCGGTGACGGCTTTGCAATTTAGTCTAGCTATACTTAGACGATTGTATGCAGTTTGAGAAGGATCTGTGGTAGTAAAAAGGGTTGAGTGAAATAGTTCGAAGCCTTTTAATTGCTGGAGGCCCTTTGACAACTGAGTACAATCGTCTAATAGTAGCCATAATATAGCTAAAAAGACGTCGCCGGTACAGAAGGGGTTAACCCTTTCACTACCGGGGCCGTCCTTATGACTTTATTCTTGCTACTATTACACCACTTCATCCACTTTCATAAGGGCCTCCAGCAAATAACACGCTTCGAACATCTCACTTAACGCTTTTCACGACTACACTTCCTTCTTAAGCTGTGCAAGATTCTCTAAATATAGCTAAATTAAAATGAAAGCGACGTCGCCTGTACAGAAAGAGTTAAACAAATCATTGCTAAATCAATCATACTATGCAGTATACTGTATTTATTTATTGGAAATATACCTGTACTAGAAACATCAACATTGCATTTAGAACTCGCATGCAAAACAGAATACATTTACATTATACAAATTGGTGATGGGCTGGTCTATCAGAGTGAGACCTGAGCGATCTCTGCCATACCCATAGCTTACTCTGACTGTTCCTTTTACTTGATATATTTTCTAGATCTCAAGTGACGGCGTCTCTTCCGTGGATTGACCTCCCAAGCTACCAAGATTGGAAGCCAAAGCGTCATATTTTTCCTTTGACCCTCAACTTTCTCTTCATAATTGCTGAGGGGCACAGGGCCCTGGGTGGGGCTTTGGTTTCCCGGGCGTTTCCGCACCCTCCTCAGCTCCCCGCCATGGAGTGGCTTCGGTCACCCAGGCTTTATTGTGGTCGGCAGGGAGGGTTCTGTGGGGGCGCTCTGTTATGGCCTTGGCCTTGCTCGGGGCCTTGGGGATGTTCGGCCAGGCAGCTTGGGGAACGACAACAACAACAACAACAACAACATTATACAAAATTTATTCAAATGACCAAATTCATAAAGTAATTGGTAACAAAATTAATAACATACAAACCCTGTCCCTTATCCCTTTGCTCTCTCCATTGTTTTAAGGGGGAGATAGTCACTTTTTGGGGACCCCCTTCTTCCTCATGTTTAGCATAATATTAGTTTTGAAATTTTAAGACGTTCGTTCCATTAGTTTGGTGATTTTGAAACCTTGCGCCCCATTTCTTTGTCAATATGAAGACCTTTCGTGCCACTTAGGTGTCGATTTCTTCCTGGCGAGCGATAGCTAGCCTGTAATTATAGAAGGAACCGGCCCTCAGCAGGGACATTTTTCTACCGAAAAATGTACACATTTGTCTTGAAAGGTGGGTGTTATTTGAAGCTTGATGGAGGTCTAGCGAGGAAACTCAAACATATAAATGAATGAATGAATGAATGCATAGACCAACACACAATGAATGAATGAATGCATAGACCAACACACAATGAATGAATGAATGCATAGACCAACACACAATGAATGAATGAATGCATAGACCAACACACAATGAATGAATGAATGCATAGACCAACACAATGAATGAATGAATGCATAGACCAACACACAATGAATGAATGAATGCATAGACCAAAACACAATGAATGAATGAATGCATAGAACAAAACACAATGAATGAATGAATGCATAGAACAAAACACAATGAATGAATGCATAGACCAAAACACAATGAATGAATGAATGCATAGACCAAAACACAATGAATGAATGAATGCATAGACCAAAACACAATGAATGAATGAATGCATAGACCAAAACACAATGAATGAATGAATGCATAGACCAAAACACAATCATACCCCTGTAAAATGCTTCCCAATTATATTGCAATTTTTATCGCTTTAACCAGACTAGATTAACAAAAATATTGATAATTGCATTTTTCATAGAGCAAATGGATTCAGAAAACAGGTTAACGTATTTAATTACGTAGTGTGTGGGGAAGGGACAGCGCCCCCTTTATTTTATATATATATATATATATATATATATATATATATATATATATATATATATATATATATATATATATATATATATCCTCTGATCCTCTGATCCTCCACCCTCTATATATACCCTTCCTGTTTACCTTTTATATCATTCCTTCCTTATATATATATATATATATATATATATATATATATATATATATATATATATATATATATATATACGGTATATATATATATACAGTATATATATATATACAGTATATATATATATATATATATAGTATGTATCTATCTATCTATATGTCTGTCTGTCTGTCTGATTGATTGACTGACTGTTTGTCTGTATGTCTGTCCGTCTGTTTATCTCTCTCTCTCTCTCTCTCTCTCTCTCTCTCTCTCTCTCTCTCTCTCTCTCTCTCTCTCTCTCTCTCTCTCTTCCGTTGTTGTAAAACTATTAGAATCAATTATAAGAGACGAACTTGTACTTTTCATAGAGAATAATAATCTTATTAATAATAGTCAACACGGCTTCAGAGCAAAAAAATCATGCCTAACGAACCTTATCGAATTTTATGACAACCTATTTAAGATTAATGATTTTACCAAAAGTCTTGATATAGTGTACTTGGACTTCCAGAAGGCCTTCGACAAGGTCCCTCATAATAAATTACTTCAGAAGGTCGAGAATCTAGGAATACAAGGCAACACACTTAATTGGATAAGGAATTGGTTAAGCGAAAGAAAACAAAGAGTAATTATTAATGGAGTGGAATCAGAATGGACTCCGGTGACTAGTGGAGTCCCACAGGGTTCAGTTCTGGGCCCATTATTATTCATAATATATATTAATGATTTAGACAACGGCATTAATAACATAATTTCCAAATTCGCCGATGACACTAAAATAGGAATGCAATAATATCAGAAAGCGATAGAAGTAGCCTGCAAGCAGATTTAAACAAGATATCAGAGTGGTCAGAAAATTGGCAGATGCCCTTTAACGTAAACAAATGCCTGATACTACAAATAGGCTCCCGAAACAACAAATACGAATACCATATGAATGGAGAAAAGATAAAGAGCGTATCACAGATAAAAGACCTAGGAGTGCTTATCAATGAAAATCTAAAATCTACAAGCCAATGCACCGCAGCATCTAACAAAGCAAATAGGGCGCTAGGTTTCATTAAAAGAAATTTTCATTGTCATAGTAAAGACATAGTTGTACCACTATATAAAAGTATTGTGAGGCCACATCTGGAGTATGCTGTGCAGTTTTGGTCTCCATACTTAAAAAAAGACATAGAGAAACTAGAATCCGTTCAGCGTAGAGCAACAAAGTTAATCCCTTCCCTTAGAAATAAGCCATACAATGAGAGATTAAGAGAACTCGACCTGTTTTCGCTTAAGAAACGGAGAATAAGGGGACAGCTGATAGAGTGTTTTAAGATACTAAAAGGCTTTAGTAACGTAAATTCTAATAATCTATTTAAGATAGCCAAAGAAGGTTCCACAAGAGGAAACAAATTAAAACTAACAGGCAGGAAAGCGAACCTAGACATAACTAAAAATTTCTTCACCCACAGTATTATTAATGAGTGGAATAAGCTCCCTAATGAAGTTATTGACAGTGACTCGATATACACATTTAAAAAAAGGTTAGACACATATCACAGAAAAGTTGGTCTGCAGTAGAAGCTGATCACTGATAAGAGAACCTGGCGGAAATGAAAACATTTTCAGTTGGAAAAGGGAAAAAAAAAAAAAAAATAAAAAAAAAAGTGAATGTGTGCATGCCTTTTCCTTTCCATTTCTAACTATACTATAAATTCCTTCAGGCGATTTCCAAGCCCTGCAAGGTTATTCACTTCTAACTATTTTCATGTACGGCATATTGCCGGAGGGAGCGGAGGGTGGGGAGAGAGCCTTCATCTTTGCTATCCTTTCCTTCCACTTTCTCTTAGGGTTGCTATCTCTATTAGGATTAAGTCCTGGTCACCTCGTAGGGATCGTAAGATCTGTGTGGCCAGTGTATCTATGTAAATGTAAATCTATGTAAATCTCTCTCTCTCTCTCTCTCTCTCTCTCTCTCTCTCTCTCTCTCTCTCTCTCTCTCTCTCTCTCTCTCTCTCTCTCTCAGGCAGTCAGTATCGAGTAACCTAAAACCGAGTCAACAATGTTCAGAAGTTGTTAAGAAGGCAAAAAAAAAAAAAAAATGCTTTATAGGCAGGTCATTTGAGCATAGCTCCAAAGATGTAATCCTAACTCATTACAATTCCTTAGTCCGCCCTCCTCTGGAATACTGCGTTCAGTCCTGGTGCCCTTATTACCAAGAAGATATAGACAAGCTGGAACGAGTTCAACGTAGAGTTACCAAAATTATACCTAGCCTAAAGAACAAACCATACGAGGAGCGTCTTAGAGAAACGAGGAGCGTCTTAGAGAATTAAATCTATTTAATTTAACCTAGCGCAGATTAAGAGGTGACTTAATTCATGTGTTCAAAATCTTCAAAGGCATCGACAATATGAAGTTATGAACTGTAGTAAATATTTCACTATCGACCAATCAAATTACACGCGGGGGACCGGTTGCAAAATTATTGGTAAATCTTTTAACTCACACGAGTTTAAGAATTTCTTCTTCAATCGAGCCGTCAACTTGTGGAGTGGGTTTCCCCGAGATGTTATATGCTGCAGCACCGTTGATTCCTTTAAACATCGCATAGACAAACACCTCGCCTTAAGCCTGCGACCGTTTGCAGATTTCTGTTTTCCCCTCTATTATATTACGAACAACTATCCCCTACTAACATCTCCTAATCCTGCCACGGACATTTGTCCCAGGGCAATTTTCCCTTTCCATTTTTCCCTTACCCACTCTAAACCACTGTTTAGACACTTGAACATCAGTGTTTTGGAGGGCAAGCAGCCATGAGGGGCCGCTGGAACTGCTGTTGCTTGATTTCCTTTGTACCCCGTTGTACGCCCTTCTAAACACTCCCTTATATTTTCTGCGGGAGCTAAGAAGCGGATACCATGACTCACACTTTATAGGACTCCATTATTCGTGGGGCTACCGGGCAAAACTCTGTAAGGCAATGTACAGTATAAGTATGCCAAGGGGCACTCTATTACAAATTAATTACTTATTAACAAAGAAAACGTAACACCCAGATCATCCCTCTTAAATATCTCTTCCCCCCCCCTCTCTCTCTCTCTCTCTCTCTCTCCTGACTCAGCACTGATAATATTCCGGCCTTCAGTTGGAGAGGAAGTGGACCAGAATACAGAGGAGGAGGCTGAGGAGGAGTAGGAGGCTAAGGGTGGATAATGGAATACACGGATACAGGGATTGAGGGATAGAATGATTTGTGGTTGGGAAGGATAGATAGTTTTGTATTTGTGGTTGGGAAGGAGATATAGCTTTATATTTGTGGTTGGGAAGGAGATATAGCTTTATATTTGTGGTTGGGAAGGAGATATAGCTTATATTTGTGGTTGGGAAGGAGATATAGCTTTATATTTGTGGTTGGGAAGGAGATATAGCTTTATATTTGTGGTTGGGAAGGAGATATAGCTTTATATTTGTGGTTGGGAAGAGATAGCTTTATATTTGTGGTTGGGAAGGAGATATAGCTTTATATTTGTGGTTGGGAAGGAGATATAGCTTTATATTTGTGGTTGGGAAGGAGATATAGCTTTATATTTGTGGTTGGGAAGGAGATATAGCTTATATTTGTGGTTGGGAAGGAGATATAGCTTTATATTTGGGGTTGGGAAGGATAGATAGCTTCATATTTGTGGTTGGGAAGGAGATATAGCTTTATATTTGTGGTTGGGAAGGAGATATAGCTTTATATTTGGGGTTGGGAAGGAGATATAGCTTTATATTTGTGGTTGGGAAGGAGATATAGCTTTATATTTGTGGTTGGGAAGGAGATATAGCTTTATATTTGTGGTTGGGAAGGAGATATAGCTTTATATTTGTGGTTGGGAAGGAGATATAGCTTTATATTTGTGGTTGGGAAGGAGATATAGCTTTATATTTGTGGTTGGGAAGGAGATATAGCTTTATTTGTGGTTGGGAAGGAGATATAGCTTTATATTTGTGGTTGGGAAGGAGATATAGCTTTATATTTGTGGTTGGGAAGGAGATATAGCTTTATATTTGTGGTTGGGAAGGAGATATAGCTTTATATTTGGGGTTGGGAAGGAGATATAGCTTTATATTTGTGGTTAGGAAGGAGATATAGCTTTATATTTGGGGTTGGGAAGGAGATATAGCTTTATATTTGGGGTTGGGAAGGAGATATAGCTTTATATTTGTGGTTGGGAAGGAGATATAGCTTTATATTTGTGGTTGGGAAGGAGATATAGCTTTATATTTGTGGTTGGGAAGGAGATATAGCTTGATATTTGTGGTTGGGAAGGAGATATAGCTTTATATATGTGGTTGGGAAGGAGATATAGCTTTATATTTGTGGTTGGGAAAGAGATATAGCTTTATATTTGTGGTTGGGAAGGAGATATAGCTTTATATTTGTGGTTGGGAAGGAGATATAGCTTTATATTTGGGGTTGGGAAGGAGATATAGCTTTATATTTGTGGTTGGGAAGGAGATATAGCTTTATATTTGGGGTTGGGAAGGAGATATAGTTTTATATTTGTGGTTGGGAAGGAGATATAGCTTTATATTTGTGGTTGGGAAGGAGATATAGCTTACATTTGTGGTTGGGAAGGGGATATAGCTTTATATTTGTGGTTGGGAAGGAGATATACCTTTATATTTGGGGTTGGAAAGGAGAGATAGCTTTCTATTTGTTGTTTGGAAGGATAGATAGCTTTTGTGTGTGGTTTATAAGGATAGATAGCTTTCTATTTGGGATTGGAAGGATAGATAGCTGCCTTTCTGTGATTCGGAAGGATAGATATCTTTCTATATGTGGTTGGGAAGGAAAGATACCTTTCTATTTGTGGTTCAAACGGATATATTTTGTTTGAAGACATGAATGAATATGAGAAGGAACACCAGACAATTAACTTGAAAGAGTATTGTTTTGGCCATGTTATCACTTCCAAAGACATAATGCGAACTATAAACCACAATGTTATCCTCACTTGCACAATGATAAAAAATAAAAATCATGGACATTGATTTGTTTTGAGACCCTGGATAGATAGCTTTCTATTTGTGGTTGGGAAGGATAGATAGCTTTCTATTTGTGGTTGAGAAGGATAGATAGCTTTCTATTTGTGGTTGGCAAGGATAGATAGCTTTCTATTTGTGGTTGGGAAGGATAGATAGCTTTCTATTTGTGGTTGGCAAGGATAGATAGCTTTCTATTTGTGGTTGGCAAGGATTGATAGCTTTCTCTATGTGGTTGGGAAGGATTGATAGCTTTCTATTTGTGGTTGGGAAGGATATATAGCTTTCTAATTGATTTTGGGAAGGATAGATAGCTTTCTATTTGTGGTTGGGAAGGATAGATAGCTTTCAATTTGATTTTGGGAAGGATAGATAGCTTTCTATTTGTGGTTGGGAAGGATAGATAGCTTTTTATATGTGGTTGGGCAAAATATATAGCCTTCTATATGTGGTTGGGAAGGATAGATAGCTTTCTATTTGTGGTTTGGAAGGATAGATTGTTTTCTATTTGTGGTTGGGAAGGATTGATAGCTTTCTATTTGTGGTTGGGAAAGATATATAGCGTTATATTTGCAGTTGGGAAGGATAGCTAGCTTTTACTCTGCGTAGGAAGGATCTGCGGTAACTAAAAGGTTTAATGGAGATAGTATGTAGCCTTGTAATGGTTAGAGGTCCTTCATAAACTAAATATATAGATCAAATAGCCGATACCATTAAATACATCTCGTGACAGGGATGGCCATTATCAATACTACTCGCAAGGGAGCGAGCTGTC
The DNA here is from genome assembly GCA_032716605.1 of Paralithodes platypus. Taxonomy (NCBI): domain Eukaryota; kingdom Metazoa; phylum Arthropoda; class Malacostraca; order Decapoda; family Lithodidae; genus Paralithodes; species Paralithodes platypus. Next base: position 2,873,134 of record CM064484.1, read on the forward strand.
GCTTCAAACAGTCTACTGCACCAAATCACCACCCATAACGAGGGGCGTCGCGCTCCTTGGTGCCGCTAGAGGAGCGGCGAACACATCCAAAGGTATCCAAAGGTAATAACGATCATGATTGCAATAACCCCACACCGGGATTGTGAATTTTAGATATTTGTTTGGATCGTGTAATCGACACACACATACACACTCATATATATATATATATATATATATATATATATATATATATATATATACTGTATACATATATACAAAAAATCCACCCGCTCAACAAAAACAAAACTGTAACAAAAATAATGTATAATAATAAAACCGTGAGAAGATTCCCGTCAAAACAATACACCCGCCCGCCCACCAACAATACACCCGCCCGCCCACCAACAATACACCCGCCCGCCCACCAACAATACACCCGCCCGCCCACCAACAATACACCCGCCCGCCCACCAACAATACACCCGCCCGCCCACCAAAAATACACCCGCCCCCCCACCAACAATACACCCGCCCGCCCACCAACAATACACCCGCCCGCCCACCAACAATACACCCCCCCGCCCACCAACAATACACCCCCCCGCCCACCAACAATACACCCCCCCCCCCCCCCACAAAACACCCCCCCCCCCACCAACAAAACACCCGCCCGCCCACCAACAATACACCCGCCCGCCCACCAACAATACACCCGCCCGCCCACCAACAATACACCCGCCCGCCCACCAACAATACACCCGCCCGCCCACCAACAATACACCCGCCCGCCCACCAACAATACACCCGCCCGCCCACCAACAATACACCCGCCCGCCCACCAACAATACACCCGCCCGCCCACCAACAATACACCCGCCCGCCCCCCAACAATACACCCGCCCGCCCACCAACAATACACCCGCCCGCCCACCAACAATACACCCGCCCGCCCACCAACACCAGAATAACATTGAAAAATGAAAGGCAATTTGAAGTTTTTGGGGGGGTAACGCATAATCTAAAATTCCGTTGCATCAGGGGCAAAAAATAAATGAATTGGACGAAAAAAGTGAAAAATGGCACGTATGGATCCATTTTATTTTTCGTATTTTTCTCTGTGTTGTATTTTTAGGTATTACTATTATAATTACCACATTTCTTTTATGTCTGTCAAAATAATAACAGTAATAATATGAAATCATAATAATACTCTTCATTATATATATTTGTATTATTTGTAATATGATTAATATTATTATTATATAGGAGAAAAAGGAAGATCAACCTAATCACTAACATCTCTAAATCTTATATTCAACATCTCGACGCATCTACTGTATACATCTCGACGCATCTACTGTATACATCTCGACGCATCTACTGTATACATCTCGACGCATCTACTGTATACATCTCGACGCATCTACTGTATACATCTCGACGCATCTACTGTATACATCTCGACGCATCTACTGTATACATCTCGACGCATCTACTGTATACATCTCGACGCATCTACTGTATACATCTCGACGCATCTACTGTATACATCTCGACGCATCTACTGTATACATCTCGACGCATCTACTGTATACATCTCGACGCATCTACTGTATACATCTCGACGCATCTACTGTATACATCTCGACGCATCTACTGTATACATCTCGACGCATCTACTGTATACATCTCGACGCATCTACTGTATACATCTCGACGCATCTACTGTATACATCTCGACGCATCTACTGTATACATCTCGACGCATCTACTGTATACATCTCGACGCATCTACTGTATACATCTCGACGCATCTACTGTATACATCTCGACGCATCTACTGTATACATCTCGACGCATCTACTGTATACATCTCGACGCATCTACTGTATACATCTCGACGCATCTACTGTATACATCTCGACGCATCTACTGTATACATCTCGACGCATCTACTGTATACATCTCGACGCATCTACTGTATACATCTCGACGCATCTACTGTATACATCTCGACGCATCTACGGTATACATCTCGACGCATCTACTGTATACATCTCGACGCATCTACTGTATACATCTCGACGCATCTACTGTATACATCTCGACGCATCTACTGTATACATCTCGACGCATCTACTGTCTACATCTCGACGCATCTACATCTCGACGCATCTACTGTATACATCTCGACGCATCTACTGTATACGTAGTCTATAGGATCTAATATTATACATCTCGACGCATCTACTGTATACATCTCGACGCATCTACTGTATACGTAGTCTATAGGATCTAATATTATACATCTCGACGCATCTACTGTATACGTAGTCTATAGGATCTCTAATATTATACATCTCGACGCATCTACTGTATACGTAGTCTATAGGATCTAATATTATACATCTCGACGCATCTACTGTATACGTAGTCTATAGGATCTAATATTATACATCTCGACGCATCTACTGTATACGTAGTCTATAGGATCTAATATATGTGTGTGATAACCCGGGTTCGAATCCCGGTGGATCATATATACTTTAATTAATTTCATTGGGGGTGTGGTGGTGAGATTAATAAAAATAATATTATACAAATCTTAGTGTTTACCTACAATTGGTTATACAATTACACTGCCTGGCCCTCATTTAAATGTTTACATGATATACTAGTTTATATTAGATTATAAAACACAATTAAATTATACAACACAAAGTCACTGGAAGGGTATCAACTAACTATTAGCTACAATTATGAAATTATAAATCATGACACAACCAAAAGAAAAATGCACCCATGTATTATCAAGCAACAACTTATATATATATATATACTGTATATATATACTACTACTACTACTACTACTACTACTACTACTACTACTACTACTACTTCTAGTACTACTACTAATAATAATAATGATAATAATAATAATAATAATACAGATAATAATAATAAATTATTATTATTATTATTATTTTTATTGTTATTAGTATATTGCAAACATGGTATTGTTAATGATACTGGTAGTAGCCTAATAGTAGTAGCACTGTTATTAATATTATTATTTGTATAATTATTATTTCCATCAACTTGCATAACGGCAATTTTGTTCTTGTGTTCGACATGTAAAATTAAGTCACCAATCGAATTCAAGCTACGGTACTGTTATTATCTCTCTCTCTGTCTCTGTCTCTGTCTCTGTCTCTGTCTCTGTCTCTGTCTCTCTCTCTCTCTCTCTACATCCCACACTGAATCATTTCCGCTTTATTGAGCTCTTTTGTGAGGCCAAATTACGATTTCTCTCTCTTTCTCTGCTGGGCCCAATGTGTGTGTGTGTGTGTGTGTGTGTGTGTGTGTGTGTGTGTGTGTGTGTGTGTAATGTGTATATATATATGTATGTGTGTGTTTGTGTGTGTTCCTAGATCTGATGGGGGGGATATGGCTGATAGGAGAGTATAAAATAGCTACGGTACACTGGCCACACAACCCCCGTGGTACTGCTGAGGTGGTCCTGGTATACGGCGTTATTTGTTTCTATGACAACCACTCTATCCTGGTTAAAGGGGGGATGGGTCGTATTTCTGGACCTCCTTCTCCCACATATTTAGCCCCATTAGTTTTCAAATGTTAAGACGTTCGGGCAATTAGTTTAGTGATTTTAAGACTTTTCGCTCCATTTGTTGTCAATATTTAGACTTTTCGTGTCATTTAGGTGTCGATTTTTTCCTGACGAGCGATAGCAGGCCTGTCAATTTAACAGTAATCGGCCTTTGGCCGGGACATTTTTCTACCGAAAAATGTACAAATATATATTGAAGGGGGGGGGGGGGTCTAGGGTGTGTTTTTTACAGCTTGATGGTGGTCTAGCAAGGAACTAAAAGATAAATTAATATATACATTTATAGACCCAATAAATAGCCACTGTCCCCTTAACTACCCAACCTAATCCAAACTAAATTAATCTATGCTATATCAGAATTCAATATAATAGTTCGTTGATACAGAACATCGTTTATTAATATATTTATGTATTTATGTATTTATGTAGAAATATTTGATAGGAGTCTATTGATATGAAATAAACATGGTATAAGCACATTATGGCATTTTGTTTTCCCACTCTCTCTCTCTCTCTCTCTCTCTCTCTCTCTCTCTCTCTCTCTCTCTCTCTCTCTCTCTCTCTCTCGTTTACAGTTACATTCTTGTCCTCTCTTTCTCTCTCTCTCTCGCTTTCTCTCTCCCCGCATTTGGCCTTTCGACCTCTGGAATTGCACCCGCTTTTGTGACGAGGCAAAAAGTGTGGAGGAGCCAAAATAAAATCAGGACAGACTTGCGTAAATCATATCCAGGATTCTGATCAACGCAGGGAATTTGGTTTTTCGATTTATTTTTAGTTCCAGTAAACAGAAAAAAAGAAAGAATGAACGATTACGATTACGAGAATAAGTTGATCTTTAACCCTTTCCCTGCGGGAGACATTCCCGAACGTCATGTATTTACAGCAATCTACAGGCTTTTAAAGCCTCTTAAAGCCTGTAAAATTGAGTGCAAGGGAGCGGGAGTGCGACAGGCCACACGTCCTTCCCCCAGCCAGGCAGCTGTGGCACTGAGAGCTCTGAGTCAGTGTCTGACGAGATATACAGTGCTGCCAAAGGCAAATGTAGCGAGAAATTAGCGAGAATTGCTAATTTAACAGTTTAGTTAACATTAACTGATGGTAGTCTTGGCCAAATATCGACTAGACTAACTTACTAAATAAGAAAATAAAATTGGATGCACATCTTAATTAGAATCATTTCAACTTACATAAATAAAACAATTCTAGAATTTAGCATATTAAGTTATAAACTGGTAATTCGAATGTCTATGGTAGCGCTGCAGGTGAACCCCGCGAGCTACGAAGCTTGTTCTGGCGTCAATTTGAAGCTTTTTTTGTCTAGTTTTCGGCTGAATACATTTCGTTTCATTCAGACACTTGCCTAATCAATCGGGAGTGCCTGAATGAGCCCTAATATGGCGGAAATAGGCGGAAATATGACCTCAGGGTAAGTGTTAAACTTAAGAATTGTATTTCCCTGCAATTTAGAAACACACACACTATATATATATATATATTCAGCATATATATATATATATACACACAGTATATACTGTATATATATATTCAGTACTGGTGATATCCTTGCAATTATTTTTTGTTAATTCTTAGAGTTTTTTCATCTTTAGAAGGACGACTGGCAATTAAAAGGCTACATATTCACTCAATTAACCCTTTTAGCTACTACAATTACTTGATAAGCTTCGTAAAATCGTCTTAATGTAGCTAAAATATAGACAAACAGACGCCATCGGTACCAAAAGGGTTGTATGTTTAGATGTTTCCTGTGTCCTACTTTCTGCCTCCTTCCCTCCTCCCCCTCCCCCTTCCCATACACTTTACCCCTTCCCCTCAAGAGTCCCCTCCCCATACGTTCCCCACTACCCCCAAAAGCCCGCCCCCCTCCCTTGACGCCATTCCTTCATTATGCAGAGACCAACCCCACGATCTTCTTTTATCACCAAAATGCTTAATTATTCATAACCTCTCGTGTGTGTGAGAGAGAGAGAGAGAGAGAGAGGGAAGAAAGAAAGAGGAAGGAAGAATATGAGAGAGAGGAGGTACCAGTAACGAAGGAGGGAAGAAAGAGAGAGGAGGTAACGAAGAAAGGAAATAAGAGAAAGGAAGAATGTGAAAGAGCGAAGGAAACGAAGAAAGGAAGAAAGAGAGAGGCGGTTACGTATGAAGGAAGGAAGAACGAGAGAGGAAGGAAGGAGACTAGCGAGGTGCATAAGATTAATACCCCTGGGAGTGGAGTTTGGAGGGGAAGGAGAGAATGGTGCACGGGACAGTTACCACAACGACAAACACACTGTATACAATATATATATATATATATATATATATATATATATATATATATATATATACAGTATATATATACATTACATACAATATATATATATATATATATATACCGGTATATATATATATATATATATATATATATATATATACATACATTACATACACAGTATAGTGTATACAGAATATACCGGTATATATATACCGGTATATATATACCGGTATATATATATATACATTACATACAATATATATATATATATATATATATATATATATATACATACATTACATAGACAGTATACTGTATACAGAATATACCGGTATATATATACCGGTATATATATACCGGTATATATATATATATATATACATACATTACATACACAGTATAGTGTATACAGAATATTGAAATAATTTCCTCTATGATTATTAAGACCCATTACTGAGTACAGGGGAAAATTGAAGGAATAAAAGTAGGTACCGGTAGTTAGAGAGGTATATTCCCATAGGTTAACATAGATACTGACCACACACATCTTACGCTCCAAACGACGAGATCAAGACTGTATTTAAGTAAAGCAACAGAAACGAAAGCACAGGCGCGAGAGAGAGAGAGAGAGAGAGAGAGAGAGAGAGAGAGAGAGAATGACAGAAAGTTAAAGAATGAGGCAGTGACAAGGGTAGAGAGGGGGGGGGGGGACTCTGTTAAATGGTAGAATGTAGTTAATTAGGTCCCTAGGGAATATGGCATGAGAGGAAATGCAACAGCATAAGAGCAAGGAAAGAATATGAAAAACAAAACACATGAATGTGAGATGTATGAAAGGTCTGTTCAAATAAAGAAAAAATATACAAATTACTGAGAAAAGTTCTAAAATGTACTATAACAAGCTGATTATTATAAAATTGTCTCTCTCTCTCTCTATATATATATATATATATATATATATATATATATATATATATATATGTGTGTGTGTGTGTGTGTGTGTGTGTGTGTGTGTGTTTAGTATATTTCAGAGGAATAGCGCGACGAGATAATATTATAACTCTTCAAGTGTCAGAGAAAGAGCTCAAGATTATGTCAAAATATAAAGTACCCCTTGTTGCCCTCCTCCACGCTCTCTCGCTCTCTCTCTCTCTCTCTCAAGGTACGGTAATAGGCTGTAGTCATTTGCCTTGACACGACGGCCTGCCTTGTACCCCCGGCCTTAATGAGAGAGAGAAAGAGAGAGTGTGTGCATTACAAGTAGATCTATCATGAGTTTAACACTATCTGGTCCGACGTCTTGGGGGTTATTATGATACTTTGTTGTAATTATTATGAATTGTGTTTATATTTTGCCATTCTCGGGCAATGTATTTTATTTTGTCCCTTAGGCTAACAAAAACACCTTCCCAGACTTCCTTCAAGCTAAAATAAATGCCCACCCAATCCCCCTTCATGCTAAATGCCCACCCAATCCCCCTTCATGCTAAATGCCCACCCAATCCCCCTTCATGCTAAATGCCCACCCAATCCCCCTTCATGCTAAATGCCCACCCAATCCCCCTTCATGCTAAATGCCCACCCAATCCCCCTTCATGCTAAATGCCCACCCAATCCCCCTTCATGCTAAATGCCCACCCAATCCCCCTTCATGCTAAATGCCCACCCAATCCCCCTTCATGCTAAATGCCCACCCAATCCCCCTTCATGCTAAATGCCCACCCAATCCCCCTTCATGCTAAATGTGTACATTTTCAATGGAAAAATGTCCTAAACGATGATGATTTTCTTCTCAAGTTACAGGATTTCCCAGAAAAAAAATCGACAACTGAGTGGGTTGAAGCGTCTTATTATTACCAAACTAATGGAGGTAAAACGTCTCCAAACTTTTTGTTTTGTTTTTTGTTTGCCAGACGCCGTAATTCCCGAGAAGGGGTGGCCATAAACATTAGGCGTTTGTCACGAATCGCTAGGTCAAGTTGACGGGCTTGACATCTACCAATAACATTTTGACAATTTGCGCTCGATTCGCCAACCCTTTGATCAGCAGCCGACGCTCTACTGACTATGCCAAACTAATGGAGCGAAACAAAGGAGGCGCAAAACGACCTCCTTCGAACCAAATAGGGTTAACAAATAGTATTTCGCTGATTTTGTTTTTCCTTGCAATGTTATATGTTAAACGATAAGACTCATTATTAAAGTAAACATTGAAGAACAAGAACTATCAGACGAAAACACAAATCAATCACACATAGGTTACCGAAGATGTTAAGACTAATAATTCAGGCATGAAACAAAAAAGACAATACCGGTACATAAATTAATTAATATACACAAAGACAAAACAAAAAAGACAATACCGGTACATACATTAATTAATATACACAAAGACAATACCGGTACATACATTAATTAATATACACAAAGACAATACCGGTACATACATTAATTAATATACACAAAGACAAAACAAAAAATGAATGAAAATAGATATATAGTAGATATATATACTGTATCCAAAAACGTGAACTCTCCAAGAAAATGTATGAGAAAGTTCAAACAAAGAGCTGAAGAATGTTTGGTCATCTCATTAAACAACAACAACAACAACAACAACCTCCCGGGAACACAGAAATACCTCCTCCGCTTTTATAAGACTACGAGAGGAGGCTTTTTCGGAGTTTAGTAATGTCTATTTTTTAGTTAAAATATATTTTGTCATTTAGCTATGTACACAAAATGCATATGCTAAAATTTGATGAGTGATAATGGCTGAGCATTTATAGAGTATTACTCTTATATAAAGGCACCGTGACAATGATAATATATCGACTCCTCTAAAATCACATACATATAATTTTTTGGCATGAATTTAGTGTCATGAATTTAGAATAAATAAGGAGTTGCCTGTGATAGTTTAAATACACGATTTTATTCAACGTTTAAAAATTATGTAAGAATCGAAAGGTAAATTGAGATTGTTAACCCTCCTTTGATTGTAACAGGCCATTCTTCCTAAGCTGAATGTAATCACTTCGTCTTTACTAGAATTAATTTATTTAAAATAAATCTCCCTTTAATAAGATCATTTGTATATCAACCTAACATGATAATTGTGCACAACACTTTACTTGTTTACCCTTTCATACGTCTTAACAAGAAACAAGAAGAGGGGCTATTTTCCCCGCTTTCTCTCACATTGTGTACGGTTATTACGCAAAGTGAGTGTGACAATTCCTTTCTCTTCTTCCTTCAACTTACCTGTACAAGAAAAAAGGTGTGTGTGTGTGTGTGTGTGTGTGTGTGTGTGTGTGTGTGTGTGTGTGTGTGTGTGTGTGTGTGTGAGTTTCCTTTGATAAAGGCTAACACGTATATGGTGTGCTTGTGTCTCCCTATTTTTCTTTTGTGTCAAGCAGAAACTGCATTTTGCTTTGTCCTAAGAAGTTGTTGTTGTTGTTGTTGTTGTTGTTGTTGTTGTTGTTGTTGTGTAGCGTCCAGCTGACTAATGACTCATAGCCAGCCCTTCATAATACCTCTGGCAGCCTGGTCAGGCTTTCATGCCCTCCAGCTCAGGGAGAGAAACAAAAAGTTAAATGATATGGTACCGTACCGGTAAGTCTTCTTTTCTTTTCTTTTTTTCTAAGGGACATCAAGCAAAAGTGGCTGTTTATTTTTTACGTTCCTGTCTGTATAGTCAGACAAGAAAAATAACTAAGTAAACAAAATATATGAATATAATATATAAGTGTAGGCCTACTGTATATATGTATGAGGTGGTTCTCCTTTTTACACTGTATTAGGAACCCCAAGAAGAAGAGGGCGTTTGGGGATCGCTTTCCCTTTTCTTCGGCCTGACAAGCAGAGGGTGTGTGCCTATTTCATGCTCCTTTTACACCATGGGGCACCCTTTCAAGCCCATCATACCCTCTCACGCCCCTCATCTCCCCTTTACGCCCCCTCGTATACCCTTTCAAGCCCATCATACCCTCTCACGCCCCTCATCTCACCTTTACGCCCCCTCGTATACCCTTTCAAGCCCATCATACCCTCTCACGCCCCTCATCTCACCTTTACGCCCCCTCGTATACCCTTTCAAGCCCATCATACCCTCTCACGCCCCTCATCTCACCTTTACGCCCCCTCGTATACCCTTCCAAGCCCATCATACCCTCTCACGCCCCTCATCTCCCCTTTACGCCCCCTCGTATACCCTTCCAAGCCCATCATACCCTCTCACGCCCCTCATCTCACCTTTACGCCCCCTCGTATACCCTTCCAAGCCCATCATACCCTCTCACGCCCCTCATCTCACCTTTACGCCCCCTCGTATACCCTTCCAAGCCCATCATACCCTCTCACGCCCCTCATCTCACCTTTACGCCCCCTCGTATACCCTTTAGGCCCACTTCTAGTAAAGAAAGGTATGGGTTTGTCGCGAGGCCTCTAATTATCTGTTTAGTTATGCTGTACCTCCCATACCCCCCTCTCCCTCTCACTCACACACTCTCTCTCTCTCTCTCGCTTTCCTCTCTTTTCTGCTTTGCTATCCTTACCTTCCACTTAGTAGCACACTTTGTTGGCGTTAAGTCCGGACTGCCTAGTAGGGGCCGCAATGTATGTGCAGTCTGAGTAGCTATGTAACTCTCTCTCTCTTACTCAGTCACTCACACACGCACACTCACTCTCACTATCGCACACACTCTCTCTCTCTCTCCTTCTTGTCTCTTCCGTTTCCAGGGTAACCAAGGGGAACATTTGACCTACCGGTACCATATTATACTGCATATCGTGGAGGATACAAATTAAACTTTTCCCTGCTCCCCCCGCCGGCCCCCCCCCCCCCCCTTCACTGTCCCCCCCCCCCCCCCCCCCCCCCCCCCCCCCGCCGCCGCGCTCATTTTTTGTTCTCTCTCTCTCTCTCTCTCTCTCTCTCTCTCTCTCACACACACACACACAATGACATCAACAACAGCGCCTCGCCAGCACTCTCAAACTAATTTCTGGCAATTTCCCTTTTCCTTCCTTCCTCTCTCTCTCTCTCTCTCTCTCTCTCTCTCTCTCTCTGATGTTAACGCATTTATCTTTACACTAAATATTTCATATCACGTATATATTTTTGCCCTCTTCTTCTTGTCACACTTATCAATCCTTATATACCAAAACATATGCAAGCTAACCTGGCTGAAAATAGTAATCCTGCCTTTGTATGCAATATATGAAATAATAATTAACACTATTATATAACACATTATATATTATGTAGAATATATATAATTAATGATTACCATATAAAATATACATAAATCCAGAGTTACCAATTTCTGCCAGGTTAGCTTGAATACACTTTGCATAGCTATGTGTCAATTCATTTATCTTAAGGGGAGGCAGACCGTTTTTCTGGACCCCCTTCTCCCTAATGTTTAGCCCCACTAGTCTTGAGATTATAAGACGTTCGGCCCATTAGTTTGGCGATTTTAACACCTTTCGCCCCACTTCGTTGTCAATTTTAAGACCTTTCGTGCCATTTAGGTGTCAATTATTTCCTGGCGAGCGATAGCGAGCCTGCAATTTTAAGAGGAACCGGCCTTTGGCCGGGAGATTTTTCTACCGAAAAAAGTATAAATTTATCTTGAAGGGGGGTCTAGGCGGTGTTTTTCTAAGCTTGATGGAGGTCTAGGGAGGAAACTAGAAAAATATATGAAATAAATGAATTAATAGACTAAACAAACGGCCAGTCTCCCCTTAAGGATGTTATGCACGAGAGTTATTTCCCTCAACTCTGATCTGGCCTCTGTTTAAATACACTATTATTAGATATTAGTGATTCTCCCTTAACCATGTATTCATATAATATTTGTTGAACATCTAAATATATCTATCTATCTCCCAATCTGTTTATTTATGATGGGTAAGAAGGCCCACCTCTCCCACCACCCCCTTTAACCCGTACAGTACCAGAGAAGTCCTATTTAACCCGTACAGTACCAGAGAAGTCCCATTTTATCATATTCTGGCAACTATTAGACGATTTTATGTAGCTTAGGAAGGACCTCTAGCAATAATAAGGCTTCAAACTATCTCAACCAACACTTTTAACTACCATAGATCCTTCCTAAGCTGCATAATATCGTCAAAATAGAGCTAGAATAGCCTATAGCCCACATCGCTGGTACTCAAAAGGTTAAATGTATGCATGACCTTACAAGCGTGGTATACCGTAGATCGTGTTCCATTGTTCTCGGGGATACAATGGTCTACCCTACAAACCTGACGCTCGTTTTCTGTGTCTATTGTCTGCTAGGGGAATTAAGGGGGGTAGTGCTTGTTTTTTGGTCTAGCCTACATATTACTTTATTTATTTATGTTTGAGTTTCCTCGCTAGACCTTCATCAAACTTCAAAAAACACCCCCTTTCAAGATAAATTTGTACATTTGTCGGTAGAAAAATGTCCCGGCCAAAGGCCGGATCCATCTTAAATTACAGGCTCGTTATCGCTCGACATGAACAAATCGACACGTAAATGAGACGAAAGGTCTCATAATCGCCAAACTAACGGCATGAACTTCTTAAAATATCAAAACTAATATGTTAAACATGAAGGAGAAGGGGGCGGGGGGGGGGGGGGCACAAAAACCGGTCCATCCCCCCTTAAGGCTTGCTTGGGAGGGGAATATGTAACTGATGGATAGAGGAAAGGAGAGATAGATAGACAGATAGATAGATAGATAGATAAAGAAACAAATAGAGAGAGAGAGAGAGAGAGAGAGTAGGTCGAAGGTTGGAGTTGAAAGACTTATTTTCATATAATAACATGCTATTTTCTTTTGTTCAGAAAACGGTGGAAAAAGAATGGCATACCGGCCTAGATTACCCGAAGAGAGAGTAACCTGTTATCGTCCATTTCTTACATTTCTCTTACTCAAGGCTTTATCTTCGTTCTTTTGTATTTCAGGCTTTTCTCCCCTTCTTTGCTTTGGACCATTAGTTTGGCAACTTTAAGACTTTACGCTCCATTTCTTGGTCAATATTAAGACCTTTCGTGCCATTTAGGTGACGATATTTTCCTGGCGAGCGATAGCGAGCCTGTAATTTTAAGAGTAACCGACCTTCGGCCGGGACATTTTTCTACCTAAAAATGTACAAATTTATCTTGAAGGGGGGTTCTAAGGGGTGTCTTTACAGGTTGATGGAGATCTAGGGAGGAAACAAAAATAAAATCAAAATAACAAATATACAATACACAAACAAATATACCCATCTCCCCTCAAGAGGAACCCTTCCCCTTCCCATCATTAAACTTCTGAATCCTTGAATTTTTAGTCATGTTTCTTTTAGCAACTCTTTTTTTTCTTTCATTTTATTGTAATTAATTTTCTTCAGTTTCCCCTCCAGTCTTTCTCGTTTTCTGTCTCGTCTTTTCGTTTTTGTTACGTTGCCTTTCTTGGCTTTGTATGAAAAAACAAATAGTTCATATTATATTGTAATTAGTCTAATCTCTCTCTCTCTCTCTCTCTCTCTCTCTCTCTCTCTCTCTCTCTCTCTCTCTCTCTCTCTCTCTCTCTCTCTCTCTCTCTCTCTCTCTCTCAATACATACACTTACAAGGATAAGCTATAATGGTAGGTGAAGGAGAGAGTGTATTTTTCTGCCCATACACAGGTCCACGAAAGGTCAAGATGGGGAGAGAGATAAGGGAGGAGTGTGAGCGAGCGGGAGATAGGAAGATAGAGTAAGATATGGAGAAAGAGATTTACATATATTTACATATATACACTGGCCACACAGACCTTACGATCCAATCGAGGTGGTCAGGACTTAATTCTAGTAGAGATGGTATATCTAATAGAAAAGGAAAGTTGAAGGAAAGGATAGCAAAGAAGAAGGCTGAGAGAGAGAGAGAGGTAATTAAATACGCGGTCACCTTGTCCTCTGTAATTAAGGTAAATGAGGTGGTGTTCCGCGTGAGAGGGGCTATGATCGTGGGTTGAGAGAGAGAGAGAGAGTGGGGAGAGATGGGTCCAAGCAAATAGTAATAAAAAAGGAAGACATTAAAGTTAGGCTACAGCAACTGCAACAAAATAATGAAATTGATAAAATAGATAACAAGAAGACATATTACCCCTCCCACCCCCCTCTCTCTCTCTCTCTCATTACCCCCTCCTATAATTGGGGGGCGGGGGCATATACGAATCAATTCCCCCTTTCTCCCTCCCCTCCATACTTCTCCTTCTTCCCCTTTCCTCCTCCCTCCACCCTTCTCTTCCATTCTACTTCATCTTCACTCTCCTTCCTCCTCCATTCCTTCCCCACCCCCTCCTTTCCATTCTTCCCCCTTCATTCCTTCTCCTTTCCCTTCCTGTTCCCCATTCATTCCTGCCCTTTCCCCTTCCCTTTCATTCTTCCATTTCCCCCCTCCCCTCTATTCTTCCCATTTCTCCTCCCTCTCTATTCTTCTCCTTTCCTCCTCCCCCTCCATTCTCCTCCCCCTTCCTCCTCCTCCCTTCCTTCTCCTCCTCTTTAATCAATCTAATCAATTTAACCAATCTAATTACACGCGGGGAAACGGTTGCAAAATTATTGGTAAATCTTTTAACTCACACGAATCTAAGAATTTCTTCTTCAATCGAGTTGTCAACTTGTGGAATGGGCTTCCCCGAAACGTTATAGACTGCATCACCGTTGATTCATTTAAACTCCGCCTAGACAAATATCTCGCATCAAACCCGCGACTGACTGCGTTTGTAAATGAATAACTTTATTTTATCCCCCCCTCAGTTACTAACCCATCTGTCCCCTACTAACTTCCTAATCCTGCCACGGACATTAGTTCCAGGGCAGTAATTCCCTTTCCAATGTTCCCTTACCCACTCTAAACCACTGTTTGGACACTTGATCCTCAGTGTTTTGGAGGACAAGCAACCTAGAAGGGTCACTAGATCTGTTGTTGCTTGATTTCCTTTGTACTCCTTTGTACTCTTTCCTTCCCCTCCCCCTCCCTTCCATTCTTCACCTTCTTCTCCTTCCTTCCCCTTCCTCTTCCCCCTCCATTATCCCCCCTTTCCCCTCCCCCTCCATTCGTCCGCCCTCCGATTCCCCTTTCCACCTCCCCTCCCTCTCTCCCTCTCTCCCCCTCTCCCTCCATTCTTCCCCTTTCCCCTCCCCCTCAGTTCTTATCTCGCTTCCTTTTTCCTCTTCCTCCAATTCATCTTCTAGTGTTCTGTTCTTGCCGCCTTTGTGCCTGTCTGTCTGTCTGTCTGTTCCTGCCGCCATTGTGTCTGTCTGACAGTTCAAACGACCTATTTAATTATATCCTCTGTCTGATTGTCTATTTCTGTCTATCGGTACATCTATCTGTTTAAACCATGTCTAATTTTCTATATGGATGTCTGTCATTCCAACCACCTGTCATATTGTCTATGTCTGTCTAAACAGATCCATGTATTTTATATATTTGTTTTTTCTGTCGCTTGTCTATCTATGGACCTATTTATAACACCTATTTAATTGTATCTATGTCTGTCTATTGCACATCTATCCGTTAAAACCACAATCTGTATTTTGTATAAATATATGTATCTGCCTGTTTGTTTGTATGTCCCTTACCGTATCGGCGATGTCTATTTAACAATACTCTGGCCATATTTAGACGATTTCATGCAGCTTAAGAAGGGTCTTTGGTAGTAAAAAGGATTAATTAGGATCGTTCGAAGATTGTCAAATGCTCGAGCCCCATTTAACACCGAATAAAATCGTCTAATAGTGACCAGCATAAAATTAAGAGGACTCTGTCTATCTCTGTAAGTTTATCTGGTATTATAGTTATGGGCCTATGCCATACTTCGTTAGCCTAATATGGGCCTATGCCATACTTCAGTTTATACTTCAGTTAGCCTAAATATGGGCTATGCCATACTTCAGTTAGCCTAAATATCTTTGCCTATAAATATCTATGCCATGACTTCAGTTAGCCTAAATATGGGCCTATGCCATACTTCAGTTAGCCTAAATATGGGCCTATGCCATACTTCAGTTAGCCTAAATATGGGCCTATGCCATACTTCAGTTAGCCTAAATATGGGCCTATGCCATACTTCTGTTAGCCTAAATATGGGCCTATGCCATACTTCTGTTAGCCTAAATATGGGCCTATGCCATACTTCTGTTAGCCTAAATATGGGCCTATGCCATACTTCTGTTAGCCTAAATATGGGCCTATGCCATACTTCTGTTAGCCTAAATATGGGCCTATGCCATACTTCAGTTAGCCTAAATATGGGCCTATGCCATACTTCTGTTAGCCTAAATATGGGCCTATGCCATACTTCTGTTAGCCTAAATATGGGCCTATGCCATATTTCTGTTAGCCTAAATATGGGCCTATGCCATACTTCTGTTAGCCTAAATATGGGCCTATGCCATACTTCTGTTAGCCTAAATATGGGCCTATGCCATATTTCTGTTAGCCTAAATATGGGCCTATGCCATACTTCTGTTAGCCTAAATATGGGCCTATGCCATACTTCTGTTAGCCTACATATGGGCCTATGCCATACTTCTGTTAGCCTAAATATGGGCCTATGCCATACTTCTGTTAGCCTAAATATGGGCCTATGCCATACTTCTGTTAGCCTAAATATGGGCCTATGCCATACTTCTGTTAGCCTAAATATGGGCCTATGCCATACTTCTGTTAGCCTCATAGACCCCTTTATATTTAAAGGGGTCTATGGTTAGCCTAAATATGTATAATCATTAGTGTTTTATCTATGTATATATACTTTTAAGTTTGCTCCCTATACCCCCATCAAGCGTTAACAATGACCCCCAAGACCCCATTTGATATAAAGTAGTAAATTTTTCGGTAAAAACAAAATTCCCAGCTGAAGGCCGATTCCAAATTCGCTGTCACTCACCAGCAAAACAATGGACACCTAAATGGCACGAAAGGGCTTACCATTACCATTGACAAATAAATTGGGCGAAAGGTCATGATATCGCCAAACTTATGGGGCGAGCGTCTTGAAATTTCAAATTAATCGGGCCAACCATCAGGGAGATGGGAGTTCAGTACAAAGAATTACCTCTTTAACCATTTATGTGACGTCTTTTTAGCTGTATTCTGGCTACTGTTAGACGATTTTATTCAGTTTAGAAAAAGCCTCCAGCAATTTACAGTTTTTGAGCTATCTCACTTAACAATTTTTACTTCCACTGATCCTTCTTAAACTGCACAAAATTGTCTATATATAGCTAGAATAAAATGAAAACAAATCACCGGTACAGAAGGGATTAAGATAAAATAAACACAAGTATAGCCAATCTTTGCGGCTACATCTTTTAACATAAGTGTTATAAGTTATGTTAAAACTTATAACATAAGTGTTATTTGGTGATGGGCTGGTCTATCAGAGTGAGAACTGGGCGATCTCTGCCATATCCATAGCTTACTCTGACTGTTCCGTTTACTTATATATTTTCTAGATCTCGTGTGACGGCGTCTCTTCCGTGGATTGACCTCTCAATCTACCAAGATTGGAAGCCAAAGCGTCACATTTTTCCTTTGCCCCGCAACTTTCTCTTCATAATTGCTGACGGGCACATGGCCCTGGGTGGGGGCTTTGGTTTGCCGGGCGTTTCCGCACCCTTCTCAGCTCCCCGCCATGGTGTGGCTTCGGTCACCCAGGCTTTATTGTGGTAGGCAGGGAGGGTTCTGTGGGGGTGCTCGGTTATGGCCTTGACCTTGCTCGGGGTCTTGGGGCTGTTCGGCCAGGCAGTCTGGGGAACAACAACATACGTGTTATGATAATTGTTCTATAAATTAACCCTTTGAAAATTTTGACACCTTCTGACAGTTTATTCTGGCTATCATTAGACGATTTTAAACAGTTTAGGAAGGATCTGTGGGAATGATAAGGGGAAAAATCCATACCAGTTAAACCTCTAAAGCAAAAACCGAAAGCAAAAACATTTCAAAGCACGACCATATCTGAAAACGTTTTAGCAATTCAAATGCGTCAACCTACATCACCCGACCCGAATGTTATTTGTAACCCTTTCGTGTACGGGAAGACGTACCTGCGTTTTCCTGGGATACTTAAAGGACTGTGTGACCATCAGGGGAGTTTAGGAAGCTTGAGTTTAATTTTCTTTTCAATCCTGGTAGTTGTCTTTGAGCAAGCTTATTGACAGAAAAATAATTACGGAGAGCTGATTATGAGATAAGGAGAATGGTTTCGTATATGTACGAAGCAGCATCTTAGGACCCAGAAAGGGTTAACACCTCTGTAAAGTATTCAAACCATTACCATGCCCACACCATCACTCCTCATAATCGTGAAAATGAAGGAAAAAAACAAATGTATATGAAGAAAAACGCAAAGAAAATCCATTATCCTGAAAAAGAAGAGGCGTCAAAAGGAAAAGATTATCATGGGTGAAATAGGTGGACCAGGTTGGGTAGGGTAAGATGCTAGAGAGTGATAGGCGACACGGCTCTATTGTCTTGGGCCTAGGTGTGTGTGTGTATGTGTGAGAGAGAGAGAGAGAGAGAGAGAGAGAGAGACTAGTGTATTATACTATTGCCAAGTTCTCAGACTAATATCCATTTGCTTCTTTAACTGCTCTATTGACGAATTATCAACACCTTCCGAATGAAGATTGTTCTGGCTACAACCTATCTTACATATGAAGAGCCTCTTTTGGCCTAATTTACAACCATGGTTGTGTGTTGTATTCGTGACAAGGTCATGCATCTTCATTTAATTTACATTGTAAAGTCCATTTATTATTTTATAATGTTAATGGAGTTTACCTCGCCGTCTATGCGTTTCCACTGAATGGAATGGAGAGTGATAGCTCTCAACTGTTTCTCCTAGTTCAGTCTCCTTAAGATGGAATTGGGTTTGTAGTCCTAGTTTGAACTCTTTCTAATCTCTCTGTATCAATCCTGATGGCATAAGCCAAAGTTGCAAACAAAAATATAGATTGTATCGTATTAAAACAAATCTATTAGTTTATTCATATTAGAAACACAGAGTACAAACACAAAGATACCACGTCGAGAGAGATAGAGAGAGAGATAGAGAGAGAGAGAGAGAGAGAGAGAGTCATACAGATAGAAATATAGGTTAATTGGAAGATTTATGGAAAGGGGGACACGATAAAGACGGTGTCACATGGACATTCTTTCCGTCAAGGTTTTACGGGCAATTGTATCCTGGCAGCTTCAGAATTTAACCCTTACAGTACCGGTGACGTCTTTTTGTTTATATTTCAGCTGCATTTTGACGATGTTATGAGGCTTCAAAAAGATATATGGTATATAAAAGGATTAATTGAGATAGTCTGTAGCCATTCAATGAGTATACTTCCTTCTGAAGCTGAATATCATCGTCTAATAATTGCCAGCATATAATGGACAAGGCGTCACCGGTACTGTATGGGTTAAGCTTAATTGTGTTTAGCTCCCTAACATAATCTATATTCGACCTAGTTTCCAATTCCAATGCGAAAGAGCCTTAACATCTGTAGGTATAAGTAAGTAACCCATGTAGCCTATAGAGACGATAGAAAATGGTGAAACAAGGATGGGTTGAGAACAAATACACAAACATTAAAACAAACTAGGACAAATAACAAATGCACTCACATTTTAAAAACTAGGACAAGTAACCACCCAACCACCCACCCACACACACACAGACGCACACAAAATGGAGAGAGTTACAAAAGGAGCACCCAAAAGTTAAGTAAGGGGTTTGAGGAGTTAGTGTAAATTTAGGTCAAAGGAAAGTGAATAAGGATAAGTTAAGTGGATTTTTTTTTCTGGATCCCCTTCTCCCCCAGGTATAGCCTCATTAAATTCTAGATTTTAGGGTATTCACCTCATTATTTTGGCGATTTTTAAGACGTTTTGCCCTTTTTCTGTGTACATTTTAAGACTTTTGGTGCCATTTAGGTATCGATTTTGTCCACGGTATTGACCTGGGGATACCTACCATGGTGACAGGACCCTCTGTTCTGTCTTTCTCTCTCTCTCTCGGTTTACAATCATCCATATTTCACATCCTTTGCTGCTGCTCTCCCAATTCATCCATTACTAATACGTTACCCTTTACGTTCATTCCCTCCCTGCTCTCGCTCTCGCTCTCCTCTCCTCTCCTCTCCTCTCCTCTCCTCTCCTCTCCTCTCTCTCCTCTCCTCTCCTCTCCTCTCCTCTCCTCTCCTCTCCTCTCCTCTCCTCTCCTCTCCTCTCCTCTCCTCTCCTCTCCTCTCTCTCTCTCTCTCTCTCTCTCTCTCTCTCTCTCTCTCTCTCCTCTCTCTCTCTCTCTCTCTCTCTCTCTCTCTCTCTCACAACAACAACGACACTATCTGCTCTGCCTGTAACAAACTTGTCTTGTATTCTTCTACAGTGTCTCCATGGAATGAATTGCAAGTTTTTATTATATTAATATTTGATTTTATAACTCTGTGTAATGCCCTCCTTATATTTTCCAATCTATTCCAATTTCCAGTAAGGAATTTATCTAGCTAAATATAAAATGTCTCTGCATTTATCTAGCTATGCATCTATATATCTAACTATCAAGTACCGTATATATCTATCCAAATGCAATCACCTATCCACCCCTCTAGTGTCTATTCTATGCATTTATCTATCGACCTATTTAGTATCTATTCAATTTACGCATTTATCTATCGGCCTACCACATCTATCTGTTCCATGCATTTACAATATCTATCGACCTATCTAGTGACAATCTACTATCATTCTCTTACTTTTCCCATTAATTTAACTTCTTCGCAGACTCCCCTCGACTGGCTCCCATCTTCTCCTTCCCGTTCTCTTTTCAACTTACTTTTATGCCTCATGCAGTACTTTACTTCTACTGGCTACCCAGATGTTTTCTCTCATTTCTAGTCTCTCTCTATCTCTCTCTCTCTCACTCTTAATCTCTCTCTCTCTCACTCTCTCTCTCTCTCCCAAGAACGAGGATATACAGTACTTTCACATGGAATTGCTTCACCCCTAACAAACATCCCTTTGAGATTTTAGGATAAATACAGTAGTGTAGTATAGTTTAGGCTAAATACAGTAGTGTAGTATAGTTTAGGCTAAATACAGTAGTGTAGTATAGTTTAGGATAAATACAGTAGTGTAGTATAGTTTAGGATAAATACAGTAGTGTAGTATAGTTTAGGATAAATACAGTAGTGTAGTATAGTTTAGGATAATACAGTAGTGTAGTATAGTTTAGGATAAATACAGTAGTGTAGTATAGTTTAGGATAAATACAGTAGTGTAGTATAGTTTAGGATAAATACAGTAGTGTAGTATAGTTTAGGATCAATACAGTAGTGTAGTATAGTTTAGGATCAATACAGTAGTGTAGTATAGCTAAGGATAAATACAGTAGTGTAGTATAGTTTAGGATCAATACAGTAGTGTAGTATAGCTAAGGATAAATACAGTAGTGTAGTATAGTTTAGGATAAATACAGTAGTGTAGTATAGTTTAGGATAAATACAGTAGTGTAGTATAGTTTAGGATAAATACAGTAGTGTAGTATAGTTTAGGATAAATACAGTAGTGTAGTATAGTTTAGGATAAATACAGTAGTGTAGTATAGTTTAGGATCAATACAGTAGTGTAGTATAGTTTAGGATCAATACAGTAGTGTAGTATAGTTTAGGATCAATACAGTAGTGTAGTATAGCTAAGGATAAATACAGTAGTGTAGTATAGTTTAGGATCAATACATAGTATAGCTAAGGATAAATACAGTAGTGTAGTATAGTTTAGGATAAATACAGTAGTGTAGTATAGTTTAGGATAAATACAGTAGTGTAGTATAGTTTAGGATAAATACAGTAGTGTAGTATAGTTTAGGATAAATACAGTAGTGTAGTATAGTTTAGGATAAATACAGTAGTGTAGTATAGTTTAGGATAAATACAGTAGTGTAGTATAGTTTAGGATAAATACAGTAGTGTAGTATAGTTTAGGATAAATACAGTAGTGTAGTATAGTTTAGGATAAATACAGTAGTGTAGTATAGTTTAGGATAAATACAGTAGTGTAGTATAGTTTAGGATAAATACAGTAGTGTAGTATAGTTTAGGATAAATACAGTAGTGTAGTATAGTTTAGGATAAATACAGTAGTGTAGTATAGTTTAGGATAAATACAGTAGTGTAGTATAGTTTAGGATAAATACAGTAGTGTAGTATAGTTTAGGATAAATACAGTAGTGTAGTATAGTTTAGGATAAATACAGTAGTGTAGTATAGTTTAGGATAAATACAGTAGTGTAGTATAGTTTAGGATAAATACAGTAGTGTAGTATAGTTTAGGATAAATACAGTAGTGTAGTATAGTTTAGGATAAATACAGTAGTGTAGTATAGTTTAGGATAAATACAGTAGTGTAGTATAGTTTAGGATAAATACAGTAGTGTAGTATAGTTTAGGATAAATACAGTAGTGTAGTATAGTTTAGGATAAATACAGTAGTGTAGTATAGTTTAGGATAAATACAGTAGTGTAGTATAGTTTAGGATAAATACAGTAGTGTAGTATAGTTTAGGATAAATACAGTAGTGTAGTATGTTTTAGGATAAATACAGTAGTGTAGTATAGTTTAGGATAAATACAGTAGTGTAGTATAGTTTAGGATAAATACAGTAGTGTAGTATAGTTTAGGATAAATACAGTAGTGTAGTATAGTTTAGGATAAATACAGTAGTGTAGTATAGTTTCAGTAGGGCCGGTTTAACATATTTCGTAAGGGGTGTTCTACGCTATATATATATATATATATATATATATATATATATATATATATATATATATATATATATATATATACCGGTATATACAGTATGTATTAATATCTACCGTAGTAACTCATCTGCCTATCCAGCCGCCAATATATACCCCACCTAATATAACTATCTTACTTCTGAGATCCATATCAACACCAATTCACTCCTCTCTCTCCTCACTCACACAACCCCCCCCCCCCTCTCTCTCTCTCTATCTATTTCTCTCTCTTTCTCTCTACCTATTTATCTTATTTTGTCTACCCCTTTCTATCTATTATCTATTAACCTCTATATCTCGCCATTGTCTTTATCGTCAGTTTATCAGTCTCTCTCTCTCTCTCTCTCTCTCTCTCTCTCTCTCTCTCTCTCTCTCTCTCTCTCTCTCTCTCTCTCTCTCTCTCTCTCTCTCTCTCTCTCTCTCTCTCAGCGTTTTGTCGGAAGCACGGACAATCATTAAGTAATATTGTTATGCAAACTCTTGGGAAAACTTGTGAATAAACTAAGTTGACATCATTCCCCTCAGAGTTCCTAATCATCAAAAAGTAACGTAGGCCACTTTGGGTTTTTATAATATATGATTTTTGTTTTGCCATCGAGGGCACTTGGGGTAACAGCTGTGGAGGAGTTGAGAGGGGCGGGTGAGGTGGAGACATTGGTTGGAAAAGGAGAGGAATGTTAGAATTTCAGGAAATTTGCGTTAGGAGATTGTGGAATATACTGTAGGAAGAGGTGGAGAATGTTCAAATTTAAGAGAATTTACGTTAATATAGGCCGATTGTGGAATATATTAACGTCATAATAGAACGTAAAGACAATGTGAAAGACCTTGGGGTGATAATGTCTGAAAATATGGGATTCAAAGAACATAACCAGGTCAAAGTTGCAGCTGCGAAACGGCTAACAGGTTGGATACGTACATTTAAAACTCGCGGTGAATTGCCTATGATAACACTCTTCAAATCCCTGGTGCTACCGCGGCTAGAATACTGTAACGTATTAACATCCCAATATGGGTTTCAAAGTACATAACCAGGTCAAAGTGGCGGCTGCGAAACGTCTAACGGGTTGGATTCTGCGTACTTTTAAAACAAGCGGTGAATTGCATATGATAACGCTCTTCAAATCTCTAGTGCTACCGCGGCTTGAATACTGTAGCCTATTAACATCCCCATACAAAGCAGGTGAAATAAATGACGTAGAGAGTGTACAAAGAAATTTCACTTCGCATATAAGTTCGATAAAACATCTACACTATTGGGAGCGTTTAAGAGCACTGAATCTGTACTCACTGGAACGTAGAAGAGAACGTTACCTAATAATACACATGGAAAATCGCAGAGGGTTTAGTACCAAACCTACATACTCCGATAGTCATGAAATTCAGTGATAGGAGAGGCTGGGAATGCGAAATCCCCCGGATGAATAACAGGGGTGCTATGGGCTCTCTGCGAGAGGGCTGGTTATCACACAGAGGCCCACGTCTCTTCAACAAACTCCCACGGCGAGTAAGAGACATGAGGGACATATCGTTAGACAACTTCAAGAGAGCCCTAGATGTCGAACTGCAAAAAGTGCCAGACGAGCCCATCCTCGCAAGGGAGCGAGCTGTCGCTTCAAACAGTCTACTGCACCAAATCACCACCCATAACGAGGGGCGTCGCGCTCCTTGGTGCCGCTAGAGGAGCGGTGAACACATCCAAAGGTATCCAAAGGTAAGGTATCCATACAAAGCAGGTGAAATTAAGGACGTAGAAAGTGTACAAAGGAACTTCACCTCACACATAAACTCAGTAAAACAGTTACACTATTGGGATCGTTTAAAACCACTAAAGCTGTATTCGTTGCAACGTAGAAGGGAACGATACTTAATAATATATACGTGAAAAATCGCAGAGGGTTTTGTACCAAATCTACATACCCCAATTGCAATGAAGTTCAGTGATAGGAGAGGCTGGGAATGCGATATCCCCAAGATGAAAAATCGGGGTGCTATGGGCTCTCTGCGAGAGGGCTGGTTATCACATAGAGGAGCACGTCTCTTCAACAAACTCCCGCGGCGAGTAAGAGACATGAGAGTTGTCTCGTTAGACAGCTTCAAGAGAGCTCTCGATGTCGAACTACAGAAATTGCCAGACGAGCCCATCTTCACAAGGGTGCGCTCCACCTCTTCGAATAGTCTGCTGCACCAATTCTCAAACAACAACGAAGGGCGGTGCGCTCTTCGGTGCCACTAGCTAGAGTGGTGAACTCCACATAGGTGAACATACGTAGGTAGTATTTAAGGAAATTTGCGTTAGGAGATTGTGGAATATATTGTAGGAAGAGGAGAAGAAAGTTAAAATTTAAGGGACTTACGTTAGGGGATTGGGGAATTTACGGTAGGAAAAGGGATGAAAGAGGGAAAGATAGGGATATACAGACGAGGGACTAAATAGAGTCTGTAGACGGTCTGTTGGTTTGTTCATGAGTGCTAAGTGGGGGAGGAATTGCTTGTCTGTCCCCTGACCTGACTCTTGGCTTAGGTCAGTGCAGGACGAGACAGCAGGTCAGGTTAAATGTCAAGTTAGATTGCTCAATGCCTGGCCCGAGCTATGAAGGGACGAGTTTGATATTAGGAGGGTCATGGAGAAAGACATATTGTAGTGGCACAACATTGAATCAGGTACAGTACCCATCTTAACTAATAACGATATTGATTTACTTAAAGATAATATGTATCTCTCTCTCTCTCTCTATATATATATATATATATATATATATATATATATATATATATATATATATATATATATATATACAGTGTGTGTGTGTGTGTGTGTCACTCGCTCTCTCTAAAACTAGAAAATATTTATCAACAACTTGACATAAAAATGTTCGGCATATTATTAATGTTCCGCTCATGTAAAAGCTAGCGTCACCGAATCTACGTGAAATCCTTAGAAATACCCGGTACTAGCACAGATAATAGCCTAGATAATAGTACAGTTCTTAGAAATCCCCGGTACTACAACCTATTCCATATAAGCCAAATCATTTGACCATTATCCTCTATACCTCACAAATGACTATATATTAATCGAGCTAATATTTAATTCTACCATTTGGGGAGGGTTAGCCAGCGAATAGGTGTAAGCATTTACAGCCCATTTGCTCCAGCCCTTTTTTAGTTATAGAGGTTAGGATTCACGATTTCTGTCCTACCTATTTGGAACAAGTTATAGCACAGACAATAGCCTAGATAATAGTAAAGTCCTGAGCTCTACACATTGTAATAAGATACCCCATCCTAGCCTAACATGCCACCAGGGTAATGAACACTGGTGGTAATGATGTGACCTCCCACTACAGTTACATGCAGTTACATAGTTATATACGGTTGCATAGTTATATACGGTTACATAATTACATAGTTATATATGGTTGCATAGTTATATACGGTTACATAATTACATAGTTATATACGGTTGCATAGTTATATACGGTTACATAATTACATAGTTTATATGGTTGCATAGTTATATACGGTTACATAATTACATAGTTATATACGGTTGCATAGTTATATACGGTTACATAATTACATAGTTATATACGGTTGCATAGTTATATACGGTTACATAATTACATATTTATATACGGTTGCATAGTTATATACGGTTACATAATTACATAGTTATATACGGTTGCATAGTTATATACGGTTACATAATTACATAGTTATATACGGTTGCATAGTTATATACGGTTACATAATTACATAGTTATATACGGTTGCATAGTTATATACGGTTACATAATTACATAGTTATATACGGTTGCATACAGTTACATAGTTATATACAGTTACCCGGTACATACTGTATGTATATAGTTAAATAGTTATAGACAGTTACATAGTTATAGACTATAGGAACAAAATGGTCACGGATTCCAAGCAAATGACCCTACTATAGGTTGTAGTGAGAGATGTTCTTAGGTAGCTATAAGATAGATGTAGTGTAGGGGATATAGGTTGTAGTGAGAGATGTTCTTAGGTAACTATAAGATAGATGTAGTGTAGGGGATATAGGTTGTAGTGAGAGATGTTCTTAGGTAGCTATAAGATAGATGTAGTGTAGGGGATATAGGTTGTAGTGAGAGATGTTCTTAGGTAGCTATAAGATAGATGTAGTGTAGGGGATATAGGTTGTAGTGAGAGATGTTCTTAGGTAGCTATAAGATAGATGTAGTGTAGGGGATATAGGTTGTAGTGAGAGATGTTCTTAGGTAGCTATAAGATAGATGTAGTGTAGGGGATATAGGTTGTAGTGAGAGATGTTCTTAGGTAGCTATAAGATAGATGTAGTGTAGGGGATATAGGTTGTAGTGAGAGATGTTCTTAGGTAGCTATAAGATAGATGTAGTGTAGGGGATATAGGTTGTAGTGAGAGATGTTCTTAGGTAGCTATAAGATAGATGTAGTGTAGGGGATATAGGTTGTAGTGAGAGATGTTCTTAGGTAGCTATAAGATAGATGTAGTGTAGGGGATATAGGTTGTAGTGAGAGATGTTCTTAGGTAGCTATAAGATAGATGTAGTGTAGGGGATATAGGTTGTAGTGAGAGATGTTCTTAGGTAGCTATAAGATAGATGTAGTGTAGGGGATATAGGTTGTAGTGAGAGATGTTCTTAGGTAGCTATAAGATAGATGTAGTGTAGGGGATATAGGTTGTAGTGAGAGATGTTCTTAGGTAGCTATAAGATAGATGTAGTGTAGGGGATATAGGTTGTAGTGAGAGATGTTCTTAGGTAGCTATAAGATAGATGTAGTGTAGGGGATATAGGTTGTAGTGAGAGATGTTCTTAGGTAGCTATAAAATAGATGTAGTGTAGGGGATATAGGTTGTAGTGAGAGATGTTCTTAGGTAGCTATAAGATAGATGTAGTGTAGGGGATATAGGTTGTAGTGAGAGATGTTCTTAGGTATAGCTATAAGATAGATGTAGTGTAGGGGATATAGGTTGTAGTGAGAGATGTAGTGTAATGCATAAAGGTGTACAAGAAATAGGGATGTAGGGAAGAAGGGGTCTGCCTCGTATGGGCCAATAGGCCTTCTGCAAGATTTCCATTTTTCTTATGTTCTTATGTTCTTATGTTATTCTGACTGTCATTAGACGATTTTATACAGCTCAGGAAGGATCTGTGGGAATTGTAAGGATAAAGACAATCTCAATTTTCTCGCTGACTTCCATATACCCGTACTAATCTGAATACAATCGTCTATTAACACTTTATTGGCGGCCTGCGGTCTATTTGTCCGTACCGCAGAGCGGGTTTTTTTTTAACCCTAAATAGGGTTGTTTACGTGATCATTTTCATGCCTAAATAAGACCCAGAATGTATAACAAGTATCTATCCCTGAAAGGACGTAAACAGAGCTTTCCAATGACACCAGAACCATCCTTGTACGACCACTGATTCTCTTGCAACGATCGTGCAACACGAGTGCAAAAACCCTGAAAAAGGGTAATTTCCTTACATAATTCCCTGTGTAGCGAGTGAGAAAGATGGGAGGAAAGTAGAATACAGTTCAGTATGTCCACCGCGGTGGTGGGGAGCGGTCATAGGGTTGCTACGCTCGTCCCACCGCTCAGCTCTCTCTCTCAGCAACATTACGTGCTGAAAATGGCGTCGACAGATGTCGTGCACCGCCACATAGTCCAAATTTATTTCACTCGACATATGTTGCGCGCCGCCAGTTAAGGGTTAATAGCCAGAAAACAGAAAAGAAATGCATAATCGGATCTTGCAAGGGTTAATGCCAAATGATCATAATAAACAACATATATCTCTACAATACCTTCATAATGGCAATCCTACTAATGATCATAATAAACAACATATATCTCTACAATACCTTCATAATGGCAATCCTACTAATGATCATAATAAACAACATATATCTCTACAATACCTTCATAATGGCAATCCTACTAATGATCATAATAAACAACATATATCTCTACAATACCTTCATAATGGCAATCCTACTTTCTCTCCCTCATTCTCAGCCAACCGACCCACTTAAGGGGAGACTGGCCGTTTGTTTGGTCTATTAATTCATTTATTCATATATGTGTTTAGTTTCCTCCCTAGACCTCCATCAAGCTTAGAAAAAAAATCCCTAGACCCCCTTCAAGATAAATTTGTAAATTTTTCGGCAGAAAAATGTCCCGGCCAAAGGCAGGTTCCTCTTAAAATTGCAGGCTCGCTATCGCTCGACAGGAAATAATCGACACCTAAATGGCACGAAAGGTCTTAAAATTGACAACGAAATTTTTGTTTTTTTTTCTATGTGATTGAGGGAGGCAAAAGGCATAACTGCCTATAGCGAGTGCCTCCCCCATAGTTGAAAGAGTGACAGGGCCAAAATCAAGGGACGTTCGAGCCTAAATGCCTGGACACACGGAGTTTGAAGCAATTTAAGTCATAGGAAGAGGGAAAGACTGATTCTGGGAGAGAGTTCTAGAGCTCAGCTGTTGAGTAGAAGAAAGTTTGAGAGTAACGTTTCACTCTTGGGTTGGAGAGTTGCACAGAGCAGGGGTGGGATTGAGTTGCAAGACGGGTACCACGTGCCCTACGTAAAGGAGGTGGTATGCACTGGGATAGCTCTGAGGAACACTGATTATTATAGTAGCGATAGAATAGCGAGAGAGATGCAACATTGCGGCGGAGAGAGAGAGATTGCAGAGAGTTGGTGAGTGGACGGGAGTTAATGATACGAAAGGCCTTCCTTTCAACTTTGTCTAGGAGAGCAGTGTGAGAGGAACCTCCCCACACATGTGAACAATACTCAATACAAGGGCGCACTATGCCCCTGTATAGAGCAAGAAGCTGTACAGGGGAAAAGAACCCCCTAAGGCGGTTGAGCACACCCAGCTTCTGGGAGGCTGCCTTAGCAAGACTGGTAATATGGTCCTTCCAAATGAGAGCAGAAGAAAAAGAGACACCAAGAATATTGAGAGAAGATGAAGGGTTGATTTTTGTATTGTTGAAGAATAAGGGATAGTCCGCTGGGAGATCCTGACGGGTAGATAGATGGAGAAATTGGTTTTTGGAAGCATTAAAGTTAACAAGGTTTTCTCTGCCCCAATTGGAAATAGTATTTAGATCAGAATTTAAGAGTTCTATGGCTTCATTACGTTTGTCGTTGAGGGATTGCTGGCTGGGGCGTTCTGAAAAACTAATGGAGTAATGCAAGGTTGAGTAGTCTGCGTATGAATGGATGGGAATTAAGGTACAGTGAAGGAGATCATTTATAAAAATTAGAAAGAGAATAGGAGATAGGACAGAGCCCTGAGGAACACCGGAGTTTATAGAGTGAGGAAGTGAACAATGGCCGTCCACAACCGCGGCTATGGAACGGCCGGAGAGGAAATTAGAGACAAAGGCACAGATGGAGGGATAGAAACCGAAGGAGGGTAGTTTAGAAATTAAAGATTTATGCCAGACTCTATCGAAGGCTTTCGTTATGTCTAGTGCAATAGAAAAAGTCTCACCGAAGTCCCGAAAGGAGGATGACCAAGAGTTAGTAAGATATGAAAGAAGATCACCAGTAGAGCGACCCTTAAGGAAGCCATACTGGCGATCTGAGAGCAGATTATGAGAAGAGAAATGCTTAAGAAATTTGGAAGCAAGAATAGTTTCAAAAACTTTAGAAAGACAAGAGATAAGAGCAATTGGACGATAGTTGGAGGGTTGAGAGCGGTCACCCTTCTTTGGGACAGGTTGAATGTGAGCAAACTTCCAGCATGAAGGGAAGACGTTAGAGGATAGACAGAGACGAAAGAGTTTGCCTAGGCAGGGAGTCAGCACGGAAGCACAGTTTTTGAGAACAACAGGAGGAACACCGTCCGGACCGTACGCCTTATTAGTGTTAAGCACAGAGAGGGTAGAAAGTACATCTTTAGAAGAGATTAGGATATTAGGCATAAGTAAGAGAGAGGAGGGCGGAGAGGGAGGAATAGCACCGGAATCATCCAAGGTGGAGTTTCTAGCAAAAGTTTGAGCGAAGAGTTTAGCTTTGTCAGAGGAAGAAGTGATGGTTGTGCCATCAGAGTGGGAAAGGGGAGGGAAAGACGAGGAAGAGAAATTGTTGGAGAGGTTTTTGGCTAGATGCCAGAAAGCTTGGGAAGAGCTAGAGTTGGATAGTTCAGTGCATTTATTATTGATGAAAGAGTGTTTGGCAAGTCGAAGAACAGATTTGGCTTGATTCCGGGCAGAAACATATGAAGAATGAGAGTCTTGAGTTTTAAGGCGTCGGTACCGTTTGAATGCTTCCTCCTTATTGCGGACAGCAGTAGAACAGGCGTGAGTAAACCAAGATTTTTAGCATTAGTCTGAGAGAAAGAGAATGGAATGTATGCTTCCATGCCCGATAGGATTACCTCGGTAATGCGTTCAGCACTCTCCGAGGGGCGAAAGGTGTTAAAATCGCCAAACTAATGGGCCGAACGTTTTATAATCTCAAAACTAGCGGGGCTAAACATTAGGGAGAAGGGGGTCCAGAAAAACACGGTCTGCCTCCCCTTAATCTACCTATCTTATACCCACAATCCATATCAACCTTTTCATTCATCACCCTTTACCCTCCTACACAAACATTCTCTCTCTCTCTCTCTCTCCTAATCTACCTATCTTATTCTCACGATCCATATCAACCTTCATTCATTCCCCTTTCCCCTTCTACACAAACATCCCTCTCTCTCCCCCCCCCCCCCATCTCTCTCTCTCTCTCTCTCACCTTCCAAAACTTTCGTGTGACTATCTGACCTGACCTCCGTGCACAATCTGCCACGTTCACCCATGACCCTTCCACCCCTCAGTCACACCACCTGAAATACCGAGTTGTTCGAGGGGTTTATGAGGTTTTCTTCCACTAGCCTTTTCGTCCATGGTCGCCTCGTTCATAATAAGATTCAATTCAGTTATATCTTGCCTAATAATCTATCTTAATTTATACTAATTCTATATATTTTCATCCTAGCTTATTATTTGTTTTCACATACAAAGTGTTTTCATGCTCTCCCTGTGTTCTGTTCATTTTAATAAGGCGAGAAATTCCATCTCCATTTGCTGATTGACATCTATTTTCTCCACACCAAACCAAGAATTCTAACCTTAACTCACCTATTCTAGGCTAACCATATCCTAGCCTTACCTTGCTTCTCTGTAACATATATTGTTCGCCCACAAACACAATGAATTCACCCAACTAACTTAACCTATTCTGACCTAAGCTTTCCCAACCTTACTCTAACATATCATAACCATCTTCAGAGATTGAGTTGGTTAGTTAGTTAAAATAGGACTTCAGAGGCTATCAACCCTTCTGGATTATTTAGCCAGCACACTGTAAGTCAAGAATAGCATCAGGACTGGAGCCCCTTTTCGAGAACTCCAGTCCCTTCCCAGTGTTTGAGCAAAAACAGGTTGTATGTTAAGCGAAAAGACTAGTAAGCGAAAATATGACCTTAAATACCCTTTCACCTGGAACACTACTTACTGCTGGTGGCATTATGGAAAAACGAGAGAAAAAACAAAATATCCGACTCCAGGTTCGTCTTACGGGGACAGAGGGTTTTTTTTTATCCATTAATTCATTTATTAATATATTTTTTAGTTTTCTCGCTAGACCTCTCTCAAATTTAGAAAAAACACCCCGTAGACCTCCCCTCAAGATAAATTTGTAAAATTTTCGGTAGAAAAATGTCCCGGCCGAAGGCTGGTTCCTCTTTTAATTACAGGCTCACTATCGCTCACCAGGAAAAAATCTACACCTAAATGGCACGAACGGTCTTTATATTGATGTATAAATGGGACGAAAGGTTTTGAAATCGACAAACTAATGGGGCGAAGGTCTTAAAATCTGAAAACTAATGGGGCTAAACATAAGGAAGAAGGGGGACCAGAAAAACGACCGATCTCCCCTTAATAGGTGCACTGCCTGAGGCAATGTGGCAGCAAAAAGATAGATGGTGCTGGGTGGCGCTTGTTCCGCTTCGAGGTGGGGAGGGGGAAAATGTGTTAACGTCTAACTTTTTATATAGGCCCTATATTCTCTCTCTCTCTCTCTCTCTCTCTCTCTCTCTCTCTCTCTCTCTCTCTCTCTCTCTCTCTCTCTCTCTCTCTCTCTCTCTCTCTTTGTATATATTCATTAGCCTAGCATAATGACTTAACTGTTATGCCCATTCCATCCATTTCTGATATTTAACTCACTTCGTTGGCGCCTAGTCCCTTCTTCTTCTTCTTCTTCTCTCGACCATCACAATTAGTTTCAACCTCTTCTCCTTTTTGTTCTCATTCTTATTTTAATTATTGTCTTATATGTTGTACTATTTCTCTCGCTCGGTACTTATCTCTGTGTGGTGTTCTAAGTGAGGTCTAGCGAGAGGCGAAGCACGGTAAACAAACGGAGAGAGAGAGAGAGAGAGAGAGAGAGAGAGAGAGAGAGAGAGAGAGAGAGAGAGAGAGAGAGAGAGAGAGAGAGAGAGAGAGAGAGAGTTTAAAGAACCCCACGAAAGCCAGCAGAGAGGGAAGGTGGAAGGAAAAATATCTGTGCCCCCAAGAAGTTAAGAAATCATCTGTGGTGAGAAATGCCTGGTACGACGAGGGAAACAACGAGCCAGGGGAACAACAAAACAAATATATACTGTATAAGAGGCGTAATTACTGGTGAAGGATTTGGGAAGTAAAGTACTGTACGTGAGGGGAGGGTGTTGGAGAGGAGGGGGGAGGGAGGGACATTATGAGCTGTGGTGAGGGGGGGAGGGAAAGGGGAGGGTTGTGATGAGGAGCTAGTGGTTGGGAGTAATGTAATGAGATGAGGGTATGAGGAGAGGGGAAGGGGTGGTGAGAGGGGGATTGCATGGAGCAGAGGTGTTCGTGTGGGATTGTTAGTTAGTTAAAATAGGACATCAGAGGCTATCAACCCTATTGAATTATTAGGCCTGCACACTGTAAGTCAAGCATAACGTCAGGACTGGAGCCTCTTTTCGAGAACTCCAGTCTCTTGTTTCTGGGATTGTAACGAGGACGGGAATTGAAGGGGGATTGTGACGAGGGGTGGGGGGGGGTGGGGGGATCGTTGGGGTGAGGGGGGAGGTGGTACGGGCGTGAGGGAAAGTGGTGGTGTAGTGTAGATAATAGCAGCCCCCCCCCCCCCCCCCCTCATCCAGTAAAGTTCATCTTTAATGGCCCACTTGTTTTGTCTTTCCTTTTTTCCTCCTGTATTTGCAATACAGGTTTTTCTCCATCATAATTTGTTTCTTGACTTGTGCTGTGGTTTCCCTGATAACCTACTTCTTGAGGTTTTTTCAAGTACAGTTCACCCAGCTGAAATAGTCTTTCTTTCGAAATGTTCTGCGCTTTGCTGTAGTTTCTGTTATGACTTACTTGTTATATTCATTTTAGTACAGTTCACCCCTTTATAAACAAGAATATACTTTCGTTGTGTGGTAGCTTTCTTTATAACCTTTTTATTTTATTTCGTTATACTGCACTTCACTCAGTTGCACTACTTGTTTTGTATAATATATTCAGTTTCGGTTTTCGATGTACCGGTACGGTACTTTAGTTTCCCTTGTAAATTAAATTGTTGTTAGTAATCTGACCCATAGCCCACCATATACAGTATATATATTTTGCTATCACAATACAAATTGCCTTTGATAAAATACAGTTTCACGTACCGGTACGGTAATTGCCCTAGAATGGCCTAGATAATCTATACCGGTACTATATTTTTCCTTGCAGTATACTTACCCACCGACACTCCTGCTCCTTACTGGTCTATATTCCGCAGTACAGTTCACCTTTTATGACTCAATTGTTTTTATATTTCTCTGATAACCTACATGTCCTTGATAACCTTTATTCTTCTTGTAGTCCCCCCTCGATAAAACACACGTTTTCCTTAGGACCATTATATTAGTACTTAAGAAATATTTATTTTTTGTATTCTGTGTACTCGCTGAATTATCTATTTTAAGATATATTTTGCTAATTTCACAACCTGAACAGTGCCTGTATTTCATTTCTCACCACTGGCACATTACTCTTAATAACAAACCAGTACAAATTAATGTTTTGCCTCCAATGCATTGCCCCTATTGTTACCTAAAATATTTTCCTCAATACAACTCCCCTTTATGACATGTAATTTTATCATTGCCAACAATGCATTTCCATTGTCATAATCTATATTGATATATTTATATTTCCACCAATTATATTTTACCATAAGAAAATATATTCAAAATATCACCTGTACATTGCTCATTGCTAACCAACATTTGTCTTCTTCTACAGAGTGTGTTGGCGGAGTTTTCTGGTGTGCTATGGAGAATGACGGGAGGACGAGCTTCACTGCGGGAGGTGACTGTGGCGCTACCTCGCTCGTGGAGAACAGATGCCCTCACCTGCTCCCTGCTCAACCCCTTGACTGCTGCTGCCACACCCACCGACGCCCAAATCAGAGTGACGAGCAACCACCCTGTGTTCGGATCCAACCCGTGGACACAGCAGAGCCAGGGGTGTGGGCGGCAAGGGAACTACATCCAGATGGGTGGAGATCTACTCAGGACCACCACCAATGAAACCTATATGACAGCTGCTCGTCTCCTCCTAGCAGAGTGGGTCAAGTTCCGTTGGGGAGTTTTTGAAGAGCGGGGCTACCCAGATGACCCGCTTTATCCACCCACTTTCCGTGACCCTGCCACAGGAGTCTTCAAGCCCAACAATTGCATCTCTCGCAACAGCCAAATCCCTCCACCCTTCTGTGCCACTGATGCCCATATTCCAGAGGCTCCAACCAAGCACAACGCTCAGTGTCTGGGCAGGCCTGCTTGGGACATCATTCTTCAGTCACAGGACTTTTCTAATCATGGGTGAGTATGGCCTATAGTGTCTAATGATACATATTTTATAGCTGAATAATGAGTTTACAGCCGATCTTTATTTAGGGATGCAATGCACTTATATCTTTGTAACCAGGGGATAATTAAAGGAAAGCATCAAATGTATTATATATATATATATATATATATATATATATATATATATATATATATATATATATTGGTTATAGTAATACAATGGCTTAGTTATACTCCTAACTGGTTATGAATGAAGTAGACTGGCTTATAAACTCAGTCTGGGATTAATAATTGAGGAGATACTAAAAGTAGACTTAGACTAATATAGGTTAAGGGGCTTGTCTATTATTAAGTCTATGGGTTAGGTTTAGAGTACAATATCTACTTGGCTTCAAAAGTGTCTTAACCCTGTCGCGCACGTATGGATGCTATGGCATCCTGAGCTATGTTTGCCTTGGCGCACGTATGGACGCCATGGCATCCTTAAGCCCTGCATGAAATTCGGTAAAACCACACGAAAGATGCCATGGCGTCCATTTAGGACTCGATATAGCTGGTCTACTAGTCCATATGTGGAGGTATCTGGCAAAAATTCATAGCTGGATGAACTGGGTGAACGGAAACTATGAAACACCGTTAGCAGCCCGAGACCATGTGTCGCCTGTCCATGGAAACTAAAATAACTTAGTCAGATCTAAGAGGGTTAAGAGTGATGGGAGAGGGGTGAATAGCAGGAAAGGTAAAGTGAGTAACCTTTGTTTAAGAGCCTAAACTGGAGTGATTGTCTTTCCTAGTTCCTACTATGAGCTAGGGGCGTCACTAGGGGGTAGTCGCTGAGTCAGCGAATCTGAGTGAGTCATGAGTCTGGGTGGAACTGGACATGAACTGGGTCTGTATAGGTAACTTCACATTCTGTGATGTCTAAAGGGGAGAAGTTGTTTACAGAAAGTGTTTACAAAGTGTAAGTATAAACAATCTAAATATACATATCAGTGTGATCAGTTTAACAGAAGGATTGTGAAGTTGAATTTAAATATGTGATTACCTAAAGGGGTTAATAGGTTATACTTGTTCCTAGGGTGTTTCCTAGGGTGTAATACATATATCATATACATATATACATATCCGTGGAGTGCTGATGGAACTCAGAAGGTCAAATACGACAGTTGAAGTGACAAGGAGAGAATAATAAGAGTGGGCATATAATATGAGAGTGAGACTAGCTTACATGTTATATATACAGTATTTAAGTGAGTTTAATATACATGCTACATCTTACTAGTTTATCAGTCTCACGAATAATAGTTACTCAGGTACTTCGTCTTTCTTCTGCAGAAATGGAGCAACAAATGCCTCGGCTGCCCTGGTGCCAACACTGAAATTTGTACAGGAGAGTGCTGCACGAATTGTCCTTGTAGTGGAGGACACTGCTGTTATGAATATGCAGCGCCGATGGGAGTTTGTTCGCAAAGCTGTACGCCGTGTTGTGGTATATGACGTGCCCGATGGTGATCATGTGGCGCTGGTTGTTTTCAACTCTGTGGCTCGAACTGCAGCACCACTCTCCAAAATGGATTCAATTTCTGATGTGAGGCAGCGGATTGGTTCCTCACTGCCCCGTAACCCGTCATCAGTTCCTGAGAGCAGTAAGTGTGTGCTCTGTGGTCTGCAGGAGGCACTGAGGGCACTTGACGAAGACCCTGCTGGTACAGCCGGTGCTACCATCATCATTGTGACTACTGGGAAAGGTGCAGCCCATCATCGAGAAGTGTACGAGATGGAGCAACTTGCCAACAGCCGCGGAGTTCGCATCGACACTGTATTGTACCCAATGACAGAGAGACATGGTGGTGGAGGGACTGCTGGGCTTCAGTCTCTGGTGTCAGCTACTAGAGGTTCCTCTTTCACAGTCATGGATGAAGGTGTGGGTAATGACTCCAAGGTCAGCATGATGGTGGCACTGATGGATGCTCTTCTGGCTGCTGTGAGGCGTAGTGAGCCACCAGCAGCACCTGGTGCACCTGTCGTTATTCACAGTAATGCTTATCCAGGAGGTATTGCGTCCTTGTCTGTGGGCTCGTTCACCCTGGATGACTCACTTGGGCCACATGCACGTCTATCCATCTATTACTATGACCTGAACCATGTGGGTAACACTGTTCAGCTGACTGCACCTTCAGGTACCACCATCTCCAATGTCAACATGCAGGAAGAAGATGGTGATGCTAATGTCATATTTGTTAACATTCCTGATGCAGAGCGAGGTTTGTGGCAGTATAAAGTTGAAAACCGAGCTGACTCTCACCAAGGTCTGCACATCCAGGTCTCAGCCAAGGAGAGTGGAGCACGTAAGATTTCCCTCCGACTCTGGACAAATGCCGAAAATAACATCATCAATGCCACTGACCCATCACTGCCGATAATAATCTATGCTGAGGTGAAAGAAGAGGAGATGCCGATCATCAACGCAAGAGTGACAACACGTTTACAGCGCCTTGGAACTGATACCAGTGGCAGCAACTACAACTCTGCTGTTGTGGAACTTTATGACAATGGCAATGGAGGTATGTGCTTCTCTTAGAATTAATGTATCCACACGTTATTATAATGAACACGAATTACATCTTCACTGCAAAATATCACATTGCACAATATACATTAGTGAATTATTATTCAGCAGCGAATATTGAGTGTGATCCATACTACTTTCCACTATCCGTTTACCAATTTATATAGTAAGAAAGATCATGATTGTCATTAAGGGTCGAAATTCTTATGTAGGAATAATTAAACACTTATTTAACCATGTATCTCCCCTTCCTTCTTCACGCTATGCTATCCTTTCCCTAACATAGTAAAGATAGATTAGCTAATAGCAACTCGTCAAGATTAATAGAAATGTTTGTTTTGCTTTTCATTGTAGTTGTTTAGAATTTCTATATTTATAGTTCTTAAACTCGCTGTATTTCCTTCTTATCTGCTATGGATAGCATATTCCATGAAAATGTTTGTCTTCATTCAATTTTTAACAACAATGTTAATTATAACACTTACGAAAAAATAGTTTCAGCGTGGGAGGAGTTCACAGTAACATGAATGCTTGAATGGAGAAAAATATCCACATGACAGAATTTTTTTTTATTGTTGTAAAGACACGGTAGCTTTTGACTCTCTCTAGAGTCTTCACCTGAAGAGGACTCTAGAATCGAGATTTATCGTGCCTTTATGACAATAAAAACAGTTTTTATCGTGTGGGTAATTTTCTCCAATAGCTACAGCAATAACATTCAAAAGCTTATTCGAAATCAAGCCATTTTTTTTATCACTTACAATATGTTTGCTACTCTATTTGACAGATCCTGACATCACTGGTGCTGATGGTGTTTATTCGCGATATCTGCCGAGCCTACGAGGTGGTCCCGGCCACTACCAGTTGAGTGTCTCGGTGGACCACAACAGTAACACGGCACAAGTTCCTATCAAGGACACCATCATTCATCAGAGTCGTATGTACTCCAGTTCTGCCAAGCTGACGTGTTGTGGGAGCTCCATCATCTACAAGCACATCAAGCCCATCCAGCCCTTCCAGCGGTCAGCCATCTACGGTGTGCTGGAGGTTGTGTCTCAGCCCCCACCCACGGACATCATTCCACCCTCTCGCATTCTGGATCTACGAGCTTCTGTCAACAGAACCACCCGGGAGATTGCACTGCGCTGGACAGCTCCGGGGGACAATTATGACTGGGGTCGAGCGCACCACCTTGAGGCAGTAATGGCTAACTCTTGGGCCGAGGCTAAGGCATTTGATGGTGAAAGAATCAGTGGTATGCCACTGCCACTGCAAGTTGGCACAAAAATGGCCTTCTTCCTTCAGATAGAGCGCTATGAACAAATTATTTATGTCGCCATCCGAGGAGTTGACAAGTCTAACAACCGCGGTGGCGTGAGCAACATTGCATCATTGTGGGTACCGCAGCCACCAACAACCCCACCCCCCATCACCAGCCCTCGTACTTCACTACCTACCAGCAGCCTTAATAAGGGTCAGGACATAGGCCTCACCCAGCCTGTCAGGGTAGCGGGTATAAACCTGGAAGATATTGCCGTCATCATGGGTGCAGTAGGAGGCTTTCTCATCATTGCAGCTGTTTTAGCTACATTTTGTTACTGTCACGTGGCACGAAGGCGTCGGCATCATCAAAAGCAGGAGAGTGAGAAGCCAGAGGGAAATCGCAACATTATGATTAAAACCAATTCCAGTCTAATGGTGAATGAGGATGACAGCCACGATTCTGCAGACAGTACAGTGAAAGAGGGTGAGGCTGTGGCTGTAACCAAGGATGGTCGGCCACTGTCACCCATCCAGTCATGGGGTGTAACCAAACTCCTCCAAGAACATGAGCGTCGTGTATCCATGACTAGCAGACCTCTTGAGGCTGCAGGTTCTTTGGCCCATTATCAGAACCTACAAGAACCTTACCCTGATGTGACACTTACTGCCACCCACCCATATGCTGGCTCCCAAACTCCCTCCACCACCCATTCCGATCCCCCAGCTTACCCACCTCCCTACACTACTGATGCCTATGCCCCCTACCCTTACCCTCCATATCACCCTGGGTACAGCCATGAGGACCTGCCTCCCTATACCCCTGGCCTGTCCTCTCAGTCCTCACAAGCTTCCACTGCCTACACCCATGAGATAGCCTCCCAGCCCTCGGAAATTTCTTACCCTGTTGATCACACCGTTTACCCCCCAGAGATGCAGCAGCCGCCCTTTGTTGGGGAGATTGTGTACACACAGGCTCAACCCTCCAAGTACAGCACCTGTCCTCAAGATACCACTGCCCCCATTGCCACACAGATGTCCTCCCAGGGTCCCCCAGTGGTTCGGTCCAAGGTGCCTCCCCCTGTGGCACCCAAGCCCCCCATGGCAGTGCGTGTTGCTGCCACCACCGCAGCCGCCGCCACCACTACCACCACAGCGTCAATAGACCCAAAACGTCGTAATGTGACGCAAGTGTAAAAGTGTTCACCATCCTAACCCCAGCCCCATACCTGCCTACCTATTCCATCCTAACCTAAGTCCCATTCCTATGTCCCTATTCCATCCCAACTCCCTCTCTCCATGCTTGCATCCCTTCCAAATCCAACAGATATAATCCAACATACTCCCACCACAATCCTTACCTCACCTATCCAAGTTCACCATCCATTCCTCAAATCCTGTTCCGTCAAACCCGAGCATTCAACACTCAAAATATAAGATGCTTTAAATGTGAATCATTGTTGTCATCGGCTTACCTCACTTTCCTGCCTCCTTTCCTTTTCCCGCCTTCTTCCCTTCTCCCCTTCTTTCCCTCTGCCTCTCCTTCTTCCCCCCTTCCTTTCCCTCCCATCCTACCTTCCTTCCCGGATGTCTATTGTATGGACATTTTTCCACGTGTATGATATAAGAAACTGTTGTGTAATGTTATATAAATGATAAACTACGTGTCCAGTGTAAGGCAGACGAAAACAAAAACACCCACAGAAAAAAAAACATACAAAAACTGTATGTTGTATAGAATGTTGTTGATCGTAAGCTTTGCTCACTTCTAGTCATTACTGTATAGTTTAGGTTCTCTCCAGAGGTCCGCCAAACAGCCGGCCAGCAAAATAAATATATATATATATATAAAGCGGGGAACTGGAGGAGGTGAGGAAATAGGTGGTGATGAAAGATGAAGGAAAAGACGATAACACAAATATGAAAGATGAAGACAAATATGATAACACAAATATGAAAGATGAAGAAAAAGACA
Source organism: Paralithodes platypus (assembly GCA_032716605.1). NCBI lineage: Eukaryota > Metazoa > Arthropoda > Malacostraca > Decapoda > Lithodidae > Paralithodes > Paralithodes platypus. The sequence goes on from CM064484.1 coordinate 2,914,562, forward strand.
ATAACATAAATGTGAAATATGAAGGCAAAGACGATAAAACGTACACAAAAGAATATTGAATGTGAGAAATGCAGAAAAATACTTAGCGATAAGACCCTAGTGACGAAAACTTAGATAATTATACACTAGCACATGAATCACTAACATGAAGATAGTAGTTCATTTAGCAATACAGACAATTGTACCAAGATTAATGTAATTTAGAAGAGAAAAGGAATAAAACTGTGTTTTTTTGGAAGACAAATAATCAAAATATCAACATGTGTATAATACAAGACGTGAATCAGTATGAGTGCAGACTGATGCTGACAAAATGTAAATAACGGTCCTCTATGAAAACCACATTTTTAAAGTGACAAAAATACACTCTGGAACCCTGGCTATTAAAATGAAAGTAAAGCTGAATAACCCAAGCATACAGAACATTTGACATTGACGAAAAACAGTATGCAAGGATGTATCAGTATTACAGTATCAGTATCGCTTAGTAATGTGGTATGAGAAAATGAATCTATGAAATGTTGATGAGTAGTGAACAGAAAAAAACCCCATTAAAACCAATCCATAATGTTGATGAGTAATGAAGAAAAAACATGTAAATAAAAATCTTTAAATATTTGATTAGTGATGAATTAACAAAACATTGTAAGCAAAAATCTTTAAAGTGTTGATAAATAATGAATTGAAGCGAAATCCAGAGGAAAGACGACGCCAGATGAATCATTCTGGTGAAAAGGACGAGCAGAGAGATTGAAGCTTGTGAGGTGACAAATGGCATGCACAGTTAAGGGGAGATGGGTCATTTTTATAGATCACCTTCTCTCTCATGTTTAGCCCCATTAGTTTTCAGATTATGTTTACCCCATTAGTTTGTCGATTTTAACACCTTCCACCCCATTTCCTTGTCAATATTAAGACCTTTTGTGCTATTTAGGTGTCAATTTTTTTTCCTGGCGAACGACAGTGAGCCTATAATTGTGGAAGAACCGGCCTTTGGCCGGGACATTATTCTCCCGAAAAATGTACAAATTTATCTAGAAGGGGGATCTAAAGTATGTTATTTATGTTTGATGAAGGTCTAGGGAAAAAACTAGAAAGATAATTAATAATTGAAAACATCGACCAAAAAGTGAACCATCCCCCCTTACCTCATTCAGTAAGGGTGACATCCTTTGCATTACATTGTGGCAAGTATTAGACGGTTGTATTCAACTTAGGAAGGATGTGTACCCGTTAGAAGATTATAGACTATCTCAATTAATCCTTTTAGCTACCATATATATTCTTCCCATGCTCCATACAATCGTCTAAATGCAGCTGCAATATAGGCCTACACAAAAACACGTCCTCGGTACTGTAAGGGTTAAGATACTGCCCAAACCGTAACGAGTGTAAATACTGTATTGGTATGGATAATGTGTGGCTAGGGATATGGCACTATGGGTTAAGATACTGCCCAAACCGTAACGAGTGTAAATACTGTATTGGTATGGATAATGTGTGGCTAGGGATATGGCACTATGGAGCACTTGCAAGTCTCGTTCTATAAAACCTTATGGAATCTAAATTTCTCAACACACCCAAAATAATGACCTTTATAAACATATACTACGGATTTCATAGATACGTCTAATTTTAGTTATTTTTTGGTTTAACATTTCAGTAAAATTCAACAAAAATTACTTTGGAGAAAAAATAAATTCTCACAAACACATAATAGAAAAATGCTATGAAGATTAATTAAGGGAGACAGACCGTTTGTTTGGCCATTCATTCCTTTATTTCTTAGCTTCCTCACTAGACCTCCATCAAGCTTAAAACAAAAAACCCTAGACCCCTCTTCAAGATAAATTTATACATTTTTCGATAGAAAAATGTCCTGGCCGAAGACCGGTTTCTCTTAAAATTTCAGGCTCGCTATCGCTCGCCAGGAAAACATCTATAACTAAATGGTACGAATGGTCATAAAATTGACAAAGAAATGGGGCTAAAGGTGTTAATATCGCCAAACTAATGGGCCGAACGTCTTAACGTCTCAAAACTAATGGAGCTAAACATGAGGGAGAAGAGGGTCCCGAGAAACGGTCTGCCTCCCCTTTAAATGTTGTCACTTTAGTTGGAAGGTGTTTACTGTCGCCCCCCCCCCCCCCCGCCCTCACCGCAGCTGTCCTGATCTCACACTATATCTTGTATGTCTGTGATAACACTTTGTATAATAAAGACAATCATTGATGGACATCTTTTGTGCTTCATGTGATCCTTGTTGTTTAATAGTGAAGTGGTCATGTCATGTGTTAAATAGAAATATTGAATGGAAAAATATATAATAAATTACAAATGTATATAATATTAAATTATATGAATATATATTACAATAATATATAATACAAATATATATATATATATAGTGTATATATATATATATATATATATATACCGGTATATATATATATATATATATATATATATATATATATATATATATATATATATATATATATATATATATATATATATATTATATATATATATAGATATATATATATATATATATATATATATATATATATATATATATATATATATATATATATATAATATGTGTGTATATATATTATATATATATATATATTAAAATGCCACAACATTTTCCGCTTATTATTATTAATTGATAGTTAATTGAAAATGTAAAATTATAAACAAATCTTGCACTTTATAAATAAATCTAATTAAGAAAATTATGGTCAGCAAATATGACAGATAAAAGTGCTTGCAATGCAAATCTTGCAATAAGTCTGAATAAATAAATGTAATAACAGATAATATATCGATTACATTGAAAATAAAGTAATAAATACCTTACAGTAGATAGAGTCTATGAGTGTGCAAATATTAACTCCAAGATATCTAAAATATGTATATATACAGTATACCGGGTATATACCGTATGTATATATATATATATATATATATATATATATATATATATATATATATATATATATATATATATATATACAGGGTGTCCATAAAGTCTCTTTACAATATAACAAATGTATTACCAAGGCAATTGATGAGATATTTTAATCAGATTTGTTGTATGTACTCGGTGGTTATCAAAGTTTTTAATAACATTGCATTTGTCCATTGGTCCATTTTTCTTCCACGAGAAAACAATTACTGCAAATGTTTACCTTGACCTTTTGACTGAATATGTGGCACCACAACTAGATGACCTTCAACCAACCATCATTTATCAGCAAGATGGTGCACCACCACATTGGGGACTGCGTGTTCGTGAGTTCCTAAATCAAACATTCACAGACCGGTGGATTGGAAGGGATGGCCCGATTCCCTGGCCACCTCGTTCACCAGATATCACTCCCCTGGACTTCTTTCTATGGGGTTATGTTAAAGATATCGTGTATCGAACAGAGATACGGGACATCACTGACCTAAAGCAAAAGATCACTGATGCCATTGCGACCATTGATGAGGCTATGCTACAGCGAACATGGCAAGAAATCGAGTACCGTTTTGATGTGCTTCGTGCAACTAATGGTGCCCATGTAGAGGTGTACTAAATGAGGCAAAAAAAACTTCAATATCTACTCCTCATTTTGTAATAATTTCCACATATTTGTCTGTTCATTTGCTTTTGTAATAAATATTTTAAATTGTAAAGAGACTTTATGGACACCCTGTATATATATATATAGCGAGAGACAGTTTAGATATATATGTATAAACAGTATATATATATATATATACACTTACAGTATATACAGGGTGTTCAGAAAAAATGTGTACAAAATGAAATGGGTGATAGGAAACACAGAATTAAACATTTTGTAATCCATGGAGGTATGTCCATAAATGCTTCCTTGTGGTGCTACAGGGAAGATAGTTTCAACGTAATTTCCCTAAATATTTACCCAAACTTCTTTGTGAGTAATCCGTTTACATACAAACATGGTAATTTAATGTACACAACAGTATGAACATTACTTAATTAATGTCAGTACACTGCAAGAACAAAAATACATTTGAAACTGAAGTGAATATTAATAATCATTAACAATCATTCAGAATCGTTTAGTAAACGAAGCAGTTTATCTTGTTTCTTATTGTTAATCTTCTCTTCAATTTAATGTTCTTTTGTTTTTGCAGTGTACTGACATTAATAAAGTAATGTTCATACTGTTGTGTACATTAAATTGCCATGTTAGTATGTAAACGGATTACTCACAGAGAAGTTAGGGTACAAATTTAGGGAAATTACGTTGAAACTGTCTACCCTGTAGCACCGCAAGGAAGCATTTATGGACATACCTCCATGGAGTACAAAATGTTTAATTCTGGGTTCCCTATCACCCCATTTCATTTTGTACACATGTTTTCTGAACACCTGTATATATATATATATATATATATTTATATATATATATTGCAAAATCAGAAATATGTACTATGTAGACATTTAAAACAACTTTTTCAACTCACTATCATTACCTAAATAACCACACTACGTTAATTTATCACAGATATTGGACATTTATATTATTTAATTAAAACATAAATAATGGCATATCACTTCATAATCGAAGGGCACGATAAAGTAAACTTTCCCACATAAGTTATGTTACTATCCATTATCTTATACATGGACATATAATGTGCATGATTGAATTACGAATGTAATTTCCCTTGCAGTGTTTATCTGATTAGTCTACTGATAATTTAAAGAAACCATACTCGCAACTTATTCATACTACCATTACTTTCATACATTATACTGTAATCACGACGAGTAACATAATTTATGTGGGTAACTATACATTAACAAAACTGAAATAATTTATAGTAATTATAAACTTTGATGGTTAAACTGCACCCCTTCAAAATTAAGACGCATGTTTGCAGTTTACTCTGGCTATCATTAGACGATATTTTTCCTCTAAGGAATAATGTGTGGGAGTTAGAGGCATAATTGAGTTAGTTTTACGCCTTTACATTCCCGAAAGTCCTTTCTAAGCTTATGAAATAGTCTAATGATAGCCAGAATAAAAAGAAGAGATGTCCTGTATTATCTGGACCCCCTTCGTCCTTATGTTAAACCCTATTAGTTTTGAGATTTCAAGACGTTCGCCCCTATATTTTGGCGATTATAAGACCTTTCACTCCATTTCTTTTTCAATTTTATGACCTTTCGTGTGTTACGACTGGGGTTCAAATATATCAGGGCTCTTATTCATTGGACTAGTAATGGCATAAATGCTACAACGGAAAGCGCTAGCTCCAACCTCTGATGTATATTCCCAGTGAACAAAGAACACAAATACTCTACAGAGTTCTATATGCAATAATAGGCTATCAAACTCTCAATAAATGTGCGTCTACTCTAGGCTTAATGTTATGTGAAAACAGCCTATTACTACCTATAACCGAAGGTGCTTGGTTATGGTATGCAAAGTAAGGTGGTAAGAGAAGTTACAGCTTACGTTACTTTAATCAATAAATGTCAGGCACTCCTGCATGAAAGAAAGTGCACTAAAGTCCTTCAACACTAACAAGGAATCTTCTTTAAATGTTAGATGCTATAAAGATGCTCGTATCGGAAATGGAACCCAAAAAGGCAGGCAGCGGAACAATGCTCGTGCAGGCTATGCACACAAAAAGGCAGAATATATAATGCCGTCGGAGCCAAGAATATCCTAAACACTACAACAATAATAATAATCGCCACGACAATGCAGTATTCCTATCAACAAAAAGAGCCTAAGTCGTTTGTGTCTCAATACATCAAACTAGGCTGCGAAATGCTTGTGTAATCATAAACGGGTATGCATAAAAAGAGTAATTGGTTTAATATACTTAATGTCTACTGTGACTGATAAAGTCTAGCTAGAGTCAATGATACGAGATACTGGTGCGCATGGCGTGCCGCATAGCCTAGTGCAAATCTCAAGTCTGTGCGTCAAATATTACGTTATAGGGAAGGGTAGCTCTCTTGAGAAACCTTAATACCGAAGTATTAAGCGTTCTCCTGGCGTACCTCAAAGACAAACAATCGAGACTAGAACAGTGCAGAATGGTATAGGCAAAAAGCCCTCATTCGTGCATGCTCTACTCTCAATGGCACACAGACTAGAATTTACTCAATCAACTCCAGTTCTCAGGTATGTCGTGCAGCTTTTTCCTAAAGCCAGCACTCATAGGAAACAATACCTTATAATATCAGACTCCTAGTCTAGCATTATCTAATCCAGCAGAACACTAATAATTAAAGGAAGCGGCAATATGAAAGCCAACCAATGCTTCGTGATCAACTTATCTTAACAACTAAACATACATAGGTTATATCAGACCTTAACGCACAATACAACTGGCCAGCATGAAGCTGATATTGCAGAGTTAACCAGAGGGGATATAATGTTAATAAAAGGTGGTGAAAGATATGGAAAATGAGAGAGATAGGCAGAGGAAAAGGTTCTCAGGTGCGGAGAGGAGGACAGATAGCAAGGGATAAGATAGATGCATTCTAGAAACCAGATCTGAGGGAGAGAGTGGTGAGGAACTTTATATATACTCGCACTAGCTCGAGGCGCGTGGGAAAAAAGCGGTTACAAGTCCTCTAGCCACTAGCAAGGGAGCTAGCAGCATGGTAAGGACCTCTCTCCACCAACCCCCACGAGGCAGCCAGCCGTGACGTCATCGAGCGGGACAAAAACACTGCGCGCTCCCTCTCACTCTGTTCTACTCTCTCTCTCTCTCCCAGATCCCATCATTACTAGTTAATGATAAAACATATACTTTACAATTAAATATATAAAGCCTTGACATGGGTGAAAACAAAGAGCCTTTCTGGACTGCCCATGACACAAGCTTTCATATGAAATAAAGCACACTCTAATACATAAACTGTAGCCCCATCCACTGCCCTGGCGATCCTAGCGAGTCACTGTAGGACAAGCCATGCGGTTCTAACGGAGTGGTTAACGTCACACGTGCCATTTAAGTTTTGATTTTATCCTGGCGAGTGACAGCGATTTAGGATGAACCGGCCTTGGGCCGGGACGTTTTTCTAACGAGAAATGTACACATTTATCTCATAGGGGGGTCTTGGAGGGTATTTATTTTTAACTTTGAAGGTCAAGAAAGCCAAAAGCAAAACAAATATATAAAATGGGTTATAATGAAAAATATTAAATAAATAAATAAATAAATAAATAAATAAATAAATACAAAAAAAATCCCCTTAAGTGAGCAGTGTGTGGACCCTCAGAGGTTGATGAGGTTCGAGTCTTCCAGGATACCACCAGTGTGTCGGATGGTTGATCACAAACTACGGTAAGTCACGACACCCGCTACTATCCGAAACGGGAGGTAAATTGGTTAACTTGAAAAAAATCTAAATAAAGGAAATCCCTGTTCTTAACATTAATCATCCATTACAAACCCCAATGTACTTGAATAAACTAAAGAAAGCATATGGTCCTCCCGGGATTCGAACTCGGGACACCACACCCAGAACATAAGCATCATAAACCATTACACCACTAACACAGTAATAATAATATTAATAGTGTATGTATGTATGTATGTATAATAATTGTATATACTCTGGCACCTTCCCCAGTTTTCCTCTTTTTTTTTTCTTTTTTTTTTCTTTTTATGGGGGTGGCCGACTCGAGACAGAGCCCGAACAGAGACATCACAACACATCAGAAAAACAAAACAATACAAAACATACAAATCTCACACACATCTAGGTCGCCCAGGAGAAATACCCAGAGACCCAGCCCCATTTGAGGTCCCCAGCAAAAGATTCCCAGGTCCCAGATCCCCCGGAGAGATGCCGATTTCACCAACACAAGCCCGCCCACCATGCTTCCAGGCGAACCCATCATTACCACCGGCTCCCCGGGCCAGGCGCCTGATGGACTACTATCTAGTCCAACTGGCGCATGACCCTCTCTCCCAAACGACTGCGTTCACACTCATCTATTCACAAGCATTCTCCATTCATTCCTGTTTATTACCCTATCCCCCACCTGATCTATAGTTATTCCTCTATCATCCAAAGCTTGTCTTACACAGTCTCTCCATCTCAATGGGGGTCTTCCTGCCCTTCTATCTCCCCTTGTATCTGACTCACATATTCTCTTTGTAAGCCTTTCATCTTCCATTCATTCAACATGAACATACCAGCTCAGCACCCTTCTGTCCACTTTGGCCGACAAATGCTCCTGCTGCCCCACTCTCCTACGTGTCTCTTCATTCCTTAATCTGTCTCTACGAGTAACTCCACATATATTCCTCAAGCAGCTCATCTCTATAACATCCAGCTTTCTTCTCTCCTTTTCCTTCAGAGCCCCATACATCACTGTTGGCACAACAATTCCTTAATACATTGCACTTTTTACTTTCATTCCGAGATTTCTCGTCTTCCACATACTTCCCATTACTCCGAAAACCTTCCTTCCTTCACACACGCTCTGTTTTACCTCCATTTTCATACTTCCACTCCTGCTTATCGATCCTCCTAGATATTTAAAATACTCTACTTGTTCTAATATTTCCCCATCCAGCCTCACATCTAGATTCACCCTACGATCTCCCCTATTAAACACAATTACTTTACTTTTATTGACGTTCACCTTCAGTTTCCTCCTCCCCCAAACCACACCAAACTCTTCGACTACCCACTGCAGTTTCTCCTCAGAATCCGTCACCAACGCTGTGTCATCAGCAAACAGCATCTGATTCAACTCCCAATCTCTACCACTCTTCCCTACTAAACCCAATCCTCTTCCCATAGTTCTCATTTACACCTCCCTCACCACACCATCCATAAACATATTAAACAGCCAAGGTGACATTACACAACCCTGTCACAAACCTATATTTACCTCAAACCATTCACTCAACTCACTATTTCCTACTTTAACACATGCTCTGCTCCCTTCATAAAAACTCTTAACTGCTTTTAACAAATTTCCTCCAATTTCATAAATCCTTAACACCTTACACATTGCTTCACATTCCACACGATCATACGTTTTTCCAAATCCATAAAAGGCCAAAATATCTCCTTATGCTTCTCTAAATACTTCTCGCATAACTGTATTACTGCAAAAATCTGATCCACGCACCCTCTTCTCCTCCTAAAACTGCACTGTTCTTCTCCTAGTGCAACTTCCGTACACTTTATTATCCTCGCTATCAACACCCTGCCATACAGCTTTCCAACCACTGATAATAAACTAATAACTCTATAACTTGAACACTCATGCCGGTCTCCCTTCCTCTTGTGCAATGGCACAATACATGCACTCTTCCAGTCTATTGGTACCATTGACACAACACATTGAAAAGTCTCACCAACCAATCTATTATCACATCTCCACCCTTCTGTATACACTCCACAGCGATACCATCCAAACCTTCTGCTTTTCCCGCTGCTCGCATTTGTTTCACTGCTTCTTTCACCTCATTTTCCTCAATCGTGTCATTCATTTCCTGCCACCTGGGTGGCCTGGGTAACCTATCTCTATCAACTACTGATTCAATCACTGATTCTCTTCCATCTCTTGCATTTGGCAAAGATTAAAAATACTCAGCATATCTTTTCCTCACTTCAACTCCCTCCACTAGTAATTCACCATTTGCATCTTTCACTGACTCTTCCCTCTTTTGTCCTCCTTTCCTTACTCTATTTACCTCCTTCCAGAACATCTTCTTTCGTTTTTCAAAATTCTCACTCAACTTTTGACCCCATCTTTCATTTGCATCTTTTTTCGCTTCTCTAATTATCCGTTTTGTCTCTCTCCTTTTCTCCTTGTACCTCTCCCATACCTCAACACTACCATCCTGTAAAACCCTCTCAACTACTGCACCCACAGATCATCTACATCAAGAAACCAAAATCCTCAAAGTCAAAGACCATCTGGACATGAGAGGCACTCAATTCCTGGCAGCAGCCTCCACGAACCAAGACCACCTACATGGCAACACACCCACAGACACCAAGAAATATCAAAACAACACCCAGCACACGGTATCACACACAGTTATTGTCCTCTCTCCCTCCCTGCCCACCCCGAACCAACTTCCAGAAGCACATCCATACTCATATCTCTCGCCAATCCATCCACTCACTCACAGACAACACGCAGCTGCATGCACGACCTCCTGAAATCCATCCTTCCGAATCCTCCCGAGGACAGAGTCCACCTGGCCAGGCTGAGATACGGACACCATCCAGCTCTCCTGAGCTATCAGAAGAGACTGGATGACTCCGTTGTCGACGCCTGCCCGGGATGTAACACAGCACCCCATACCATTAAACACATCATAGAAGACTGCATTTCACACAACCACTTACGCCAACAACACAACCTACACTCAATGAGAGCTCTGTGGGAAAGCCCGATCGTGGCCATGGTCTTCCTCAGGGACTCGGGGCTGTTCGGCCAGGCAGCTTAGGGAACAACAACAACAACAACAACCCTCTCAAAACACTGTCTCTTCTCCTCAACTGTCTTTTTCACCGTATCATTCCACCACTCGCTTCCCTTCCTGATACCCCTGCCTCCTACTTTCCTTTTACCGCATACTACCTTTGCACTTGCTTTCACTCCTTCCTTAAACTGTTGCCATTCAACCTCTACTTGTCTCTTCCATCTCTCTCACTTATTTAAGAGGAGAAGGATACCAGGCCTCCCGCCCCCGATCCCCTTTAGCCGACTTCTACGTCTCGCAGGAGAAAGCGGTGGTGGAAATTTCTCACCCCTCCACCACAGAGGATATTAACCCCTTCAGCACCATGACGTAATTTTAATCTTATTTGGGCTATCACTAGGGTCTTTTCTTTGACTTATAATCTACCTCTAGGACTCAAAGGGGTAAGTCCGATCTCAATAAACCCTCTGAATAACACAAGTCCTTCTTAAACTGCACAATATCAATAATATTATTAAAACTAATAATAATTATAGTAACAATATAAATAATACAAATAATAACACTAATGATAATAATAATTTTAATAATAATAATAATAATAATAACAATAATAATAATAATAGTAGTAATAATAATACAAATACTAATAATAAACAAATAAATACAATAATGGCAGAGTCAACCTAGAGATCCTATAGTAACTGAGATCGGCCAACCTCCGCCATCTTGGTCCCACTGGTGATAATTTACTCTCTTTACACTCCAGTACCTCCATAGCAATACTTAAGCCGCTGTCACACGATCGTTTTGTCCGCCAACTTTTCATGAACAAGTTTGTTCTTGTATTATTTCGGGACATTTTCGCACTGGTATCGGTAACTAGACTGAATGTAGATTATGTTAGGCGGCTGAATTCAGATACAGTGTAAGTTTTTTAAGCTTCCAGACCATAATTGCCCGTAAAAATTGCTCGAAAAAGGGCCCTTTTTACACCACCTTTGTCATGTGGGAGTACTGATACAGAATATGCAGTGTAGTCTCCTGGTATACATTCTTCATTATCTTAATAAATAAAGGTCAATGTTTGTCTGTCTGTTTGTCAGTTACCCGACCATTGTTATTAAACTCCTCCCACAGTTTTGGTGCCAGGTGGGAGGCCGTTTGGGGCAGAAGGAGGCCTCCGATCAAAAAGGTGTATGGAACGAAAGTTGTTCGCAGCTCCCTAAAATGGGGGTACGGATCAGGTCAGATCCAAAATCGGAGGTCATTTAGCGGCCGAAATCGAGGTCGCCGTTTAATGAGGCACAGGGAGGTCGAGGCCGGTGATTATGGTAGTAGTAGTATTGTGATGATTGTGGTAGTAGTGATTGATGATGGTGATTATGGTAGTAGAATTTAAACCCGGGCAACGCCGGGTACCCCTCCTAGTCACAAATATAATAAAATGAAATACACCAAAATACCGTCAAATAAAACAGTTGGCCCCTCTCTCTGAGTCGCACTATACCCTGTTCCAAGTAATTTTAACATTAAGGGCAGATGGGTCGTTTTTCTGGTCCCCCTCCTTCTTCATGTTTAGCCCCATGAGTTTTCGGATTTTAAGACATTCGGTCCATTAGTTTGGGGTTTTTAAGACCTTTAGCCCCATGTCTTTGTCAATATTAAGACCTTTCGAGCTATTTAGGTGTCGATTTTTTTCCTGACGAACGATAGTGAGTCTGTAATTTTGAAAGAACAGGCCTTCGACCGGGACATTTTTGTACCTAAAAATGTACAAATTTATCTAGAAGGGGGATCTAATGATTTTTTGTTTTTTAACTTTGGTGGTGGTCTAGGGAGGAAACTAAAAAATATTAATATATGAAATAATCAACCAAAAATTTACCTCTCCCCCTTAAGTTTTTATGGTTAGCGATAAAGATGTTTGGCGTACCTATGATGAACTGGGTATAGACTAACCTAAGTTAACAGTATTGGTTGAGAGCTACTGGTGGAAATGGTCTACTGGTGGAAATGGTCTACTGGTGGAAATGGTCTACTGATGGAAATGGTCTACTGGTGGAAATGGTCTACTGGTGGAAATGGTCTTCTGGTGGAAATGGTCTACTGGTAGAAATGGTCTACTGGTGGAAATGGTCTACTGGTAGAAATGGTCTTCTGGTTGAAATAGTCTACTGGTTGAAATGGTCTTCTGGTTGAAATGGTCTACTGGTTGAAATGGTCTACTGGTTGAAATGGTCTACTGGTTGAAATGGCCTACTTGTTGAAATGGTCTACTGGTTGAAATGGTCTGGTTGAAATGGTCTCTATAGAGGAGAACCCTGAGTGGAGGAGGCATAGGAGAATATCACAGAACTCATAGCCAAGGCAAGTCTGTCAATCATGTAGTAGAAGAATTGACATGGGCCTGGCTGATGACTAGGAAGAGTGCGGCTACATGCTATGCCCACAATGATTGAACCTTGACCAACTACTGATTTTGACTTATATAATATATGGAATATATATATATATATATATATATATATATATATATATATATCTATTATTTCAACTATATTCCGCATGATAAAGTACCAGCATCATGCAATATTATTTGAACAAATTAAATAATCTATTTTTTTTTTCAAATATTTATGAATAAATAATATCATAGTTATCATATAATATTGTGGAAACTGTGCCTGACATAAAAAAAACATGCAAGACAAATACATAACATCAAACATATATACATAAATCACACAATAGATAGATAGATAGGTAGAGAGATAGATAGATAACTCATACACTATTCAACAAAAACATGACTCATTTCAAATACGAAGAAAACCCCCAGCACATCTCCCTCCCCAAAAAGGAAAAACAGTTGCGTTTTGGGAATATCATTTCGGATCAAACATCTCTCTCTCTCTCTCTCTCTCTCTCTATCACACACACACACACACACATCACTCTTTCAATCAGAGTATATCATCGGAATGGACCACAAAGTTTATGAGATACTCTTCCAAGTATCTCTCTCTATCCTTCCCCCCCTCCCCTCCCCCATCTCTCTTTCTCATTCTCTCCATATATATATATATATATATATATAGAGAGAGAGAGTGAGAGAGAACATTCAATTTCTCTCATACTCAATCTCTCTCTCTCTCTCTTACTCGTTTCCGGGGTAACCAAGGGGAAAATTTGACTGACCATATACAGTACATTGGTGGAAAATATATGACATGGACTCTTTTTCTGTGATCTTTCCCCCCGAAAGATCACAGAAAAAGAGTCCATGTCATATATTTTCCACCAATGTACTGTATATGGTCAGTCAAATTTTCCCTTTGGTTACCCCGGAAACGAGTAAGAGAGAGAGAGAGAGATTGAGTATGTGAGAGAAAATTGAATGTTCTCTCTCACTCTCTCTCTATATATATATATATATATATATATGGAGAGAATGAGAAAGAGAGATGGGGGAGGGGAGGGGGGGAAGGATAGAGAGAGATACTTGGAAGAGTATCTCATAAACTTTGTGGTCCATTCCGATGATATACTCTGATTGAAAGAGTGATGTGTGTGTGTGTGTGTGTGTGTGATAGAGAGAGAGAGAGAGAGAGAGAGAGAGAGAGAGAGAGAGAGAGAGAGAGAGAGAGAGAGAACATCTTAAGATACGGAGGAAGAAAACGATTGCTAAACGAAACCGAAGACAGATAATTTTTAAGCAAACCTAAATAAAACAATACAACAGGAAATGTATATACAACAGGAAATGTATATACAACAGGAAATGTATATACAACAGGAAATGTATATACAACTGTAATGTATATACAACAGGAAATGTATATACAACAGAAATGTATATACAACAGGAAATGTATATACAACAGTAATGTATATACAACAGGAAATGTATATACAACAGGAAATGTATATACAACAGGAAATGTATATACAACAGGAAATGTATATACAACAGGAAATGTATATACAACAGGAAATGTATATACAACTGTAATGTATATACAACAGGAAATGTATATACAACAGGAAATGTATATACAACAGTAATGTATATACAACTGTAATGTATATACAACAGTAATGTATATACAACAGTAATGTATATACAACAGTAATGTATATACAACAGTAATGTATATACAACAGTAATGTATATACAACAGTAATGTATATACAACAGTAATGCATATACAACAGTAATGTATATACAACAGTAGTGTATATACAACAGTAATGTATATACAAGTTATGTATATACAACAGTAATGTATATACAACAGTAATGTATATACAACAGTAATGTATATACAACAGTAATGTATATACAACAGTAATGTATATACAACAGTAATGTATATACAACAGTAGTGTATATACAACAGTAATGTATATACAACAGTTATGTATATACAACAGTAATGTATATACAACAGGAAATGTATATACAACAGTAATGTATATACAACAGTAATGTATATACAACAGTAATGTATATACAACAGTAATGTATATACAACAGTAATGTATATACAACAGGAAATGTATATACAACAGTAATGTATATACAACAGTAATGTATATACAACAGGAAATGTATTTACAACAGTAATGTATATACAACAGTAATGTATATACAACAGGAAATGTATTTACAACAGTAATGTATATACAACAGGAAATGTATTTACAACAGTAATGTATATACAACAGGAAATCATACAATGAAAACAGATAAATACAAATATAATAATCAACGAAAAACTTGATAATAAGAAAGTATAAATACACGCACGTACACACACAAAATCACACACTCTCCACATATTTTTCGGTTATCTATTCTACAAATCGATTACCCTTTGTATTATATATATGTATATACGGTATATATATATATACAGTATATATACTGTATAAAAATAATATATTTAATTTTATTTATTTTTTCTATGTGAAAGAGGGATACAAAAGGCAGAACTGCCTGTATCGAGTGCCTCCCCCAGAGTTGAAAAGTGACAGGGCCAAAATCAAGGGACGTTCGAGCCAAAATGCCTGGACACACGGAGTTTGAAGTAGTTTAAGTCATAGGAAGGGGGAAAGACTGATTCGGGGAAAGACTGATTCTGGGAGAGTTCCAGAGCTCAGCAGTTGAATAAAAGAATGTCTGAGAATACCGTTTCACTCTTGGGTTGAAGAGTTGCACAGAGTAGGGGTGAGATTGTGTTGCAAGACGGGTACTACGTACCCTACGTATAGGAGGTGGTATACACTGGGAAAGCTCTAAGGAACATTGATTATTATAGTAGCAATACAATAGAGAGAGAGATGCAACATTTTCCCGAAGAGAGAGAGAGATTGCAGAGAGTTGGTGAGTGGGCTGGAGTTAATTATACGAAAGGCTTTCCTTTTTACTTTGTCTAGGAGTGCGGTGTGAGAGGATCCTCCCCACACATGTGAACAATACTCAATACAAGGACGCACTGTGCAGTGCCTGATCAGCCTTGCTTCACGGGGTGAGAGCTGCCCCCTCTAATAGCCTGCTGCATAAAACACTGGCAGCAAACATATTCGGGGGGGGGGGGGGGGAGCAGCTCTCGCCGAGGCCACTAAAGATGGCCAAACAAACTCCAGGTAAACTCCAGGTAGGCCCCTGTACAGAGCAAGAAGCTGTGTAGGGGTAAAGAACTCCTTGAGGCGGTTGAGCACACCCAGCTTCTGAGGCTGCCTTAGCAAGACTGGTAATATGGTTTTTCCAAGTGAGAGCAGAAGAAAAAGGGACACCAAGAATATTGAGAGAAGATGAAGGATTGACTTTTGTATTGTTGAATTGTAAGGCATAGTCCTCTGGGAGCTCCGAATGGGTAGTAAGATGAAGAAATTGGGTTTTGGAAGCATTAGAGGCAACAAGGTTTTCTCTGCCCCAATTGGAATAGTAGTTAGATCAGAAGATAAGTGTTGCATGGCTTCATTACGTTTGTCTTTGAGGGATTGCTGGCTGGGGCATTCAGGAAAACTAATTGAGTAGTGTAAGGTAGAGTCGTCTGCATATGAATGGATGGGACTGGAGGTTACAGTTGAGAAGATCAATTATGAAAATTAGAAAGACAATGGGAGATAGGACAGAGCCCTGAGGAACACTGGAATTGATAGGATGAGGAAGTGAGTGATGGCCATCCACAACCACAGCTATGGAACGGCCGGAAAGGAAATTAGAGACAAAGGCACAGATAGAGGGACAGAAACCGAAGGAGGGCAGTTTGAAAATTAAAGATTTGTGCCAGACTCTATCGAAGGCTTTCGCTATGTCAAGTGCAACAGAAAAAGTTTTACCGAAGTCCTGAAAGGAGGATGACCAAGAGTTAGTAAGATATAAAAGAAGATCACCAGTAAAGCGACCTTTAAGGAAGCCATACTGGCGATCTGATAGAGTAGATTATGAGAAGAGAAATGCCTAAAAATTTTGGAAGCAAGAATAGTTTCAAAAATTTAGGGATACAAGAGATGAGAGCAATTGGACGATAGTTAGAGGGTTGAGAGCGGTCACCCTTCTTTGGGACAGGTTGAATGAGAGCAAACTTCCAGCAAGAAGGGAAGACATTAGAGGATAGACAGAGACAAAAGAGTTTGCCTAGGCAGGGAGTTAGCACGGAAGCACAGTTTTTTTAGTACAACAGGAGGAACACCATCCGGACTGTACTCCTTAGTATTAAGCTCAGATAGGGTAGAAAATACATCTTTGGAAGAGATTAGGATATTAGGCATTAGTAGGAGAGAGGGGGTGGAGAGGAAGGAATAGAACCGGAATCATCCAAGGTGGAGTTTCTAGCAAAAGTTTGAGCAAAGAGTTCAGCTTTGTCAGAGGAAGAAGTGATGGTTGTGCCATCAGGGTGGAAAAGGGGAGGGAAAGATGAGGATGAAAAATTGTTGGAGAGGTTTTTGGCTAGATGCCAGAAAGCTTGGGAAGAACTAGAGTTGGATAGTTCAGTGCATTTATTATTGATGAAAGAGTGTTTGGCAAGTCGAAGAACAGATTTGGCTTGATTCTGGGCAGAAACATCGGAAGAATGAGATTCTTGAGTCTTAAGGCGTTGGTAATCTTTGAATGCTTCCTCCTTGCTGCGGACAGCAGTAGAACAAGCGTTAGTAAACCAAGATTTTTTTGCATTAGACTGAGAGAAAGAAAATGGAATGTATGCTTCCATGGCCGAGAGGATTACCTCGGTAATGCGTTCAGCACTCTCCGAGGATCCCCGGCCACGTAAGCAAAATTCATTCCAAGGGAAATCAAAGAAGTACTGCCGGAGAGCCTCCCAGTCGGCAGCGACAAAATGCCACAATCACCTCCTGTTGGGAGAATCAGCTGGCCGTACTGGAGAGATAGGACAGGTGACAGATATTAGTTTATGGTTAGAGGAACCAAAAGGAGAGAAAAGATTTACAGTATAAGAAGAAGGGTTAGAGGTTAGAAATAAGTCAAGAATGTTGGGCCGATCTCCGAAGCGATCCTGGATACTGGTGGGTTGCTGGACTAACTACTCTAAGTCGTTTAAGATAGAAAAGATGTAGGCTTGTTCACCAGGATGGTCAGTGGAAACAGAGGAGAGCCATTGGTGGTGGTGAACATCGAAATCTCCTAAGATGGAGATTTCTGCGAAAGGAGAGATGGATAGTTAGAAGTTAGATAGTCAAAGAATTTTGGATAGTCAGTAGAATTAGGAGAGAGATAGACAGCGCAGAAATATTTAGTTTGAGAGTGACAAGAAAGCTTTAGCCAGAGCGTTGAGAATTCAGAATTGTCTAAATTGGAAACATGGGAGAAAGCAATATTGTACTGTACACTGTGTACATAGACGCAACATCCACCTTTGGCTCGAAACTGAGGATAGAAATAGTAGGAGGATACAGAGAAGGGTTTATTGTTATATACTGTATATATATATATATAGTATATACCGGGTATATATATATATATACAGTATATATATATATAGTATATACCGGGTATATATATATATTATTATTATTATATTTATTTATCTATTTTCTATGTGAGAGAGGGAGACAAACGGCAGAACTACCTGTATTGAGTGCCTCCCCCAGTGTTGAAAGAATGACAGGGCCAAAATCAAGGGACGTTCGAGCCAAAATGCCTGGACACACAGAGTTTGAAGCAACTTAAGTTATAGGATAAGAGAAATATTGATTTTGGGCGAGAGTTCCAGAGCTCAGCAGTTGAATAGAAGAAAGACTGAGAATAACGTTTCACTATTGGGCTGGAGAGTTGCACAGAGTAGGGGTGGGATTGTGTTGCAAGATGGGTACTACGTACCCTACGTAGAGGAGGTGATATACACTGGGAAAGCTCTGAGGAACATTGATTATTGTAGTAGCGATAGAATAGCGTGAGAGATGCAACATTGCGGTGAAGAGAGAGATTGCAGAGAGTTGGTGAGTGGATGGGAGTTAATAATACGAAAGGCTTTCCTTTCTACTTTGTCTAGGAGTGAGGTATGAGAGGATCCTCCCCACACATGTGAACAATAAGCAATACAAGGACGCACTGTGCCCCTGTACAGAGCAAGAAGCTATGAAGGGGTAAAGAACCCCTTGAGTCAGGGGAGCACACCCAGCTTCTGGGAGGCTGCCTTAGCAAGACTGGTAATATGGTCCTTCCAAGTAAGAGCAGAAGAAAAAGAGACACCGAGAATATTGAGAGAAGATGAAGGATTGATTTTCGTATTGTTGAAGTGTAAAGGATAGTCCTCTGGGAGTTCCGGACGGGTAGTAAGATGAAGAAATTGGGTTTTGGAAGTATTAAAGGCAACAAGGCTTTCTTCCCCAATTGGAAATAGTAGTTAGATCAGAAGATAAGTGTTGCATGGCTTCACTATGTTTGTTTTTGAGGAACTGTTGTTTGGGGCATTCAGAAAACTAATTGAGTAGTGTAAAGTAGAGTCCTCTGCATATGAATGGATGGGACTGAAGGTAGAGTTGAGAAGATGATATATGAAAATTAGAAAGAGGATGGGAGATAGGTCAGAGCCCTGAGGAACACCGGAGTTGATAGGATGAGGAAGTGATTGATGGCTGCTACAACCGCAGCTATGGAACGGCCGGAAAGGAAATTAGAGACAAAGGCACAGATGTAGGGATAGTAACCGAAGGAGGGTAGTTTACAAATTAACGATTTGTGCCAGACTCTATTGAAGGCCTTCGATATGTTTTGGTACGAAGTTCCGAAAGGATGATTTTGTTGTTTTGACCAAAAGTTAGTAAGAAATGAAAGATCACCAGCATAGCGACCCTTAAACCCTGCTCAGGTAATGCTGTCGTTAATTCGCAAACTTGGTAATGTGGACACCATATGGTCACCGGCACTTTAAATGGCTCTCACTCGAAAACTACTGGTTGGATTTTGCCATTTTTTTTTTTTTTTTTTTTTGCTGGTTGCCTAAGGATACCTAAATATGGAAGGATTTGCATAAAAATTGGAATGCAGGTCCTATTATTATCCTACAACACACTAGCACCCCCCAAAAAGATATCCGAGTTGGTTTCATGCCAAACAAATATTTTTTATGAACCAAACTTTGTGAGCGCCAAAATTATTTTTGAAAATTCTATTATATTTTAGGCAAAACTCACTCTATGTCCACCAAATGTGTAAATATAATGAATATACCTTTCCTTTATTGAAAACAATGTGTTTGTTATCTTACCTCAAGTAACTGTCTCCGTGGTGCAGTGCATAGTGTGTTGATTTTCGGTGTGAGCATCCTGGGTTCGAATCCCCGGACTGCCACATGTGGTTGTTAATTTCATTAATCGATTTTAGGAGTTGAGTTGGTTGGTAGAGAGAACATAATAAAACAGGTTTTACAGGTAACAGTAAAGTGGCGGGGGCAGGCGTACTTCTGGCAAGTTGAGCACCTATCCCTGGTCGTATGGTTGGAGCTCCTGGGGCACAAGTAACACCTCTGACGTGGCCTGGTTCCTTGCTGGCGACCAGGTGCAGGCTCATCTGGGTTGTAGTCAAAGGCCACGCCATACACTGACCCGATGAGGAACCTCAGTTCACGTGGCAAAGATGCTTTTTGAAGTGCCCAGGGTCTACACAGCTCCTCCCCCAACTTCATACCAAACTCCCGTCTTGTCAGGGTCTTCAGTCCTTGTCCTTGAGTTTGGAGTTGGTGGAGGATGTACGAATTGGTGTACGACAGGTTTAGTATCCCGAAGAAGAAACATAGTGGCCAGCAATTGGTCATTCTGCTGCAGGATGTCTTCGTGCACAGCTGAACAAATGTGTCCACCCCGCCTTTAGGTGCTTTATAAAACATTTGAACGTCGGTCTTGACCTTCTCGACTATGGTTGGGTTGTGGTGGATGGTGTTGATTAGCTGGACTTTCTTCGCCTTGCTGCCCCTGTGACATATTAGCGTTACTTTCTTGTCATAATTGAAGACGGCAACAGACTGGCCGACCTCCAGGACTGTGTTGAAGACGGCTTTGGGCACGTATGCTTAGTCTTGATGGTCCCTGTGAACTCGAGAACCTTGTTGCGCAATGACAGTGCTCCTTGTAGGGTGCTAAACCAGTTGTCTGTCGTTACTGTACGGCCGCGACGGGGGAATGGTCTGGTCAGCTCTGTCAGGTAATACTCTCCGTACTCTCCAGTTTCAAAAACTTTAGAGATACAAAATATATATACTGATTATATTTATTATATATATATATATATATATATAGTTATATATATATATATATATATATATATATATATATATATATAACTGTATATATATATACTGTATTTGCTTTTCTCGACTCATTTAGCTTCATGTCATTTGCATCCCTTTCTATTTCCAACATCTACAGTATATGTTATATATTTCTTACAATACTCTCCTTCCCATGTATTTTTCAGTGACTTATATTTTGCTTTTGTATCTTCTTTTTGATCCAAAAGTTTTTACCGTTGGCCATATTTTTTAGATACTGTCATATTTTCCCCTCGCTTTCCTTTCAACAATCATATATTTTATTTGCATATGCTTTTTCCCTTCTCATCTCTCTCTCTCTCTCTCTCTCTCTCTCTCTCTCTCTCTCTCTCTCTCTCTCTCTCTCTCTCTCTCTCTCTCTCTTTTTATCACTTTTGGAATGAGCTAGTATATATGTATATATATCTTTCTAACCATTTCCTCCTGCATATTTTCTCTGTTGACATATATGTTGGCATAAACTAGAATGATTACGAAACTGTTTTATAACAACTACTGTTTAATTTAAGTATTTCCGTATATAGTTTGCGTTCAGTGTGATATAGCTTCTCTCTGAGTTACGTTAACTTTTTATTCTCCCTGTCTCTCTCTCTCTTTCTCTCTCTCTCTCTCTCTCTCTCTCTCTCCCTCTTAACAAAACACCATTACTGTATCGTACGTGCTACACCCACATTATTAAACCTCTAACAATCCCCTAGAGACCCTAATGATCAACAAGTCATATAACAATAATGAACTGGACATGGGAGTCTCTCAATTCCTGGCTGCAGCCTCCACAAACTAACACCACCCACTACACTACATGGCAGCACACCCACAGACACCAAGGAATATCAAAACAACACCCAGCACACGTTATCACACACAAAATAGTGACATCTCTCCCTCCCTGCCCACCCCAAACCAGATTCCAGAAGCATATCCATGCTCATATCTTTCGCCGTTCCATCCACTCACTCGTAGACAACACACAGCTGCAGGCACGACCTCCCGAAATCCATCCTTCTGAATCCTCCCTTCCTCGCGAGGACAGAGTCCACCTGGCCAGGCTGAGATGTATGCACCATCCAGCTCTTCTGAGCTATCAGAAGATACTGGATGACTTCGTCGTCGACGCCTGCCCAGGATGTAACAAGGCACCCTAAACTATTAAACACACCATAGCAGACTGCATCCTAAGCAATCACTAACGCCAACAACATAATCTACACTCCTTGAGAGCCCTGTGGGAAAGCCTTATCGTAGCCATGGCCTTCCTTAGGGACTTGGGGCTGTTCGGCCAGGCAGCTTAGGGAATGACAACAACAACAACAACAATAACATTAACCCTTTCAAGATTAAGACTCATTTTTCCAGTTTAATTTGGCTATCATAAGACCATTTTATACAATTTAGGAAGGATCTGTGGAAATTATACGGGTAGGCGTAGGGATGTGGCAACCCCATCGCCCGTAATTTTTGTGGCGCAGATAGCCCCTGGAAGATTGGGGACTGAAAATCCCACCAGGCCTTTTCTTGCTGATCCTCCCTACCCCGTTAAGAGAGTGTGGGTTTGGCTACTGACCGACGACTATCTTAACTAACCCTCTGACTTACACATACCCTTCCTAATCTGAATAAAATCTTCTGATTATAACTAGAAACAGAGAAGGAATCCGTAATCGTATATTCTATTGGTTAATTCATGTACAGTACATCAGCGAGAGGTGTGACTGAGTGGTCTTCCTGCTGAACTAGTAACCATAAGTACCCGGGTTCGATTCCACAATTGCCCGGGTATTAACCAATTATGTACCGGTTTTGTTCTTTTAACTTTATCCTGGCTACTATTAGACGATTTTAATCTGATTTGAAAGGGCCTCCAGCAATTAACCTTTCACTCATTTATGACGCAGAGGTTGCCAGATTAGCAATAAGAAATAGAGTTCTCTCACTCTTATAATTACCTCTCCAAAATTAGTTTTCTGCCCACAGCTAACTCAAAGACAACTGCAGAGTAGCTAAACTAAAGGTTTCTAAATACCCCTGATGGTAACAAAGGCTTTAAAGTATCCCCAATAGGCTCACAATAGCGTCATATGTCGGAGAGGGTTAACAGGCTTCGATCTATCCCACTTAACCCTTTATACTACCAGAGGTCCTTCTTAAGCTGCACAAAATAGTCTAAATATAACTATAATATATTTATAAAGAAGGCGCCGGCACAGTAGGGGTTAAGGCGAGATATTTTTTTTGGTTAGGATATTATTTTGTTGTACTTACTGTATAGTCTGTTTATTTTGGTTAGGATATTTGTTGTACTTACTGTATAGTCTGTTTATTTTCAGCTGACGTTTAATTGAATCTCTTATCAACTGAATATTCAATACCTAATTAGAAAATACGAAACTATTACGTCTGTGCGTGTTATTAGGGGGAGATGGGCCGTTTTTTCTGGTCCCCCTTCTTCCTCATGTTTAGCCCCATTAGTGTTCAGATTTTATGACGTTCGGTCCATCAGTTTGGCGATTTTCAGACTTTTCGCCCCATTTCTTTGTCAACATTAAGATTTTTAGTGTCATTTAGGTGTCTATTTTTAGTGTCATTTAGGTGTCTATTTTTAGTGTCATTTAGGTGTCTATTTTTAGTGTCATTTAGGTGTCTATTTTTTTCCTGGCGAGCGATAGCGAGCCTGTAATTGATGAGGAACCGGCCTTCGCCAGGGACATTTCTCTATCGAAAAATGTACACATTTATCTTGAAGGAGGGTTTCGGACGGGTGATTCTTTAAGCTTGATAGAGGTCTAGGGAGGAAATAAAACAAATATATATATATAAAGAGATACGTAAATTAGCAAATTAATACGCCCATCCCCCCATTAATGCTTACTTAACATAATTAGCGAACTGTTTCACAACATAATATTCCTATAAGCCGAGTCATCATGGTATGGATAATGCAAATTTATCGGCAGATAGAAAACAAAACAAATAGTTTTACTATAGGTAGCGCCAACGAACTTGAGAATAATCTTGACCCCTTAATTTCTTATAACTCGAAATGAATGAAAGGAATCGGGCTGATGTTTCTACCATTTCGGTAGAGACCACCAGGAAATAGGTGTGGATATGTGGATATGGTAAGTTATCTGCTCAACAGGTGGCGTTGTGTGTGTGTAAATGTGAGAGTCCGAGTGTAGGGGGTGAGACAGTGAAGCACGGGAACGAGGTGGCTTCAGAGATGGGGTCGTTTCGGGCCATGAGTGAGCACCGTGCCTCATGTGAAGGCAAGATGGCAGGTGCTCGTTGTACTCTACGTGCTTCACATGTCTCATTCCCTAGACTGGAACAAGACCTCACGGGCTTCACTGTTCATTGTAAAGCGGTGAATGTTAAGGCTCTCAGCCTATGCCCGAGAGGAAGTAAGTTGGAAAAAAAAAAAAAAAAAAAAAGTTTGCTCTAAGCCATTTTGAGTCACCGAGAGGACAGGGATTAAGTTTATTGTTAAGTTCGTTGGCGCTACTTTATAGTATACATATCCAAATAAATCTCTGAATCATGTATTTCTTGTCCTATTCATCAGTCTTGAAACCAAATGTCTGGGTTTGACACGCTTGGGCAGTGTTATTTCAAGACTGAGTTGAGTTGAAGGGGGGATGGTTCACTTTTTGGTCGATTATTTCATTGATTAATTATTTTTATAATTTCCTCCCTAGACCTCCATCAACCTAAAATATAAAATCCATTAGATTCCCTTTTCTAGATTAATTTGTAAATTTTTCGGTAGAAACATGTCCCGGCGCTACCTATGCCTCACTACAAAGCTAACTAAGATGCCATCAAAGCTCTCATGCTCTTAATCTGTCCACTATAATCTATCCACTACAATAAGGCCGATAATAATGATTCCTAGCCTCGGTAACTGAACAAAAGGGCTAGAACAAATGGTCTGCCTTCCACACCCATTACCTGGCTGACGCTTCCCAAATGTTCAAAATATTAGTTCGATCGCTCTAGTCATTCTTTAGTTATAAACAGTATATATCAGTGGTCAAGATTATGACCAAATTATAATTAATAGAAAGCTAGAGGGCATGGGAATGACTGAAGAAATGGATGAACCACACCACCACCACCACCACCAACACCAACAACACTACCACACCACCACCACCACCACCACCAACACTACCACCACCACCAACACTACCACACCACCACCACCACCACCACCAACACTACCACCACCACCACCACCACCACCACCAACACTACCACCACCACCAACACTACCACACCACCACCACCACCACCACCAACACTACCACCACCACCAACACTACCACACCACCACTACCACCACCACCAACACTACCACCACACCACCACCACCACCAACAACACTACCACCACCACCAACACTACCACACCACCACCACCACCACCACCACCAACACTACCACCACCACCAACACTACCACACCACCACTACCACCACCACCAACACTACCACCACCACCACCACCACCAACAACAACACTACCACCACCACCAACACTACCACACCACCACCACCACCACCAACAACACTACCACACCACCACCACCACCATCAGTGCCGTGCTACCGCCAGACGCTGCAGACGCTCTGTCAACGCTCTCACGATATCGATCATAATTTGAGTATTAACTACTCATCCTCTTCATTCTTGTGCATGAAAGGTGGTTAAGAGCACGTTTAACCATCCTGTAGCTTAGTAAGTAACACTGCACGATATTTCGCTGTGTATTGACTGATAAACTTTGTGTTTATCACAAGACTCCTGCTCGGACAGGGCGCCACTAGCGCCATCTATTGTTTTGTTTTGCTTTGTAAACAAACGCTCTCTTATTACTATTTTATATAAAATCGTAGCCCCTAATTTTACCCATTACCTACTGTAGTAAGTATCTATTTAACTGCCTTGTATGTAAGTAAAGCTTTGCATATTCATTTGCTAATAAACAATATTGTTTACTAACTAACCGCCTACAGGGACTAACGCCGACACCATTTTGTAAACAAACCTTTTTGGGGGATTATACATATTAAATTCCAGCAAATTTTGTACCAAATTTAAGTGCATTCATTTATCTTTTCCCCCTAGATATATTCTTGACTTTTTCTCCTCAGACTGATTTTACTTTAAGCTAAGGGTGGTATTTGTACAAACTAACCTAGCCTAACCCAACCTGCCAAGCTTTTAACCTAACCCAAACTAGCCTAGCCTATAGCCAGCCAATCTGTTTTATTATTAACTCTTGTAGATATTGTATTTAGTATCCTACTGTAGCTATATATATCTGTAATTTTAGTTGTTGCTTGCACGATCTTGTAATAACCTTTGACTGATACACTTTTTTATCTAAAAAGAGTAGGCTACTGCTTTACTAGGCTACAGTGACACCAGGGTCATCTGTTGACACAGTATATTAACCCCTTGTGTGCAGTCACACTTTATTTTTATATAATCTCTATTTGGTGAATTGTATATTTAGTTACATATTCTGTTATACATATATTTGTTTAAGGTTAGGTTATCACACCTGGTAGCCTATTTCTGCGAATTTCAATTTTATTATATTCGGTTAGGCTATTCAACGCTGGTAGCCTATTATTGCGTATTTCAATTTAAAAAAAAACTTTTGGTTAGGCTATCGCCCCTGGAAGCCTAATTCTGCGTATCTCAACATTTTTGTTTTCGGTTAAGCTATCACCCCTGATAACCTATTTCTGCGTATTTCAGCATATTTGTTTTCGGTTGAAGTGATTGAAGTGTTTTTAAAGTGAGTGAAGTGTTGTAAAGTGAGTGAATTGTTTTTTAAGTGAGTGAAGTGATCTGAAGAAAGTGACTGTCACCATGCCTCGCGCTTGTGCGAACTGCGCCGGTAGGTTTGGTGAGTCCATGTTTGCTACTATCGATCTTCAAGTCTGCCGGCTCTGCCACCAACGAGATAATTTTACAGTGAAATTAGATGAAGCCTACAACAAGATCAACGTCCTCACCATGAAGCTGGAATCACTGCAAGAGTTTGTAACACTCAACGTTGGAGTGCCACAAACTTCAATTGTCACCGCAACTCCAGCAGCCACCAACGCCCCAACGTCAACTGCCAACAATTCAACGCCTACAGTAGCCATTTCAGCTGATGTTTCCGATACTCAAGATACAAATAGCGACTCTCTTCCCCCTCAAGACAACTTCCGTGTCGTGAGGAACAACGTTTGCCCCAAGACCAGGAAACACATACCGATTACCGAGTGTCAAAACCGTTTCCAGATACTCGCAGACTCAGATGACGAAGAGGAAATAGAAGAAGTCCGGCTCGTGGGAGACTCGATGATACGTGGTCAGCTCACAGAGTTTTGCGCCAGGGCACCTAAGACCAGGAAGCGTTTTTGTATCCCTGGTGGTGGTGTGGATGACGTAGTTGCAGCAGTTGACGAAGTATCAAAGCTGGCCCAGCTAATACAATGTACGTCATCCACGTTGGATCCAACGATGTACAGCGAACCCGGTCGGAAGATTTGCTTTTAAAGTACCAGCAGCTGATCAAGTCGTTTAAGGAGAAGTCATCAAGGATCATCGTCTCAGGAATCGTCCCCCGGCTCGGTGTAGAGAGCCGATTTTACAACATAGCCACCAGCACAAATCGTTGTCTAGCAAACCTCTGCAGGAAGGAGAACGTGGGATTCGTCGACACCTGGGACAATTTCTACTACGATGACTATTTGTTTTCGGACGATGGAGTTCATCTGAACCAGGTGGGAGCAGCGCGTTTTGGGCGTCTTCTCAACGATGCGGTGAAGGATTTTCGGAGAAGAAGACGACTCAGCACAGGACAACCAGGAAGGAGGACCGAAGACAGCGAGGACGGCAATCTACAAAGGAATTAAATACTAATCCGTCAAGAACCGCGAATTTGGATAAAGCTCCACCAACACGACCCAAATTCAAAACCGTTAGGGATAACGACCGAGGACCGAGGACAGCCATGAATGTAAATGTAGATCCGACCAGAACCAATAATTTGAATAAAGACCGTTCCTTGAATCCCAAATCCAAAAACTTTGAATGTTTTCTATGCAAACGCTCGTAGCATACGCAATAAATTTTCAGATTTAGAGGAACTAGTGTTTACAGAAATTATGATGTGATTGGCATAACAGAATCTTGGCTCAATACACAAGATAGAGACTTTTTAGCAGAGTATTCACTTCCCGGTTATGTAATGTTTGAGAACAGCCGAATAAATAAAAATGGAGGTGGCGTTTTATTTTATATCAAAGAAGTCTTAACCCGACCCTCGTGTCAAAACCTCAAATTGTGAACGTCGACACATCTTTTGTGCTAATAAAGAATAATAAAGGTACAAAAATAATACTTGCGTTAATATACAGACCTCCAGCTCAATCAGTGCAAACTGACCGAGAAATTTACGAACAAATTGCAGATGTAAGTAACTCACAAGATACTGTAATTTTTGGCGACTTTAATTTACCTGTGACCAAGTGGGGCGATACTCTTACTTCACACTCCGGACATGACTTGTATACGAACTTGCAAGAGAGTTCGCTTTATCAATTTGTTCGAATGCCGACCCGTGGTAATAACGTTCTTGACATTGTACTTGCAACAAAAGAAGAATTGATAGAGAATTTGAATGTTGGTGATGAATTCAGTAACAGCGACCATCGTACGATAACTTTCACTTTAAAGTTTACTAGTAACGAACCAAATAGTAGCATCGAAAAGTCCCTAATTTCAAGAAAGCAAACTTCCATAAACTTAGAGCTATGTTTAAAGAAACTGACTGGAGCTTTTTAATTAACAATAACGACATAAATACATCTTGGAAGTTATTCGAAACCACTTACCTAAAAGCAGTGCAAGACTGCATACCATCGAAAATACGGCGTCCAGGCCATAATAATAAGCCCAAATGGTGGAATAAAGATATTTCAAACTGCCTGCTTGCTAAAAAATTTGCTAATGATAGATTAAAATCCTCACAAAATGACGAAGAACGGGTGAAATTTGTAGAGCTACGACGCAAAGCCAAAAAGTTAATTAAGCAAAGTAAAAAGACCTTAGAGTTACATATTGCGAATCAAAGTAAAACAAACCCGAAAGAATTCTATAGTTATATCAGAAAGAAAAAAGTAGTTACTTCAACTGTTGGACCGTTAGTCGATGAAAAAGGAGAATACACCAAAGACGAAGTACAAATGAGTAATGCCCTCAATACCTTCTTTGCATCAGTTTTTACAACAGAAGACCTCAGTGATATCCCTACACCATCGCCGATTCAGATTGATAATTCAGATGTTCTAAGCAATATCACCGTTACAGAGAGAGAAGTATTGAATTGTTTAGATAAACTCAAGGTAAATAAAACGCCAGGACCTGATACAATCTCGCCTAGAGTTCTAAAGGAAGCTAAGAATGAGCTCTCCAAACCACTGACATTACTATTCAATAAATCCTTGCAGTCTGGAACTATGCCTGATCAGTGGAAGCTAGCCAACGTAACACCGATATTCAAAAAAGGCAGCAAATCCCTACCCAGTAACTATCGTCCAATTAGCTTAACCTCAGTTGTATGTAAAATGCTAGAAACGGTCATACGAGACAGACTCGTAAATCACTTAGAGGAAAATAACATACTTAAAGATACTCAACACGGCTTTCGTAAAAAACGTTCCTGTTTAACAAACCTCTTAGACTTCTTCCACGATATCCTCAACCTCTACGATGAGAGTAAAGCTGTAGATATTATATACCTTGATTTTCAAAAGGCCTTTGACAAAGTTCCCCACAAACGTTTACTGCTAAAACTAAAAGCGCATGGAATACAAGACGGTGTGTTGAAATGGATAGAAAATTGGCTCAGCAACAGAAAGCAAAGGGTAGTCATAAACGGTAAGGCATCTAAATGGACCAATGTAAGTAGCGGGGTACCCCAGGGATCGGTACTAGGACCAATTCTCTTTCTAATTTACATCAACGACATAGATGAGGGTCTCACCTGTACAATCTCAAAATTTGCTGACGATACAAAAATTGCAAATAGCGTACTCTCAAAAGAACAAGTTGACGATATGCAACACAATCTAGATAAATTGTCATGTTGGGCCCAAATTTGGCAAATGAGTTTCAATGCGGATAAATGTAAATACTACATGTCGGATACCTAAATGAGAAAGCAAACTATTCGATGAATGGCACTCAGCTTAAGAATGTAAACAGAGAAACTGATCTGGGAGTAACAATATCGAGTAACCTAAAACCGAGTCAACAATGTTCAGAAGTTGTTAAGAAGGCAAACAAAATAATTGGCTTTATAGGCAGGTCATTTGAGCATAAATCCAAAGAAGTTATCCTAACCCTTTACAATTCCTTAGTCCGCCCTCTTCTGGAATACTGCGTTCAATCCTGGTGCCCTTATTACCAAAAAGATATAAACAAGCTAGAACGAGTTCAACGTAGAGTTACCAAAATGATACCTAGCCTAAAGAACAAACCATACGAAGAGCGTCTTAGAGAATTAAATCTATTTCCTTTAACCCAGCGCAGATTAAGAGGCGACTTAATTCAAGTGTTCAAAATCATCAAAGGCATCGACAATATGAACTGTAGTAAGTACTTCACTATCGACCAATCTAATTACACGCGGGGAGACGGTTTGCAAAATTATTGGTAAATCTTTTAACTCGCACGAATCTAAGAATTTCTTCTTCAATCGAGTTGTCAACTTGTGGAATGGGCTTCCCCGAGACGTTATAGACTGCAGCACCGTTGATTCATTTAAATTCCGCCTAGACAAATATCTCGCATCAAACCCGCGACTGACTGCGTTTGTAAATGAATAACTTTATCCTCCCCTCAGTTACTAACCCATATGTCCCCTACTAACTTCCTAGTCCTGCCACGTTAGTGGCAGGGCAGTAGTTCCCTTTCCAATGTTCCCTTACCCACTCTAAACCACTGTTTGGTCACTTGATCCTCAGTGTTTTGGAGGACAAGCAACCTAGAAGGGTCACTAGACCTGTTGTTGCTTGATTTCCTTTGTACTCCTTTGTACTTTGTACCACCAACAACACTACCACACCACCACCACCACCACCACCAACACTACCACACCACCACCACACCACCACCTACCACCACCCACCACCACCACCACCAACACCACTACCACACCACCACCACCACCACCAACAACACTACCACACCACCAACACCAACAACACTACCACACCACCAACCCTACCACATCACCACCAACAACACCAACATACACCACACCACCACCACCACCACCAACAACACTACCACACAACACACACCTACCACCACAACACTACCCACCACCACCAACAACACTACCACACCACCACCACCACCACCAACAACACTACCACACCACCACCACCACCACCAACAACACTACCACACCACCACCACCACCACCAACAACACTACCACACCACCACCACCACCACCACTACCACACCACCACCACCACCACCACCACCAACAACACCACTACACACCACCACCAACAACACCACTACACACCACCACCACCACCAACAACACCACTACACACCACCACCACCAACAACAACACCACTACACACCACCACCACCACCAACAACAGCACTACCACCACCAACAACACTACCACCACCACCACCACAAACAACAACACTACCACCACCAACACCACCACCACCACAACCACACACCACCACCCCACCACCACCACCACCACTACCACCACCACCACCAACAACACTACCACACCACCACCACCACCAACACTACCACCACCACCACCACCACGAACACTACCACCACCACCACCACCACCCCCACCACCAACAACACAACCACTACCACCAACATTACCACTACCACCAACATTACCACCACCTCCAACATTACCACCACCACCAACAAACACCACAACACAACCACCACCACCACCACCACTACCACCACCACCAACAACACTACCACACCACCACCACCACCAACCACTACCACCACCACCACCACCACGAACACTACCACCACCACCACAACAACACTACCACACCACCACCAACAACACTACCACACCACCACCACCACCACCACCAACAACACTACCACCACCACCACCAACAACACTACCACACCACCACCACCACCACCACCACCAACACATGACAATACTACCACAACATACCACCCCACCACCACCACAACATACCACACCACCACCACCACCAACACAACACTACCACACATCACAAACACTACCACACACCACCAACAACAACACTACCACACCACCACCACCACCACCAACAACACTACCACACCACCACCACCAACAACAACACTACCACAACCACCACCACCACCAACAACACTACCACACCACCAACACACACAACACTACCACCATCACCTCCATTAACACTACCACCAACAACAACACTACCACCATCACCTCCATTAACACTACCACCAACAACAACACTACCACACCACCACCACCAACAACAACACTACCACACCACCACCACCACCACCAACAACACTACCACCACCAACAACACTACCACACCACCACCACCAACAACACTACCACACCACCACCATCACCACCAATAACACTACCACACCACCACCACCACCACCAACAACACTACCACCACCAACAACACTACCACACCACCACCAACAACAACACTACCACACCACCACCACCACCACCAACAACA
This sequence comes from Paralithodes platypus, assembly GCA_032716605.1. Lineage (NCBI taxonomy): Eukaryota > Metazoa > Arthropoda > Malacostraca > Decapoda > Lithodidae > Paralithodes > Paralithodes platypus. The sequence continues at coordinate 2,947,622 of CM064484.1, forward strand.
CTATCACACCACCACCAACAACACTACCACACCACCACCACCACCACCAACAACACTACCACCACCAAAAAGACTACCACACCACCACCAACAACAACACTACCACACCCACCACCACCACCACCACAACACTATCACCCCACCAACAACACTACCACACCACCACCACCACCACCAACAACACTACCACCACCAACAACACTACCACACCACCACCAACAACAACACTACCACACCACCACCACCACCACCAACAACACTACCACACTACCACCACCAACAACACTACCACTACCAACAACACTACCACACCACCACCAACAACAACACTACCACACCACCACCACCACCACCAACAACACTATTACACCACCACCAACAACACTACCACACCACCACCACCAACAACACTACCACCACCAACAACACTACCACACCACCACCACCACCACCACCAACAACACTATCACACCACCACCAACAACACTACCACACCACCACCACCACCACCAACAACACTACCACCACCAACAACACTACCACACCACCAACAACAACAGCACTACCACACCACCACCACCAACAACAACACTATCACACCACCACCAACAACACTACCACACCACCACCACCAACAACACTACCACCACCAACAACACTACCACACCACCACCAACAACAACACTACCACACCACCACCACCACCACCAACAACACTATCACACCACCAACAACAACACTACCACACCACCACCAACAACACTACCACCACCAACAACACTACCACACCACCACCAACAACAAGACTACCACACCACCACCACCACCACCAACAACACTATCACACCACCACCAACAACCAACACGCATGGGTCGTCTCCTACACGAAGCAGTCCGCAGCCATGGATCAAAAAACGCCATCCGAGAAGAAGCAGCAGTGACATAAATCATCCAACGCCAAGAAAAAAACAGAGGCAACCGAGGACCACCAGCGATAAGGACCGAAGACAGCGAGGACCGAGGACAGCCATGAGCATAAATGAACATCCGACAAGAACCAAAAATATTATTTAAGAGCGTTCCGTGAGTTCTAACATAACAAATTTAAAGGTTTTCTATGCAAACGCTCGTAGCATACGCAATAAATTTTCAGATTTAGAGGAGCTAGTGTTTACAGAAAATTATGATGTGATTGGCATAACAGAATCTTGGCTCAATACAGAAGATAGAGACTTTTTAGCAGAGTATTCACTTCCCGGTTATGTAATGTTTGAGAAAAGCCGAATAAATCAAAATGGAGGTGGCGTTTTACTTTATATCAAAGAAAGTCTTATCCCTACCCTCTTGTCAAAACCTCAAATTGTGAACGTCGACGCATCTTTTGTGCTAATAAAGAATAATAAAGGTACAAAAATACTTGCATTAATATACAGACCTCCAGCTCAATCAATGCAAACTGACCGAGAAATTTACGAACAAATTGCAGATGTAAGTAACTCACAAGACACCGTAATTTTTGGCGACTTTAATTTACCTGTGACCAAGTGGGGTGATACTCTTACTTCACACTCCGGACATGACTTGTATACGAACTTGCAAGAGAGTTCGCTTTATCAATTTGTTCGAACGCCAACCCGTGGTAATAACGTTCTTGACATTGTACTTGCAACAAAGGAAGAATTAATAGAGAATTTGAATGTTGGTGATGAATTCAGTAACAGCGACCATCGTACGATAACTTTCACTTTAAAGTTTACTAGTAACGAACCAAATAGTAGCATCGAAAAAGTCCCTAATTTCAAGAAAGCAAACTTCCATAAACTTAGAGCTATGTTTAAAGAAACTGACTGGAGCTTTTTCATTCACAATAACGACATAAATACATCTTGGAAGTTATTCGAAGCCACTTACCTAAAAACAGTGCAAGACTGCATACCATCGAAAATACGGCGTCCAGGCCATAATAATAAGCCCAAATGGTGGAATAAAGATATTTCAAACTGCCTGCTTGCTAAAATTTTTTGCTAATGATAGATTAAAATCCTCACAAAATGACGAAGAACGGCTGAAATTTGTAGAGCTACGACGCAAAGCCAAAAAGTTAATTAAGCAAAGTAAAAAGACCTTAGAGTTACATATTGCGAATCAAAGTAAAACAAACCCGAAAGAATTCTATAGTTATATCAGAAAGAAAAAAGTAGTTACTTCAACTGTTGGACCGTTAGTCGATGAAAATGGAGAATACACCAAAGACGAAGTACAAATGAGTAATGCCCTCAATACCTTCTTTGCATCAGTTTTTACAACAGAAGACCTCAGTGATATCCCTACACCATCGCCGATTCAGATTGATAATTCAGATGTTCTAAGCAATATCACCGTTACAGAGAGAGAAGTATTGAATTGTTTAGATAAACTCAAGGTAAATAAAACGCCTGGACCTGATACAATCTCGCCTAGAGTTCTAAAGGAAGCTAAGGATGAGCTCTCCAAACCACTGACATTACTATTCAATAAATCCTTGCAGTCTAGAACTATGCCCGATCAGTGGAAGCTAGCCAACGTAACACCGATATTCAAAAAAGGCACCAAACCCCTACCCAGTAACTATCGTCCAATTAGCTTAACCTCAGTTGTATGTAAAATGCTAAAAACGGTCATACGAGACAGACTCGTAAATCACTTAGAGGAAAATAACATACTTAAAGATACTCAACACGGCTTTCGTAAAAAACGTTCCTGTTTAACAAACCACTTAGACTTCTTCCACGATATCCTCAACCTCTACGATAAGAGTAAAGCTGTAGATATTATATACCTTGATTTTCAAAAGGCCTTTAACAAAGTTCCCCACAAACGTTTGCTGCTAAAACTAAAAGCGCATGGAATACAAGACGGTGTGTTGAAATGGATAGAAAATTGGCTCAGCGACAGAAAGCAAAGAGTAGTCATAAACGGTAAGGCATCTAAATGGACCAATGTAAGTAGCGGGGTACCCCAGGGATCGGTACTAGGACCAATTCTCTTTCTAATTTACATCAACGACATAGATGAGGGTCTCACCTGTACAATCTCAAAATTTGCTGACAATACAAAAATTGCAAATAGCGTACTCTCAAAAGAACAAGTTGACGATATGCAACACAATCTAGATAAATTGTCATGTTGGGCCCAAATTGGGCAAATGAGTTTCAATGCGGATAAATGTAAAGTACTACATATCGGATACCTAAATGAGAAAGCAAACTATTCGATGAATGGCACTCAGCTTAAGAATGTAAACAGAGAAACCGATCTGGGAGTAACAATATCGAGTAACCTAAAACCGAGTCAACAATGTTCAGAAGTTGTTAAGAAGGCAAACAAAATAATTGGCTTTATAGGCAGGTCATTTGAGCATAAATCCAAAGAAGTTATCCTAACCCTTTACAATTCCTTAGTCCGCCCTCTTCTGGAATACTGCGTTCAATCCTGGTGCCCTTATTACCAAAAAGATATAAACAAGCTAGAACGAGTTCAACGTAGAGTTACCAAAATGATACCTAGCCTAAAGAACAAACCATACGAAGAGCGTCTTAGAGAATTAAATCTATTTCCTTTAACCCAGCGCAGATTAAGAGGTGACTTAATTCAAGTGTTCAAAATCATCAAAGGCATCGACAATATGAACTGTAGTAATTACTTCACTATCAACCAATCTAATTACACGCGGGGAAACGGTTGCAAAATTATTGGTAAATCTTTTAACTCACACGAATCTAAGAATTTCTTCTTCAATCGAGTTGTCAACTTGTGGAATGGGCTTCCCCGAAACGTTATAGACTGCATCACCGTTGATTCATTTAAACTCCGCCTAGACAAATATCTCGCATCAAACCCGCGACTGACTGCGTTTGTAAATGAATAACTTTATTTTATCCCCCCCTCAGTTACTAACCCATCTGTCCCCTACTAACTTCCTAATCCTGCCACGGACATTAGTTCCAGGGCAGTAATTCCCTTTCCAATGTTTCCTTACCCACTCTAAACCACTGTTTCGACACTTGATCCTCAGTGTTTTGGAGGACAAGCAACCTAGAAGGGTCACTAGATCTGTTGTTGCTTGATTTCCTGTGTACTCCTTTCCTTTGTACTTTGTACTACCACAACTACCAACAACCACACCACCATAACCAACACTACCACCACCAACAACACTACCACAACTACCAACAACCACACTACCAACAACACTACCACACCACCACCACCAACACTACCACAACTACCAACAACCACACCACCAACAACACTACCACACCACCACCTCCAACACTACTACAACTACCAACAACCACTCCACCACCACCCCCAACACTACCACACCACCACCACCAACACTACCTCAACTACCAACAACCACCACCAACACTACCACAACTACCAACAACCACACCACCACCAACACTACCACCACCACCACCACCAACACTACCACACCACCACCACCAACACTACCTCAACTACCAACAACCACACCACTACCACCAACACTACCACAACTACCAACAACCACACCACCACCACCACCACCACCAACAACAAATACACCACCACCACTACCACACCACCACCAACACTAACTCACCACCACCACCACTACCACACCACCACCACCACCACTACCACCAACAACAAATACACCACCACCACCAACACACCACCACCACCATCAACACTACCACACCACCACCAACACCACCACCACAATCACCAACACTACCACAACTACCAACAAACCACACACTTAGAACCCAAACAACCCTTCCCTCCACACAGATTCTCAGTAAAGTTCATCATCTTTCCTAACCAAATCACTACTACTCACCACCACCAACGCTACTATAACTACAACCAATATCACCACCACCACTGCAACTATCAACAAACCACACACTAGAGGGGGGATGTGCGTATACTGTATACTGTATTTGCTTATTGTATTATCTATTAATAATTTGTTAGTTTCCTCCCTAGACCTCCATCAAACTGTAAAAATCACCCCGTTGACAAGATAAATTTTTACATTTTTCGGCAGAAAAATTTCCCGGCTGAAGGCCGGTTACTCTAAATATTACAGGCTTGCTATCGCTCGCCAGGAAAAAATCTACACCTAAATGGCACGAAAGGTTTTAATATTGTCAACGGAATGGTTGAACAGTCTTAAAATCGCAAAAATAATGGACCGAACGTCTTAATATCTAAAAACCAATGGTGCTAAATACGAGGGAGAAGGGGACCAAAAAAACAAAACAATCCCATCCCACCTAAAAAAAAACAACAACAACAGCCTCTCCTCACGCCCCCCCCCCCCCACCCCCCCCCCCCCCACACACACACACACACACACACACACAGATTCTCAGTAAGCTCATCATCATCTCACATAATACTCTGGGCTTTCCTCTCTCTCCTCTCCGGTTTCACCCTAGGGCAGATTTTATGGGGAGATTGGTCGCTTTCTGGACCCCTTTCTCTTTCGTGTTTAACCCCATTAGTTTTCAGATTTTAAGACGTTCGGCCCTTTAATTGACGATTTTAACACCTTTCGACCCATTTCGTTGTCAATGTTAAGACGTTTCGTGCCATTTAGGTGACGATTTTTTCCTGGTGAACGATAGCGAGCCTGTAATTTAAGGAGAAACCGGCCTTCGGCCGGGACATTTCCTACCGAAAAATGTACAAATTTATCTTGAAGGGGGGTCTAGGGAGTGTTTTTCTAAGCTTCATAGAGGTCTAGCGAGGAAACTAAACAATAAATGAATTAATAAACCCAAAAACAACCACTGCCCTCTTAATTAATTAGTGCTTGGGGCCGCTCGGGGCTCGGAATGGCAGGCCAAGGAAAACTCCGGGAGGAATGGTTTAAGGGGCTATTTGTTGCGTCTATTTATTTATCATTAGTTTGGCCAATTTAAAACCATTCGCCCCATTTTTGTGTCAATGTTAAGATCTTTCGTGTCATTCAGGTGTCGATGTTTTCCTGGAGAGCAATAGCTAGCCTGTAATTTGAGAGGAACCGGCCTTCGGCCGGGACATTTATCTATCGAAAAATTTATAAATATATCTTGGGGGTGATTTTTAAAGTTTGATGGAGGTCTAGGGAGGAAACTGAAAAATATTATAATAAGATACATAAATGAGCAAATAAACACACCCATCTTCCCTTAATAAGGGGAAGAAAAGGCAGAATATTACCTTCCTATTCTACTTTTAGTTTGACCAATAGTCTATATGCTAGAGTTGTAAACATCTTGGCTGCATTGCTGTGCCACTTCCCTAACGAGTAATACATATTGGCCAAGGAAATATGTAGCACTACTGCCCTCTACTTTTACATATCATGCCTCACCCCAATCTCTCCACCTTTTCCCCTCCTCCTATTTCAATATATAAGGGAACTGATATTTCCTTCATGAGAGGCTAAAAGGTCCGAAACAAGAGGTATAGGTAGCGCCAGCGAACTAAACAATAATCTTGACCCCTTAACTTCTTATAACTCGAAAAAAGAAATGACACAGCTGTATTATCAAGAATTGTACGGCCACAGCAGATTGCCAATAGGAAACGCTACAGACATTAAATGCTAAAATTGTAAATATATATACGGTATATATATATATATATATATATATATATATATATATATATATATATATATAGAGAGAGAGAGAGAGAGAGAGAGAGAGAGAGAGAGAGAGAGAGAGAGAGAGAGAAAAAGGAGAACCAGGGTAGCAACCAACGGCATCTTTAATAACAAACGTTTCGACATATCCTATGCCATCTTCAGTGAATCTAAAATGAGAAAATTAAAATATTATTATATCAGGACAATAAGTTAGTCCAAAAGAGTTTAAGAGACAAAGCAAACACAGAGAACAAAATACAAAAAACAAAACCCGGGAAAATCTGGGAAATTAAAAAAATGGGGAAGACTAAAAAGAAAATATATTAATTACTAGGGAGAGACTAAAACCCCAAGATATTTGAAGAACTACAGCAAAGACAAGTTAATTGACCATATGCAGAGGAATAGCAGATTGGTTTTTATGACGAGAAACCAGAGCTCTAAGTGAATTACATGCCTCCGTAAATGAAATCTGAGCTTTCCTTATTTCATTCTCCTTGGAACTTATCTCTTGAACTTACTTTGCCAGGACTTATATAAATCTGTGTTGTATAGGTTTTTCTTGAACAACTTAAATTTGATAAATTTTGGGAACACATTACAAATTTTGCAGCACTTTAGAAAATGTAAGTCAAGAGTCTTTTTTCCAGTTTGGTAGATTCCGTTCCGGTAGATTGGTTCAAACTTCCGAAATCCATGAAGAGTAGGGGATCCATATATATGGAGGTGTGGTGGAGTGGTCATGCCACTTGACTGGTAATCCAATGGTCCCAGGTTCGAATCCCAATGTATCAATGGAAAGATATTATTGGGATGGAATATGTGCTGTACCTAGTATCAGTGCATTACCACAAAGCACACCGAAACACCAAACAAATACCCTCATTGTTCCCTGATTAAATAGTATTGTATGAATATTCCCATATTAAAAATATGCTACAGGGGGGCAATGCCTAGTGAGTTTATTGCTCAATAGTTGGCGTTCTGAGAGTGAGGGTCCGAGTCTAGGTGGTGGGACAGTGAAGCACTGGAGCAAAGCAGCTTCAGAGAAGTGGCTGCTTCGAACCGTTTGTGGGCAACCGTGCATCTTGTGAAGGCAAGATATCGTGGGGGGGGGGGGGGGGGACTAGTTGTATCCCAAAGTGCTTCACATGTCTCACTCCCTGACTGGAACGAGACCTCACAGGCTTCGCTGTTCAATGTACGGTTGAATGTACAGGCTCTCAGCCAATGCAAGAGAGGGAGTAGTTGAAATATAGAAATATATATATATATATACAAAATATATTATTTTACGTGTTCAAATTGGCACAAAAACGACTAAACCATTGTAATGTGTATTATTGTCACATAAATTAAATATTAATTATTTAGAATGTACAATGATGCACAGAACGGGACACACACACAGACAGACAAACGACGAGCTCCGTAATTAAAGGATTAGTGAGAGAAAAGTGCCAGCAAAATGGATAAAAGTTCAAGCTAAAACACTCAAGTACTAGACAGCAGAGGGACACACTCAAGCACTCTCAATCTCTCTCTCTCATACACACGCGCGCACACACACACACACAATCACTCTCAATCTCTCTCTCTCACACACACGCGCACGCACACACACACACACACACACTCCACCCCGTCAATCACAACAGCGACAGCACTGACAGCCTGGGGACAGACGGACAGACAGGAAGACAGACGTAATTCAGAGTGACAAACATGCATACTCTGGCAGATACGGCACTACAAATACACTATACTTTTATAGCTTTACTGTAAATATAAAACACATAGATATACTGATAAACAAACTAGCAAATTCACAAACACAGAGGTTCAGAAGTGAAGTACTCAAACTATCAAAATCAATCACACAGATAGAGAAATTCAAAAGCATACACATAATATGCCTCTCTCTCATATATGATAATTATATACACTATATATATATATATATATATATATACAGTATATATATATATATATATATATATATATATATATATATATATATATATATATATATATATATATCATCATCAGCAGCAGCAGCAGCAGCAGCAGCAGCAACAGCAGCAGCAGCAGCAGCAATTACGAGTTCACTGCTGGACAAAGGCCTCCCTTAACCCGTCCAGTACCAGCGACGGCAGAGAGCCATCAGTAGATAAATAGCTCCCCAGTCCCAGCGACTGCAGAGAGCCGTCAGCAATATACGATCCTTGTAACTGCCAGTATCAGGCAGTGCCTGGTACCATGAAGTTTGAGCACTGCTCTAGAGTTGGCAACACTTCTCAACTTATATCCAATCTTCTACAGGCTGGGAGAAGCAGTATGCCTCCATCTTTTGACGTGGGAGATTGTTATATCCTGCCATTTTGGCAACATTGCTTGGGACTGGGGGGAACGTTTATGGTAGTACCCATGGTACAGTAGGGATTAACCTTTTCCAAGATTCTCGAGACTTTGCCAGCCATTTTCATGTTACCCCTGCATTGTTTTCTATCTCTTCTCTCCACCTGGAGACCCTTTTTAAACTGAATAAAATCGTCTAATAGTATCTAAAATAAAGTTAAAAAGACATCACCAGTACAGAAGGGGTTAAGGGGGTATTTTTTATGGATCTATTTTTCCCTCATGTTCAACGTCAATAATGTTGAGATCTTAAGACGTTCGTTACATTATTTGTGCGATTTAAAACCTTTCACCTCATAATTATAATTATTTATTTTTTAGACCTTTTGTTCCATGAACCCCTACTGTACCGTAGGATACAGTAATAAAAGTCCCCCCAGTCTCAAGAAATGTGACCAAAATGGCCAGATAAAACAACCTTCCACCTCAAGAGAGGAAGGAAGACTGGCTCTCTCAGTCTTCAGAGGGTTGGATAGAAGCTGAGAAGTGTTGCCATAACGAGAGCAGTGCTCAAACGGTCGTAGTACCAGGCACAGCCTGCTACAGACAGTTACAAGGAAAGTACATTTCTGACGGTTCCCAGCCGTCGCTGGGACTGGGGAGTGACTTATCTATTGATGGGATTGGATGGGTTAAATTGTTCATTTATTTCTGGCTAGCGATAGCGAGCCTGCCATTTAGGAGGAACTGGCAAACTATACAGTATATACCATCATCATCATATAGCCTGTATATATATATAGTCCATATTATTAATCAACTACATCACAGCGTAATATAAAATAATTAACCTATTTTCATTATTATTGAGGAGATAGAAATATTTTACTTGGAGAAAGCATTTCACGACTTGACACGATTTTCCGTCGCCGACTGGTTATTATATGACCTTCGAAACGACTGGGCACGATTAATTAAAAATGACCGTTAACATAAGACTGTTGCCGATCAGTGATTAATTAACTTTCTAATGCAATTGTTAAGGAGAGATGGGCTTATATATTTGCTCATTTATTTATCTTGTTATTATTTTTCTAGTTTCCTCCCTAAACCTCCATCAAACTTAAAAACACATCCATTAGATCCTCCTTCTAGATTAATTTGTACATAATTCGGTAGAAAAATGTCCCGGCCCTTCCAAAATTACAGGCTCACTATCGTCCGCCAGGAAAAAAATCGACACCTAAATAGCACAAAAGGTCTTAACCCGAGGACTTCGGGCCCTTTTAATACTCCCGCCAAGCCCAAACCCGGGTAAAATATCGAATTCTCGGGATTTTGCCGCACTTTTTGTATACACAAAAAAATGGCCTAACCTAGCTTATATATATATATCCAGCGGCAGTTTTCGTTGTTGTTTTGCTTTTGGCGAAAATTAAAAAAAATTCTCTAGACCAAGTGGTTCAGTTTTTATGATAAAAATAATTAGGTCAGTAAGCAGGACAAAAGGCTAGAATTCACTGTTTACTCCCGAATATCGTAATTTACCGACACTCATATCTCTGCAAATAAATGGCCTAACCAAGGTTTTATGCATACCAGAGGTAGATTATATTATGGTCGTTGCCTTGCGATAAGTGAAGACTAGAACACTTTACATTGTGTAGTTATTATGTGAGGTGAGAAATAAGCGGGAATTCCGACCTTCGTCCGAATGCAACGCCGCCACTCTGCAGACCGCGGCTACGGTCTGTTTATATTCGTTCAACAATGTATTATTGATTATTGATTATTTATTATGTATTATGTAATAATATTGATTATATTGATAATTGATTATTGATTATGGATTATTTATTATGTATTATGTAATAATATTGATTATATTGATAATTGATTATTGATTACTGATATATTTCACCATTTTAACCATTCCTAAGTCCCAGTCGTCTGTTTTCATACATGGTTTGGGACTAAGGAAAATCAATACAAGATTTCGTAAGGCTTGCTTACAGACTGGCTGACTCTGTGTTCTTGTTGTTGTTGGTTATATGGACGACCCACCAAGACAACAAAACTTTCTCTAGTGCGGTTTTAATTGGTTTTAAGCCTTAGATTAACCCGTAGGCACTTCAGAGGCCATCCGGGTCTCATAGTGGCAATAGCTAATGGCCTCCTGAGCGGCCATCCGAGTCTGGAGGGTTAATGTGGACAAATACATGAAGCGAAAGGCCTTAAAATCGACAAACTAATGGGGCGAACGTCTTAAAATTTGAAAAATAATGGGGCTAAACATGAGGAAGAAGGGGGAACAGAACAGCGACCCATCTCCCCTCAAATAAAATACTACAAGCTAAACTCAATTATATTATTTTTTCATCTATATAGTTTAGTATCTCAGAAAGGACCGGAACTTGTCGAGAGAACTGTACCTCATCACTAATGTTCTTAACCTATTCATTAATATCAATCATGGTCTGGTTACCATTATACAATTTTCTTTACCTTATAATCTACTTCTAGGATTCAAAGGGTCTCACTGAAATCTCTGAATATCACAGGTCCATCTTAAACTGCATAGAATCGTCTAATTTTAGCCAGAATATATGTTAAAAAGGAGATATCGTGCTTTAAAAGAACGATTAATGCCTGACTTGAATAACATATACTATACTGAAGGATCAAAATATATGAAGCAATGAGATAGACAGACAAATAAATAGATAGATAAGGAGATAGCTAAATAGACGGACAAACAGAAAGACAGACAGGTAGACAGACAGTAACTGGTAAACGGATCAAATACGTCAATAATCAATAAACGTCACACTGTCAAAACATTATGGGCTGAACTCTATTTTGTCCGAGGGGAGAGCTATTTGGATCTCCCCTATTTTGCTCAATTAGTTTACAAAGTTTACGATGTTTAACCCCATTAATTTGGCGATAAGACGCTTTACCCCATTCAGGTATATATACTATATATATGTATGTGTATGTATATGTATATATATATATATATATATATGTTCTGGGCAAGCGATATCGAGCCTGTCACTTAGAAGAAATCGGCCTTTAGCGGAGATTTAAATATATAAAAATATAAAACATTAGCTTGAAAGGGTTCTGGGTGGTATATTTCAGTTTGAGGGAAGTGTGGGAAGACGTTTATGTTAGCCTCGGGTCAAACCAAAGTATATTGCTGTATAACGGCAAACACAAGCACAATCCTTAATAATAATTAATGAAAATATATATAAGAACCCACCAGACGTCAGACCAAATAGTGTTAAGGAAGGTATGAAAAGGATAATTAATGTATTCATAATAATATACCCTTATACATGTATATTGGTAGTAATAAGCTCATGTAATAGAAGGATAATTAAGGTATTCATAATAATATACCCTTATACATGTATATTGGTAGTAATAAGCTCATGTAATAGAAGGATAATTAAGGTATTCATAATAATATACCTTATACATGTATATTGGTAGTAATAAGCTCATGTAATAGAAGGATAATTAAGGTATTCATAATAATATACCCTTATACATGTATATTGGTAGTAATAAGCTCATGTAATAGAAGGATAATTAAGGTATTCATAATATATACCCTTATACATGTATATTGGTAGTAATAAGCTCATGTAATAGAAGGATAATTAAGGTATTCATAATAATATACCCTTATACATGTATATTGGTAGTAATAAGCTCATGTAATAGAAGGATAATTAAGGTATTCATAATAATACCCTTATACATGTATATTGGTAGTAATAAGCTCATGTAATAGAAGGATAATTAAGGTATTCATAATAATATACCCTTATACATGTATATTGGTAGTAATAAGCTCATGTAATAGAAGGATAATTAAGGTATTCATAATAATATACCCTTATACATGTATATTGGTAGTAATAAGCTCATGTAATAGAAGGATAATTAAGGTATTCATAATAATATACCCTTATACATGTATATTGGTAGTAATAAGCTCATGTAATAGAAGGATAATTAAGGTATTCATAATAATATACCCTTATACATGTATATTGGTAGTAATAAGCTCATGTAATAGAAGGATAATTAAGGTATTCATAATAATATACCCTTATACATGTATATTGGTAGTAATAAGCTCATGTAATAGAAGGATAATTAAGGTATTCATAATAATATACCCTTATACATGTATATTGGTAGTAATAAGCTCATGTAATAGAAGGATAATTAAGGTATTCATAATAATATACCCTTATACATGTATATTGGTAGTAATAAGCTCATGTAATAGAAGATTAAGGTATTCATAATAATATACCCTTATACATGTATATTGGTAGTAATAAGCTCATGTAATAGAAGGACAACAGTATATCACTATCTACAGTATATCACTGCTAATTCATACAGTATATGAATTTGGAGTGTCCTTAAGGGGAGATGGGCCAGTTTTCTGGACCACTTACTCCCTCGTTTCTAGTCCCATTAGTTTTGAGAATATATGTCGTTCGGCCCATTAGTTTGGTGATTTTAACATATTTTTCCCCATTTCGTTGTAAATTTTAAGATCTTTCGTGACATTTAGGTGTCGATTTTTTTCTGGCGAGCGATAGCGAGCCTGAAATTTTAAGAGGAACCGGCCTTTGGCCGGGAAATTTTTCTACCGAAAAATGTACAAATTTATCTTGACGGGAGGTAAAAGGGGGTATTTCTTTAAGCTTGATGGAGGTTTAACGAGGAAACTAAGAAATATAGGAATACATTAATTGATAGACCACAACAACGGCGCATCTCCCCGTAAGTCCTTATTTAATGAACTATCCTCCATTTTGATATTATGCTTTGATATTAAAATATTGCACAAGGGAACACGCCGAGTTGTGCAATACTTTAATATCAAAACAATATCAATATACCCGATGATTGTACAGTCGCGGTATAGAATACCTGAACACCTCCTAATGATAAAAACGAGACTTTGCATAATTATTAACTAGCTATTTTATATTTATGGCTCAAGTAGTTTCTCAAAATAGTTCGTTTGTTATCATTATTGTGCTTAACCCTTTCAAGATCTGATTGTGCATATTTTGTTCTGTTTTCTGGCTATTATTATACGACTTTATTCAGATTAGGAAGGATACATGAAAGTCAGAGGGTTAATCGAGATAGTCTTTATGTAACCCTTATATATTCCCACACATCCTTCCTAACTTGAATAAAATCGTCTAATGATAGCCAGAATGAACTGTCAAAACGCGTCTTAATCTACAAAGGATAACAAAAGGATAAAACAAAACTGTCCATAAATCCTGCCCACATAATGTTTGTATCCTTGATACTACACTACCTACTACCAAAATTATGTCTGCCTAGATCACGACCAGCCTCGAAGTCCCGAGGGGGGGGGGGGGGGGGGGACCAGATTTGTCCCCTGGTAATGACTCTCCAAAATGCTCTGGACCACTACCTTCTACTCTTACTATCAATTTCTGCAACATTCGTGGCCTTTCCTCTTACTTAGAACACCACCTCTCCTCTGCCAACCCAGACCTTCTCTTTCTCACCAAAACTCAGGTGTCTAGGACTACTGGCAGCAAACCATTCTCTGTATCCTCCTACTATCTCTATCCTCAGTTTCAAGCCAAAGGTGGATGTTGCGTATATGTGCGCAACAATCTCGCTTTCTCTCGTGTTCCCAACTTTGACTCTTCTGAATTCTCAACTCTCTGGCTAAAGTTTTCTTGTCACTCTCAAACTAAATATTTCTGCGCTGTTTATCTCTCCCCTAATATTACTGACTATCCAAAATTCTTCGTCTATCTAACTTCTAAAGTGGAATACATTCTATCCATCTCTCCTTTCGCAGAAATCTCCATCCTAGGAGATTTCAACGTTCACCATCGCTAATGGCTCTCATCTTTTTCCACTCACCAACCTGGTGAGCAAGCCTACATCTTTTCTATCCTAAATTACCTAGAGCAGTTAGTCCAGCAACCAAACCATATCCCGGATCGCTTCGGATATCGGCCCAACATTCTTGACTTATTTCTAACTTCTAACCCATCTGCTTATACTCTAAATCTTTCCTCTCCTTTGGGCTCCTCCGACCATAAACTTATCTCTGTCACCTGTCCTATCTCTTCGGTACAGCCACCCGATCCTCCCAGCCGGCGGCGCTTGGGAGGCTCTCCGACAATACTTCTTTGATTTCCCATTGAATTACTTTTGCATCCGTGGCCGGGAACCCTCGGAGAGTGCTGAACGCATTACCGAGGTAATCCTCTCGGGCATGGAGGCCTACCTTCCATTTTCTTTCTCTCAGTCTAATGCTATTTTGTTTTGGTTTACTCACGCTTGTTCTACTGCTGTCCGAAACAAGGATAACAATAATAAATACACAGAACTATCCAACTCTAGCTCTTCAAAAGCTTTCTGGCATCTAGCCAAACACATTTCCAAAAAAAATTCTTCCTCGCCTTTCCCTCTCCTTTTCCACCATCACTTCTTCCTCTGACAAAGCTGAACTCTTTGCCCAAACTTTCGCTAGAAACTCCACCTTGGATGATTCCGGCGCTATTCCTCCCTCTCCACCCCCCTCTTACTTACTCATGCCTAATATCCTAATCTCTTCTAAAGATGTACTTTCTACTCTCTTTGGCTTAATACTAAGAAGGCGTACGGTCCAGACGGTGTTCCTCCTGTTGTACTCAAAAACTGTGCTTCCGTGCAGACTTCCTGCCTAGGGAAACTCTTTTGTCTCTGTCTCTCCTCTAACGTCTTCCCTTCTTGCTGGAAGTTTGCTCTCATTCAATCTGTCCCAAAGAATGGTGACCGCTCTCAACCCTCCAACTATCGTCCAATTGCTCTCATCTCTTGCATCTCCAAAGTTTTTTAATCTATTCTTACTTCAAAATTTCTTAAGCATTTATCTTCTCTTAATCTATTCTCAGATCACCAGTATGGATTCCTTAAGGGTCGCTCTACTGGGGATCTCCTTTCATATATTACTAACTCTTGGTCATCCTCCTTCCGGGACTTCGGTGAGACCTTTTCTATTGTGCTAGACATATCGAAGGCCTTTGATAAAGTCTGGCACAAATCTCTAATTTCTAAACTACCCTCCTTCGGTTTCTATCCCTCTATCTGTGCCTTTATCTCGAATTTCCTTTCTGGCCGTTCCATAGCTGTGGTTGTGGACGGCCATCGTTCACTTCTTCAACCTATCAACTTCGGTGTTCCTCAGGGTTCTGTCCTATCTCCAATTCTCTTTCTAATATTCATTAATGATCTTCTCAACTGTACCTCCAGTCCTATCCATTCATATGCTGATGACTCTACCTTACACTATTCAACTAGTTTTCCAGAAATCCCTAACAAGCAAGCACTAAAAAAATCACGCGAAATTGCCATAAAACAATTACATTCTGACCTATCAACCATTTCCATTTGGGGCAGAGAAAATCTTGTTACTTTCAATGCTTCTAAAACCCAATTTTTCCATTTGTCTACCCGTAAAGTACTTCCACAGGACTATCCCTTATGTTTCAACAATACAGAAATCAATCCTTCATCTTCTCTCAGTATTCTAGGAATCTCTTCCTCTCCTGATCTCACTTGGAAAGACCATATTACCACCCTTGCTAAAACAGCTTCCCAGAAGCTGGGTGTGCTCAACCGCCTCCGGGGGTTCTTTACCTCTACACAGCTTCTTGCTCTGTACAAGGGCACAGTGCGTCCATGTATCGAGTATTGTTCGCAAATGTGGGGAGGATCATCTCACAACGCACTTCTAGAAAAAGTAGAAAGGAAAGGCTTCCGTATCATTAACTCCTGCCGATTCACCAACTCTATGCACTCTCTCTCTCTCTCTTCGCCGCAATGTTGCATCTCTCTCGCTATTTTACCGCTATTACAATGATCAATGTACCTCCGAGCTCTCTCACTGTATACCATCTCCTCTACGTACAGTACGTACTACGTAGCACCCGTCTTGCAACACAATCCCATCCCTACTCTGTGCAACTCTCCAATCCAAGAGTGAAACTATATTCTCAAACCCTCTATTCAACAGCTGAGCTCTGGAACTCTCTCCCTGAATCCATCTTTCTCTCATCCTATGACTTAAATTGCTTCAAACTCCGTGTGTCCAGGCATTTTGGCTCGAACATCCCTTGATTTTGGCCCTGTCACTCTTTCAACTGGGGGAGGCACTAGTTGCGGGCAGTTCTGCCTTTTGTCTCCCTCATCAACATAGAAAAAAAAATTGTTTACCCTCTCTGTACCGCAGACATCTTTTTCATTTTAGTCTAGCTATATGCAGACGATTATATTTAGCTTACGAAGGACGTGTGGCAATTAAAAGGCTACGGACTATCTCCATTCATCCTTTTATCTACAATACATACATTCTCAGCTTCATGAAATCGTGTAAATATAGCTAGACATAAATAAATAAAAGACGTCACTGGTACGGTTGGCCAAATAAGTTGTGTCTCCGCTGTTTTTACGTTTTGCTCACTGTGTTCTGTATTAATGATAGTCAGATGTTGAATAATGTGTGCACAGATATTACAATGTTTGTATATCTCACTCAAAACGACGAATTAATGCTTAGATAGTGCTGCTAATTATTATCGATCGAAATATACTTGGTGCCGCGACATCACTTATTTGGCCGACTGTACAGAAAGGGCTAGCAGTGCACGTACGTCAATAATCAATAAGTACCAGACACACGCAAATATGGAAAATCCGTGGGGGACAAATATTGACAGTTGGAAATACAGAGGCATGCACCAGAGCAAACGAAAGCCAAGTCCATGTTTGTATTATTCAATGGTGTATGTGTATGAATGGAATTATGATTTATAGTTCAAATTCTGTCTCTGGAAGTGATAACATGCCAATAACAATGCTATTTCATGTTCAGTGTATTGTATCCCTTCAAAAATGCCAATAACAATGCTATATAATGTTCAATTGATTGTATTCCTTCTCATTTTCATTTAAGTCTTCGGAACATGATTGCTCCGGTTTGACACCCTGCACCACCAGAGGGCCGGATATGACCAGTTTGTAGAGAACATACCTCCTCCATGCTTACCATGAGAGACTTAAGGGGGGATGGGCATATTTGTTTGATTATTTCTTTATCTTTTTTATTAGTTTCTTAATTTCATCCCTAGACCTCCACCAAGCTTAAGAAAACACCCCCTAGATCCCTTTCAAGATAAATGTTTACATTTTTCAGTAGAAAATGTCCCGCCGAAGGCTGGTTCCTCTTAAATTACAGGCTCCCTATCACTAGGAAGGAAACAATCGACACCTAAATGGCACGAAAGGTCTTAACATTGACAGAAATGGAGCGAATGTTCTTCAAATCGCCAAACTAATGGTACCAAACGTCTTAAAATCTCAGAAGCAATGGGACTAAACATGAGGGAGAGATGGGTCCTGAAAAAAACCCTCAAGTTTAAATCTCCCCTTAGCACTATCTGATTTGTGGGTTATGATATTTTGTTTAATTATTGTTGAAGATTTTGCTTGGTTTTGCCATTTTCGAGCAAAGTATTTTAGTGTGTCTCCGAAGCTAACAAAACGCCTTCTCAGACTTCCTTCAAACTAAAAAATGCACACCCAGATCTCTTTCAAGCTATTCTATTTATCTATATACTCAGGCACATACCCGATAACTGGGGGTAGCCGACTCGAGACAGAGCCCGAACAGGGACAGCACAAACAAAAACATAAAAAAGAAACAAAAAAGAAACTTAAAACACAAATTCGCACTCATCTAGGTTGCCCAGGAGAAGACCCAGGCCCATTTGGGGTCCCCAGCAAGATTCTCAGGCCCTAGACTTGCCGGAGAAGTTCCGGTCTCAGCAGGCAAACATGCAGCAAAGCTAAATACTGTATAATATGAATTACACGCTAGAAAATATCCCGGCCAAACGCTGATTCATCACACAAAATGTTCATAAGCAGGCTGGCAGGCGAAATATTTTGTATATCCGTTCTCAACATTAAGTCTTTATTTAATATTATTTTTATTAATCTCACCACCACACCCCCAATGAAATTAATTAAAGTATATATGATCCACCGGGATTCGAACCCGGGTTATCACACACATATTTTTGCCACCTTAACCATTACACCACCAGGACGGTTAAAGGTTTATGCACACGCCTATGACTTATTATCCATTCTCGAATACTGGATATTAATCTAATCATGTTCATATTCCCAACCGCGCTATGGTAGCCTACTGTTTAAGTGAGAGGAAAGAATATTCATGGGGCACAGATCATATAGACCGGCCTCTCGAAGAAATATCCCTAAACCTACTAATAATATTATTTTTATTAATCTCACCACCACACCCCCAATGAAATTAATTAAAGTATATATGATCCACCGGGATTCGAACCCGGGTTATCACACACATATTTTTGCCACCTTAACCATTACACCAGCAGGATATACAAAGTTAAAGTTATACTCCATAGTTCTCCCTATGATCCTGGAAGTGATTAAATGGCCAAAACAATACAGCTTCACACACCTTTTCCTGTATTCCCTCTCATACTCAACTCAGTTTTGAAACAACACATTGCTCCGGTTAGAAACCCTATTCAGAAAGATTCAAATTCTCATCTTCCGGAGCCTAATTTCAACTGTGTTACCATTACATCGGATCACTATCATATATATCCTTTCCACTTACCACCTGGCGAAATTTAAATGTTTAGTTTTGCCGTTGATAAAATGCAGCCACCACGGTTAATACCAAATACAATGATGAATCAGAAGAAGTGGTTCAGGTAATGTTATTAGTGCGGGTGGTAATAGTAGGTTGGTACCCCTTCCGTCACACACTCGTAATACTCCTGCGTGACGTGTGAAGAATAACACATTACTATAATGCAAACGCAGGCAGCTGGGGGAGTTAGGGCGAGCTATTTACCCAAGTGATTTTGTAATATTGCCGGTGTTACGTGACTGAATTTATGAGAATTGTGAACTTTTTTAGAAGCGCATCACGCATAGCCAGGACCCCAGAATAATCAATATTAGATGTGGAACCATTAGCCTACGTCGACTTTGGCAGTCCCTTTTCAATTACTTTCCTTTAAAAATTATAAACGCATATTTTTGTCTCAAGCTGTATATAGTGGTCGCAAATGACTCGTCTGGACAAGGGATCTACTGATACATATTCAGACTATGATTGGCTTATGTTGACAATTAATTTGTATTGTACGGGGTCCGTTATTTTCAACTTTATGGCACAAATCGGGGAGCAAAGTCGCCAATTGCTACACTTTTGTTTAACTTGTCTAGACGAGTCATTAACGACCCATAAGACATTATTACTACGCTGTACAATTGGAGGCGTAAATTAGTTATTAACCCCTTCACCACCATTAACGACCCATAAGACATTATTACTACGCTGTACAATTGGAGGCGTAAATTAGTTATTAACCCCTTCACCACCATTACGTAATTGTCATCATGTTTTGGTTACCGTTAGACAATATTTGTTTAATTTATGATCTACCTTTACGACTGAAATGGGTAAATACGATCACCATCAGCCCTCTTAGTAACATGGGTCTTTCTTAAACTGCATAAAATCATTTATTTTTAGCCAGAATCAAAGGTAAAATTACTGCATGGTGCTAAGATATATTAATTCAATTAATTAAAATGGGTCAGCTAATTATAATCAAGGGTGTAAAAAAGGTAAAGAAAGTAAATTTATAATAGTGATTTACCTTAGATTATGACTGTCATGTATTTCTATGCATAAAAGAAAATGTGATATCACTACCAATATAGCTTAAAAGGGTAAACTAGTATGGACACTTTAATTATCCTTTCCATACCTTCCCCTAACCCATAATGCTGAGAGGGGTAGTAATAATAAGTTTAGTAGCCATTGAGTCACGGTCATAATACTCCTGCGTGATCTACAGAGCTTGTACTAGGAGAGAACGATCATCTCTTTCCTCGCAAGTCAGTTTGGTGCCTTGATTATTAACCCTCTGAGGATCATGAGGCGTTTTGAGAATTTATTTTGGCTATCATTAGACTATTCAACATAAGCTTAGGAAGGATCGGTGGGAATTAAAGGGTAAAGGCTATCTCCATTAGCCCTTTGACTTCCATATACATTTCCTAACCTGAATATAACCGTCTAAGAGTAGCCAGAATAAACTGTCAAAATACGTCACGCTGAAGGGGTTAAACAATGGAGTGATATGGAGTGACAGACAGACAGACAGATACATAGATGATAGATACATTAGATAGAAGAGAGAGATGGAGAGATTGAGAAGGGTGTTGGGGGGGGAGGTTGCAGGTTAGCCAGTGCCTGTCTGACTATAATAGTGGAGTCTCCATCCGACCAGCATAATCCTGTTCTGTATTGACCTGTTTGTCTGGCCCTCTGTCTAATGTACTCTCTCTCTCTCTCTCTCTGTATATATATATATATATATGTCTGTTTGTCCGTCTATCTATCTATTTGTCTATCCATCAAGCCATCCATCCATCCGTCCGTCCATCCATACATTCATCTATCCAAGTATATTTCATATACCGCATATATGTCCAATTAGTGATATACCGCATATATGTCCAATTAGTGATATACCGCATATATGTCCAATTAGTGATATACCGCATATATGTCCAATTAGTCATATACCGCATATATGTCCAATTAGTGATATACCGCATATATGTCCAATTAGTGATATACCGCATATATGTCCAATTAGTGATATACCGCATATATGTCCAATTAGTGATATACCGCATATATGTCCAATTAGTGATATACCGCATATATGTCCAATTAGTGATATGTTTATGTGAGGACAAATATTGTAATTGAGTTAGGAGCGTAGTATATAATGCAGTCGTTATTTCATTTAATCAATTTACGGTTTGAAAAGAACTTACCCTTGTATCTTAATCGTATTATACATCCTTCCATACATAACATCGTGGAGTGAAAACACAGTCATGTTGTACAGTATAAATGTACCATATAAACACATATATATATAGAAATATATGGGCCGGCTTAAAAAATCTCCAAGGTATACAGTATATCCCACAGTAGAGCCGGCATCACACGAGCACTTTACCTGAGAATGTATCGGAGTCACAGTATCAGAGTCAAAAAATACCTAGGATCGAATTTACTATCTGCTAATTTTCTCTCTCATTATGACTATTTTGTATCTTAGAGCTCATATTCGTGTACAGTTCAAGCAGTTGTTGTCGTTCATACCCTGCCAAAATACGAGGTGTAATTTTGTTGGATCGAAATATATGACAGGCAGACAGACAGATTAAATATATGACAGGCAGACAGACAGATTAAATATATGACAGGCAGACAGACAGATTAAATATATGACAGGCAGACAGACAGATTAAATATATGACAGGCAGACAGACAGATTAAATATGTCAATGATCAATAAAGGCCACACCATCAAAATATTATGGAATGGAAAGGGTAATCTCAGTGTCTATGATTATTTACCCTCTAAAGGAATATTGATAACTATAAACCCATGTGAGCCTTGGCATAGTCAGTAGAGCATCGCCTGCTGATCAAAGGGTCGGCGGATCCAGCCCGTACTGTCAAAATGTTATTGGTAGATGTAAAGACCGGGCAACTTGACCTAGTGGTTCGTGACAAACACCTAACGTTCATGGTTCATAACGTTCTCGGATATTCAGGCGTTCGGGGAAAAAAAAAAAAAAAAAAAAAAAAAAAAATCAAATTAGAGAATAAACATAACCAATGCTTAAATAAAAACAAATATATGAAATAACAATAAACTCATATAAACTAAAACTGGAAAGGTATATTACAGGCTTAACCCTTTCAGTACCGGTGGCGTCCTTTAAACTTTGTTCCGGGTACTATTGGACGATTTAATTCAGTTAAAAAATGACCTTCAGCAATCGACAAGCTTCATACTATTTCACTTAACCCTTGTAACTACCACAGATCCTTCTTAAACTGCACAAAATCGTCTAAATATACCAAGATTATAATACAAAAAAGACGTCGCTGGTACAGAAGGGGTTAGGGGTAAATCATTATCAAATTACCCAACTTAATCTGATTAACCATAATTATTCTTCCCTGGACCTCTTACAACGCGCCTTACAAAATCACTTAGATAAATAGCTCGCCCCAACTCACCTACCGCCTGCGTTTGTATTATAGTAATTATGCGTTATTCTCCATAGCCGGTATCACACGAGAGCTTTTATAGTCAACATTCGATGACCAACATTTTTCTGGCAACATTTCTGGAGTATTTTGCCCTGGTATCGAAAACTAGACTGATGGTAGATGAATATAGGAAACCGAAATATTCTAAATGTTTACCTCATAAGCTGCCAGACCAGTGTTAAGGATACATGATGAGGGAAAAAGCGTTCGTGTGATACCGGCTTAAGTCAGGCAAGAGACCCTATAGTAACAGAGATGGACCAACTTCAACCATCCTGGTGCCACTAGTGTCATAGGCCTCTACTTAGGCTAAGACATACCCTTGCTCTTAAGGGGGCTGACTTGCTTTTTTTTTCTCCCTTCTCTCTTTCTCTGGCTTGTACTCCATTCGGCCCTATTCAGCTTACTGTTTTAAGACGCTTATCCCAATCCAGGTGTCGATATCTTCCTGGCGATCGATAGCGAGCCAGCATGTATGGTGAAATCCGGCTTTGCGAGAGATATTTTTCTAACGAAAAATGTAAAAAAAATAACGTGCTGTCAAACACAGTTGGGCGATTTTTGAATGTATTCATTATTTTTCTAGTTTCCTCCCTAGACTTCCGTCAAATTAAAAAAAAACATCCATTAGACCCCCCTTCTAGATTAATTTGTAAATTTTTCGGTAGAAAAATGTCCCGGCCGAAGGCCGGTTCTTCAAACATTACAGGCTCACTATCGTTCGCCAGGGAAAAAAACCGACACCTAAATAGCACGAAAGGTCTAAATATTGACGAAGAAATGGGGCAAAAGGTCTTAAAATCGACTAACTAATGGGGCAAACATTGTAACATCTGAAAACTAATGGGGCTAAGCATGAGGGAGAAAAGTGACCAGAAAAACGACCCATGTCCCAATAAAACAAATATACTGGCTCGCTACTGTTCGCCAGGAAAACAATCAACTCCTGGATGGCGATAAAACAGTAGGCTGAATGGGGCCGAATGGATACAACCCAGAGAAAGAGGGAGAGAGAGAAAAAAAACCCGAAGTGGGTCCCCTTAATAAACATAGGACAAGACTGGTACAGGATATATTATATATTGGTATATGATGTAGATATAAAAAAAAAAAATATATATATATATAATCAAGCCTCCAAAATGGCTTGCAGAGAAAAAGATGAGCGGTCTCTGTTATTACAGGCTCTGTAGATCACGCAGGAGTATTACGAGAGTGACTGAATGGCTACTAAACCTACTATTACCACCCAGATCAACATTATGGGTTTGAAGAAGGTATGGAAAGGGTAATTAATGTGTCCATACTAGTTTACCCTTTTAAGTTTATTGGTAGTGATGAAACATTTTCGTATATTAATAGAAAGACATGACATAATCAAAGTTAAATCACAATCAACATAGACTACTTGATTTTGTTTACTGTGTTTATAGAGTTGGTTAGCTACAACACACGCGTTATGGTAGGCTACTGACTTTATGTAGTAATGTTGAGCATGTTGTCAAAACATCAATATTGGCGTACACAGTTATGAGGCCATTACTATCAACATTAGCTGCGGAACCATCCTAGGTATATCTTATATCGGCTAAGGCAGCCTAATTTTCATTAATATTTGCTATTAGAGTTTTTACCCGTTCTGTAAAGGCGACGTCTTCTTTATAATATTCTAACTAAATCTAAGTAACTTTATCCAGTTTCAGAAGGATCTGTGGTAGTAAAAAGGATATAATGAGATGGTTCGAAGCGTGTTATTTACTGGAGACCCGTTTAAACTGAATAAAATCGTCTAGTCATAGCCAGAATAAAGTTAAAAGGACGACACTGGCACAGAAAGGGTTAAACACTTATTTGTGACTCAAATTGTCGGACAATTCGCAAATAGCTGGTCTTGACAATGGAAGACAATTATCTTCAGACTATTATTGGCTAATGTTGGCAGTTTGACTTGTGCAGGCTGCTTTAGTTCAACAAATGAATAGCAATTGGCAACTTGTCTTATCAATTTTAGGCATGAAGCTGAATTAAAGGAGCCTGTACAAGTCAAACTGTCAACATTATCCAAACATAGGCCTAGTCTGAATATAAGTTGTTTCCCTTGTACAGTCACAGCGGTAAGTCGTAGACCAGGGCATGCCCTAGTCCTAGCCACACATTGGCAGTAGGTTCGAACAATTTCCATCTTTGGTGGTTCAGCGGGTTCGACTCCAGTGAAACAAGTCCATTGATAGTTAATAAGCTCCGCCCATACACATTTGCGTATGTAAAGGTAACATCGAAAACTAAACGATAATTAGGATTATTTTATTATGATTTTGTTTTGTGGTTTCTTACAGTTGAAATGCTACTGTATTTAATACAAATGATCAGACTATAACGTGTATTGAAACTCTAATAAACGAACTCTAGAAAAACCAAACCAAGGATAGATATGGAATGGAGCGCATTTATTAGGCACAGTTCTATTATGAAATGCAAATACAAATATATAACCAATATGTCCTTTCTGTACTAATTTATGAATCAGAAACTTGGAGCACACAAAGTTTCCTGAACACAAACTTTGTAAAGTATATATATACAGAAATGGAGAGGCTAATGTTAGGGATACATTGGAGAAACAAGAGAACCAATACTAGTAAAATATAATCGCTTTACTGTAAAAAATAAAAGATAATGGTCTTGGGTAGATCATATATTGCGACAATATTATAACAGATGGACAAAAACAGCAACAGAATGAAAATCTAGATATGGAGCTAGAAGAAGGGATAGACGGAGAACCAGATAGAGGGATGAGATCGGAAAGTTTGTAAAAGTAGGATGGAACGGGATACATTCTGACCAGCTAGAGTAAAAACCTTTGGGAAAGGCCTTCGTCTTACAGTGGACTAAGGCTGATGATGACGATGATTATGAAATAATAAAATATTCATAGTATAATAATAAAGTAACTACAGTTAAGTAAAAAGACAAATATAATGGTAATATCCTACCATAGTTCAATTTACTTGTTTACAATAAACTCAAGTGACAGCAGGTAATGGACAGTTTTACGACCTCTACACAACGTATCACCTAACAATTGAACTGAGACAACCCGGGGATGTGGAAGTAATTAGCAAAACAATATAAGTATTTCTCCATATTAATTTATCCTTTGCCGAATACAAATGACAAAAAGGAACTAGATATCTCGAACAGAGACTCCGGTTTTGAATTGCCCATTAACATATGCTGGCTTAATAATCCAGCAGGGTTGATAGCCACTAAGCCAAGAGACTAAACCCTATTTCAATTAATTATTTTAACTAAAAATACAATTATGCATAAATTACACCATTATTATAGACGATGTCATGCAACTTTGGAAGGATCTGTGGTAGCTATAAGGTTTAATTTTGATCATATATAACCTTTTATTTGGTAGATATCCTTCCTAAGCTGAATAATATCGTCTAATGGTAACTGGAATACTGTAAAACGGAAGTTAATCACACGAAACGGGTTAAAGCCTAACTACAGTAAGCATTATGCAAGTGACGTGGGTAATTAACATAACCCTGGTCTTCATCTTAATTTATGCCTATTCCGTTACGTGCCTGAACATAACATAGTCGATACCTAACTAAAACTGTCTCTACAGTAAATAACATTAAATGTATAACTTGGCATAACTACGATATATAACGTCAAATTGGCACTCTATCCGGGACTTAATATATTTGTGGCTTATACACACTCTTTCTAAACGCATATAATGAAGTGTGTGTTGGTGTCTAAACCATTGTTCTATTAAATGTTTTCTGCCAACTGACTGGCGACTCAGTAGTGGGCTGGGCCTGGCAGTTTAAACCACCCAGTTTCGCTGATTGTAGACTGTATTCGGATGTGACGTGCGTGGTGTCTAGAAAGGGGTCCATCTCCTGGTCCACAATTTACCGCCGTGACTGTACATATGAGTCTTTTACAACCAGTCAAACATCTCTACCACGCCGTAGTTTGAGGTAAAAACCAGTGTTAAGATTCTTATGGAAAATAATTGACCTCTTGCAAGTTTGGAAGTTAACGCTGTAGACAGCGATATTTAGCAGAAATAACCTATGTGAGCTGTTTATGGATAGAATGTTTGTTGAATATTATTTTTGTTATGTATATGCCCTACTAGTATTTCTGATAAATATCGATACCTAGAGCTTCAGCTTCCTTATAGCCCAAAACTCGCAACTGGTAACAAACTGGTAGCTGACATAAGCTAAACATATGGTGCAGTTCCACATCTCTTTTTAAATATATTGGCCTCTTGATCATGCGTGATGCTTTTACCAAAAAGTGCACACTCCTCACGAATCCTGTCATTCAACAGCTTCAATATTACTAAATGACTTGGGTAAATACCTCGCCCTAGCTCCCCCACTGTATGCGTTCGTATTATAGTAATGTGCCACCATTCTCCACAAGTCACGCAGGAGTATTACGAGAGGGGTACTAACCTACTATCACCACCACCCTTAAGCCGGTGTCATACGAACGATATTCCGTCTATTTTAATGGTCAATTGTAGTCTGGCAGCTTCAAAATAAAAGTACCATAAACATTAAACTACATAACATAATCTACCTTCGATCTACATTCCGATTCTAATACAAAAGAGTACGAGAAAAAACTTGCTTGTCAAAAATTGTCTGAAAATGCGCTCGTGTGACACCAGTGTGTTTGTAGACAGGGACCAAAGAGCCCAAAATATCGGTCGGTGACCAGTCTCTCACAAACCACAGTGACCGTTCCGGACCGCCAGTGGCTTGTAAACAAAGCTGCCTTGTTACCATGGTAACATTCACGTTTACGTAAACGTTACCATGGTAACAAGGCAGCTGAAGCATTTCCACGGATAATGGCGTACCAAGCACCATTGGAGGGTTATTTTGCTGAACAAGCTATAGGTGTCTTAATATCAGGTTTTATAAATGTGATCAACATTATTCTCCCACAGTGGATTATACATGAGTACAGTATAAGGATTCCATAGACCTACATTGTCCCTAATACATTATGTATAATAAGGCGACGAGCCTATTCCCTGTAATTATCGAAAACAATAATATCATTATAGTAAAAAGGCCCTGAAACACACTTGTCATAAATTGGAAAAATATAGTATTTATTTGTGAAACTCATAGCCTAAACTGCACTCACAATACACTTACTATATAACGGTAGCAATCTATTGACCCTAAATATATAGCGAATTAACCCCTTTTGTAGTCTATACCGACGACGCTTTTGTATATTATTATAGCTACCTTTACACGATTTTGTGCAGCTTCAAGATTATCTGTGGTAGTATAATGGGTTAAGGGAGATAGTTCGAAGCCTGTTAATTACTGTAGACCCTTTCTAAACGAAATAAAATGGTCTAATAGTAGCCAGAATGAAGTACAAATGCCGTTGCCGGTACAGAAGGGGTTAAAGCGGGAAGTGTTAGCGCTAATATTACCTTGTTACTTTCTTTGGTCATTGTATGTTACATTAGTGGAAGCTAGGTTGTGATAGTATATAGTAGGTTAGGTCATTGCATTAAATATAATTATATATTAAGGCTAGCTTGGGTCGATTTTGTTCCCTTAATGATTATGGGATATTTATAGCTCAAACCAACGTGAGTGCGATGGCTTTATAGGATAATTTATCAAACTTACCAGTGCACCTTAATAGGTGCTCACTAGCCACATCATAATCATTGACAAAGGTATTACATTCCGAGCAACTGTACACTTGTTGATGTTGAGCGTCCATCTTTGTTTATATTGTGACGTCACAAGAGACCGGAGTGACCAAAGCGCCCCACCTCCCGAGGTGGGGCGGTTTGGTCGTCGACCGGGACGGATCAGGTTTCTGGTCACTGCCGTTTGTGAGAGACCGGTCTCTTTGGTCCGTCCCGGTCCCGGTCGCTGTCTACAAACGCACCCCAGCTTTACTCCAGTTATGATCACACCCCTAAACCTGTCCTTGTGATTCATCAATGCATATTGTATTTACCGTGGTGGCTGCATTTTATCATCACTAAAACTTAGCATGTCAATTTAGTCCGGCGGTAAATATGATAGTAATTGAAAAAGATGTAAACACTGCTGAAAATAGGCTCTGGGAAATGGAAATGTGAATCCTTATGAATTGGGTGCCAAACTGTGGCAATGATTTGTTTGGGAACTGACTTGAGTGTGATAGGGACTTAGGGGAAATGTGCATCAAGTGGCATTGTTTTGGTCATTAAGGGGAGAGGAGCTGTTATGTTTGGCCCCCCTCCTTCCTCATGTTTGGCCCCCCTCCTTCCTCATGTTTGGCCCCCTCCTTCCTCATGTTTGGCCCCCCTCCTTCCTCATGTTTGGCCCCCCTCCTTCCTCATGTTTGGCCCCCCTCCTTCCTCATGTTTGGCCCCCCTCCTTCCTCATGTTTGGCCCCGTTAGTTTTCGTATCTTATGACGTTTAACACATTAGTTTGACGATTGCGAGCCTGTAATTTATGAGAACCCGACCTTCGGCGGGGAAATGTTTCTACCGAAAGATGTACAAATATATCTTGATGGGGGATCCAGGGGTTATTTTTAAAAGTATGATGGATGTCAAGCCAGGAAACTAAAAATAAAAATAAAATAAAATAAATATATATACCAAAAATTAATCATTACCCCCTAATAATGTTATACGATCCTTTCACTCATATTTAGCCACGAGACCCACACTTGCCTTTCCTGATTTTAATAGAGACTTTGTTATTAACACTGACGCTTCGTACTCCGGATTCGGTGCTACTCTCATGCAGTATGATGAAAGGAATGAATTACGCCCGTTAGGCTACGCAAGCCGTTCTCTCAAACCGGCAGAGCCGTTCTCTCAAACCGGCAGAAATAAATTATTGTGTAACTGACTTAGAAGGCGCTGCATTAATATGGGCTCTTCAGACGTACAAAGAAATAATTTATGGCTATAATGTGACTGTATGGACAGATCACAAACCCTTACTTAAGTTGTTCGATGATAAACTTTTGTCTGGCAGACGTGCTCGATGGAAATTAATCTTGGCATCTTATAATCCCCAATTAATGTACGTGGAAGGTAAACACAATGTTGCAGCTGATGCCTTATCTCGTAATCCAGTAGCTTCAGTTTCAGCCAATGCGATTCTGAACGCTGATGGTATTGCTGCGGAGCAGAGATCCGAGACGTTTTGGAGTAAAGTAATTCTTAGTATAGAATCAGGTGATACTGTTACCTCGAGCATTAACGATTTAATAGCTTTGAATTTACAAGACTTCGAAATACACGATAATTGTTTGTACAAGAGAACGCAGTTATCTGGCAGGAAATCACCTAATAGAGACCTAATAGTAAACTTGACTGCCCAAACACTATAATTAGTGATAATGGCACAGAATTGTGTAATTCTGATATGGAAGACATTTGTAGAGAATATAATATTAATCACGAGACAATTTTCCCCCATTCACCACACAGTAATGGCTTAGTTGAACGTGCTAATCAGTCCTTAATTAGTGCCCTACGCTGTTTATTACACGAACGCGATACCGGTACTAGGGATAACTTTATTCATTACGCAGAAGCCACACTTAATTCATCTATTAATACTTCCATTGCTGATTCTCCACATTTCATTGTTTTTGGCAGAGATAAGAAACTACCTTTTACTAATTTACAGAAAGCCAATACTCCTGTGTATAATTCGGATGATTATTTGTTATATCATTTGAATAATGTTCGTACTATTTACAAGAATCTTCGAAATAACCTCACTCACTCTAAGGAAGAAATGACCACCATAGCTAACCAAAACAAATCTAATCCGAATATCAATATTGGAGATATTGTTTATCTAAGATAATTTTACGCTAAAGATAAATTGCAACCAGTCTTTGATGGTCCCTACAGAGTTTTGACAGTTGAAGGAAATAGAACAACAATTAAACATTTAGATGTAGGTAATGAGAAACGAGCACATGTTGATCATTTGAAGAACATTCGGCGCACTCTACCCGGATACGAAAACACGAATTTCGAGGAAACACTAATGAAACCGATAAAGAAAAAGAAAAACGAATAGAAAACCCCCCGTAATGACAGATATGACCTTCGGTCACGCGCCATTGCTGCCGTGTCATCTTTGAAGGGTGATTTTGTAGCCCAGTGGTGGTTAGACAATCTAGATATTAAGGTAGATACGTTCTACATGTAAATAAACTCTGATTCTCACGATTGATGGAGCGGTAGATCATGCCGGCTCGTCCACAGTTCAGTCTCTCTATCACTCTTGACCAATCAGAGCTTCTTGAATTTAACTTCAAATAATTATTAATTTATTTATATACTCTATTTTTAGTAGTACATACCATTTATTTTTCTTACTCTCATTACATCCCCCGGATGTCAATTATTCATGCATGCAATGACTCACGCTGAGTACGGTCAAGTAACGTCAGATGACCGTCCTTGAACAACTTCTAGACTTTAGTCAAAACAGCTGAACATGAGTACGGATTGAACCCCCTCTTTGGAAAGGATAATTTAGATTTATAATATCCATTTCTTGAGGTACACATTAATGCTGGTGATTTTTTTA
Source organism: Paralithodes platypus (assembly GCA_032716605.1). Classification (NCBI taxonomy): domain Eukaryota; kingdom Metazoa; phylum Arthropoda; class Malacostraca; order Decapoda; family Lithodidae; genus Paralithodes; species Paralithodes platypus. The sequence continues at coordinate 2,979,572 of CM064484.1, forward strand.
TTTTAATTCCATTTGCATCTGATATGATTTTGACTAGACAAGAAATTATCCCTCTCCCCACCATTATCCAAGGCGAACTTCTTGAGATTAATTTCCCTTCAGACAATTTGTTATTTTCTACAGGTAAATACCCTGATGAATATCTGGCTTTAGTAGACACTTCGGTCTTTGAGAAACATCGTCACACTATCTTAGACGTCATTACTACCTGTCCTGCTCAATTAATCCAATTACTCCACCTGAATTATGATGATTGTAGTCGTGCTATTAAGAAAAATGAACATATGCTAGATTATTGTCAATTCACTCCCGCTCCTCAGAAAAATGTCTTCCATGCACACATTTTGGATACTAATTTTCTTTATTTTGTGAAAGCAACTACTCTCCTTGTGACTTGTTCCGATCGCTCACCTTTCCACAGACACGCAGTAGGTTTGATTTACATAAAGGATTCGTACATGATTGTCTGTCCTTTCCTCACTATTTACCCTTCCACATTTCACCTGAGTTCAATTTCTATTGACAGTCGTCTTTTTGCTGACATTCCTCCCTCTGTTAACATTTCTGGAAATGTTTCGTTTCCTAAGGTTGTTTCACATACCATCAACACTTTGAATCTAATTAACTCATCTTTAGACTCTCTGTCTTTCACTCACTTTGTCAAGCCTTACTATGTATACCCTCCCATTGGTCTACTCATGATTCTTTTGATTATTGCTATTATCTTATGTTATTGCTCAAACTCTCGCCTAGCATCACGTATTAGTGAACTAGAACATTTCGTGAAAACACTAACATGATAAATGTGGAAAACTAGTTATATATGCACAAGAAAATATAGTCTATATATTTAGCACAATCAGACTTAGAAAATATAGTCTATATATTTAGCACAATCAGACTTAGGAAATATAGTCTATATATTTAGCACAATCAGACTTAGGAAATATAGTCTATATATTTAGCACAATCAGACTTAGGAAATATAGTCTATATATTTAGCACAATCAGACTTAGGAAATATAGTCTATATATTTAGTACAATCAGACTTAGAAACTATAGTCTATATATTTGACACAATCAAACTTAGAAAATATAGTCTATATTTTGGAAAAGAATGACATTGCACTATCCTAGAAAATACATACTATAAACATTGATTTGTTAATGTGGAAAGTTTCCTAATCTGAAGATTGAACTTTATATATTTGGTACTTTCTAAATGTTCAATTACTTAGTGTTGTATTATATAGGACTATGTACTTGTTTATATTATTGATTTGATTTAATATAATAATTACTCTTACTTTTACAATTTTATATGTATATATATCTTTATGTATGTACCATTGTATATGTATATATATCTTTATGTATGTACCATTTTCATCACATCTCATCTATTTTATTATAGAAAATCTACAAAATCTCAGCCTTTATAATCTTTTGTTAGACTTAAGCATTTATTTTGTTTTTTATTTCTCTTTCACTTATTTCACTTTCTATTATAATTTTAGGGCTCCATTTGCAGTTTTGTTTTGCAGTGGGAGCAAAACTCTCGTAGTGGGGGCGTGTTATACAATCCTTTCACTCATATTTAGACAACTCATAACTCAATTCATACTTGTGACACGACTTTTGTATATGCCTGTACAAGGAGCTGTTAGCTGTGGTCCAGAGGCAAGACCACAGGTGTCCTTATCAATAGCTAAGGTAAACATGCTGATTAATCATTTCATTCCTATATTAACGACTTGCTAACCTAAACACCAGGAGACCCCTGGACTGGAGTTATGCACGATTATTCACTCATGTATTATTATTCACTTGTCATTCAGGATTATTCACGCTTTCATCATTGGTTATGCATTCTCGGAAGGCGAGGTGCGGTTGAACCTAGGCATGACGGCGATCACACGGGAGAACTCGACAGACACGAGTCGAGGGCGGAGGTCCACTCACCACGCTCTCACACACCCCTTTCACCATTCTCACCACTTCATCATTTCACACCTGATTTGATTCCTGACTGTGTTCCTGCATACTTATACAACAAATAAAGGAAAGGCTGATTGATTCCAGACTCCTAATACGTCTATAAACTATTAGTGGTGGCAGTTTTCTAGAAACATTATTCATCACAGAGAGGCCTACTGAAGATTCCACCTCAACACGGTGTCATCGGAGTAAAGAACCTGACAATAAATAACAGGGTCATAACGAGAACTACAGTATAGAGCATAAATGTGACTTTGTATAATAATAATTACCAAAATCAAGACATTTTGAGAACGGTTATGAAAGGCTTCTCGTTCATTAGCCTGCTTGTGAACAGTTTTGTGATCAGCTTTCGGCCAGGATATTTGTCTATCGAAAAGTGTACAAATTTAACTTGAAAAGGGTATGGGTGGTCGTATATTAAATTTGAAAGACGTCTGGGAAGGCGTTTTTGTTAACGTAAGGGAAAACTAAAATACGTTGCTCGAAAAGGGCAAACGCAAGTAAAATCCTCAACAACAATTAAACTAAATATTGAACGTCCCTTAATTTTGGCCCTGTCACTCTTTCAACTCTGGGGGAGGCACTCGCTACAGGCAGTTCTGCCTTTTGCCTCCCTCACTCACATAGAAAAACAAAACAAAATAACAGATCAGATAGTGTTAAGTGGGGATGGTTTACTTTTTGGGCGATTTTTGCAGGTATTCATTATTTTTCTAGTTTTCTCCCTAGACCTCCATCAAATTAAAAAAAGAAATCCATTAGATCCCCCTTCTAGATTAATTTGTACATTTTTCGGTAGAAAAATTTCCCGGCCGAAGGCCGGTTCTTCCAACAATATAGGCTCATTATCGTTCGCCAGGGAAAAAATTGACACCTAAATACCACGAAAGGTCTAAGTATTGACGAAGAAATTGGGCGAAAGGTCTTAAAATCGACTAACTAATGGGGCAAACATCTTAACATCTGAAAACCAATGAGGCTAAACATTAGGGAGAAAATTGACCAGAAAAACGACCCATGTCCCCTTAAGTCTCTGACTGGTAAGCATGGAGGATTGATGTTCTCTACAGACTGGTCATATCTGTTATGTATACAATCCCCGGACCTCTGGTGCATGTCTCTGTATTTGTTCCCCCACGGATTTTCCACATTTGCGTGTGTCAGGCATTTATTGATTATTGACGTATGTGCGCTAACACCTTCAGCACGACGACGTAATGTCTATATTGTTCTGGTTACTATTAGACGAGTTTCTTTAGCCTATAATCTACTTCTAGGACTCAGAGGGATAAACTCTATCTCCATAAACCACCTGAAAAACATAGGAACTTCATAAACTGCCTAAACTCGTCTAATGTTAGCCAGAATACAAGGTTAAATATGGGTCATCGTGGTGATAGGGTTAACAAGCAAAGGTTATGCACAGTCGGGAGCATTAATCCTGATGCAGCCTTCTCAATTAGTATCGAACGCAAACGAAACAACACAAGGCTTAAGGGGAGGTGGGTAGTTTTTTCTAAATCCCCTTCTCCCTCATGTTTAGCCCCATTAGTTTCAGATTTTATGATGTTTGTCCCATTAGTTTGTCGATTTTATGAACTTTCACGCCATTTTGTTGTTAATACTAAGGCCTTTCGTGCTATCTAGTTGTCGTTTTTTTTTCCTGGCGAACGATAGTGAGCCTGTTATTTTGGAAGAACCGGCCTTCGGCTAGGACATATTTCTACCGAAAAATGTACAAATTAATCTAGCAGGGGGATCTAATGGAAGTTTTGTTTTTAAGTTTGATGGACATTCCGACATTCTGAGAACGGCTACATGGAATTTTAGTGGCATGAATGATGGCACAAAAGAGGGAGAGGTTCTGGAAGTGCTAGTGAATGCCAGGCTGGATGTATGTGGAATGACAGAGACCAAATGGAAAGGTTCAGATGTGAGAGAGTGGGAGTGTGGAATGGGTGTGTGTGCTGGAGTTAGTGAAGGAACAGCGAGAGAAGGTGCGTATTTGTTTGTATGTAGCAAATGGAAGGAATGTGTAAGAGAGTATGGGTCTGTGGGTTCAAGGATTGTGTGGGTGAGATTGAAAGTAGGAATACAAACGTGGGTGATTGTATGCGTGTATGCCCCGACAGAGGATAAACTTGAAAGAAAGAAAGAGGAGTTCTGGATGAATGTGGAGGCGTGCCTGGAGAAGTTTGACAAGAACGAAAGAATATTTCTGATTGGGGATATGAATGGTAAGGTGGGTGATAGGAAAGTTGAGGGAGTGGTGGGAGGGTGGGGGGTACCATCAGAGGTGAATGGGAATGGTAGGGCACTTGTGGACGTATGTGTGGGGAGGAGGCTGTGGATAGCTAACACCTTCTTCAGACACAGAATGATCCACAGGTACACGTGGAAACGGGTGTGGACGATGGAGGATGAGACAGTGGTGGAACGAAAGTCATTGATTGATTATATATGTGTGGATGAACGAATGAAGAAATCTGTGATGGATGCTAGGGTGTATAGGGGTATTGGAGGGGGTCTGTCTGATCATTATGTAGTGGTAGCTAAGGTTAGGATACAAAAGAAGTGGGTGAGGAGGGCTGGAGGGAGGCGAAAGGAGGGTGGAATGGTGAGGAGGGTGGAGAGGTTGCAAGAGGAGGAAGTCAGGGAGGAGTACAGGAGAGCAGTGGAAAGACGACTAGATGGGTTCGACCTGGAAGTTATGGAGGAAGTGGAGGAGATGAGAAAAGTGTTTAAGGATGAGATCTGTGCAGCATGTGAGGAGGTGTGTGGAGTGAAGAGAAGAGGGAGGGGAGTGAAAGGTACAGCATGGTGGACAGAAGAGGTAAGAATAGCTGTGGAAGAAAAGAAGAAAGCATATAGAGAGTGGTTGGGTAGTAGAGGGAATGAAGATTTCGAGAGACAGAAATGAGCGAGGTACGTGGAGAGTAAGAGGGTGGTGAAGAGAGTAGTGAAGGAAAGTAAGAATAGAGTAGATGAGGAATTTGGAAGGAATCTGAGTGTAAAATGGAGGGAGAGTAAGAAACTGTTCTGGAAAGAAGACAAGAAAGTTTGGGAAGGTAGCAAGGGAAACAGTAAGAGTGTGAAAGATAAGAATGGGAGAATGCTAGCCGAGAAGCAAGAGAGAGTCGAAAGATGGAGGGAGTACTTCAATGAGTTGCTAAATGTAAGGAATGAAGAGCCAGCAAACATAGCTGGATACGGTATGGGAGGGAGAAGAAGAGAAGTAGTGGAGGAGGAGGTGGGGATCAGGAGGTCAGAAGTGTGGGAAGCCATGAAAAGAGTGAAGTTGGGGAAAGCACCAAGAACAGATGGAGTGTGTGGGGAAATGTTGAGGTATGGTGGAGATAGTGATCGAATGGGTATGGAAAATGTGCAAACTAGCATGGGAGAAGGAGAGTGCACCCGATGACTGGAAGACTGGCATAATAGTCCCCCTATATAAGGGCAAAGGGGAAAGAGGAGTGTGTGGTAACCACCGAGGAATATGTCTTGTAAGCGTAGTAGGGAAGGTATACAGTAGGGTAGTGATTGAGAGAGTGAGAGTGAGAACGGAGAAATGGATAGGCGACGAGCAAGGAGGTTTTTAGGAAGGGAAGAGGATGTGTAGATCATAGTTTTACCCTGAATTGTGTTGTGGAGAAATATCTGGAGAAGAAACAATAGGTGTATGTTGCCTTTATGGACTTGGAGAAGGCCTATGACAGAGTGGATAGAGAAGGTTTGTGGAAAGTACTTAGAATATACGGAGTAGATGGCAAGTTGCTGAAAGCAGTGAAGAGCATGTATGAGGGTGCAAAGGCGGCAGTACGTGTGGAGAGTGAGCAGAGCGAGTTCTTTGACCTGAATGTTGGTTTGAAACAGGGGTGTGTGATGTCCCCGTGTCTGTGTTCACCTGTCTACCTCTGTCTGTCTGTCGGTGTTTACCTATCGACCTGTGTCTGCCTGTTTATGTTTACCTGTCTACCTATGTCTGTCTGTCTGTCTGTGTTTACCTGTCTACCTATGTCTGTCTGTCTGTTTTCACCTGTCTACCTATGTCTGTCTGTCTGTGTTTACCTATCCACCTGTGTCTGCCTGTTTATGTTTACCTGTCTACCTATGTCTGTCTGTCTGTCTGTGTTTACCTGTCTACCTATGTATATCTGTCTGTGTTCACCTGTCTACCTGTGTCTGTCTGTCTGTCTGTGTTTACCTATCCACCTGTGTCTGCCTGCTTATGTTTACCTGTCTACCTATGTCTGTTTGTGTGTGTTTACTTATCCACCTATGTCTGTCTGTCTGTGTTCACCTGTCTGCCTATGTCTGTTTATGTTTACCTGTCTACCTTGGTATGTATGTTTATGTTTACTTGTCTACCTCTGTCTGTTTGTCTGTGTTTACCTATCTCCTAATGTCTGTCTATCTGGTCATGTTAATCTGTCCACCTATATCTGTCTGTCTGTCTTCCAAGAAACAAATGCTTCAAACAGAGATATACTCTATATTTACCGTCTGTCTGTCAGTCTGTTCGTCTCTGAGGGAATACAGGCATCACACACATGTATTCTCTTTTGTGTCCCTTGTCTCCTCTTCTGTAGGCCTACCTGTTCCAGTCTATCTGTGCAGTTAGATTATATTGTTCACTGACAACCATTGGGAGATTCTGTTAAAGGTTAAGCTAAAATATCGTACATTTATTACCCTATGACCGAAAATTAATAGAAACAGTTAGCGAGTGATCAACCTCATATAAGAAGCGTAAATTGATAGTGTTTTATGATGTTACTGCAAATGTTGTATGCATGTAGAGTATGTCGCAATGAATTAACGTAATATGACGCAATAGATAAATAGTCTAATAAATATAACGGCATAATGAAAAGTATCATACAATACTAAAGCACGGAAAAATCAAGATCATTCCTCCATATTATATATATATATATATATATATATATATATATATATATATATATATATATATTGCTTGTTTGAACTCTTAACTCATTCAGTACCCGTGATATATTGTTCATCGCATTCTGGACGCTATTAAATTATTGTATTCAGCTTAAGGAGGACGTCTACCAATTAAAAGGCTACCGACTATCTCAATGAATCCTTTTAGCTATCACATAGCCTTCCTGAGCCTCATAAAATCGTCTAAATGTAGCTGAAATCAAATACAAACAAGATGTCGCCGGTACAGTATGGGTTAAGGCCATGTATGAATAGAATAATCCAAGATCTGTGTATGAACACTTTGCATGGCTGAAGCGCCATCAAACTATTTATCCAGTTCCCTTCAAGTTAAGAGTATAATAAGTGTTCAATAAAGAAATTATATACCATACAGTATGTTTCATTTGTTTAGCACAGTAGCATTGGTTAATACTTGGATGGGTGACCACTTGGGAACATCAAATGTTGTTGGCATTCACACATTATGGGTCGGGTTATCTGAGTGGTCTAAGGCGTTGTGCGCTGACTGCGAGGTTGAGGGTTCGAGCCCACAGAATCCTAATTTTGTTTTAAAGATAACTCAATGGAGAAAATTGTACCGTGGTCCTTCCCTAGCCAAGCAGCTCAATTATCAGCTTGTGTTAGCCAACACATACTTTTCATCAATTAATCTGTGTATGTACAATGGTGGGAACTCAGCACTTCACAGTTGCCAAAGGTAGCATGTGACATCGTAGTTAAGGTAGAATAAGCATTATACTGTGCCTAGGTTAAGAAAAACTATGGATGTAAGTGAGCAATAAACCGAAAATTATTATTTTTTTTTGTTTATGATTATTATTATTACTACACACATACACACTCTATCTCTCATCTCATCAGCCTACAGAGTTCCATTAGCAAGCCCCCGGAAGTAGAGAGAAAGGGGGAGGGAGGGAGGGGGGGGGGGGAGGAGGTGATGGGAGAGAGGAAGTCAGGTGGGGGAAGAGAGGGAAGTTGCTGGGAGAGAGGTCAGTCAGTCAGTCCAACAGTCAGCCAGTCAGCCAGTAAGTCCATCAGTCAGTCAGTCCATCAATCGTTCAAATAATCAGTCAGTTAGATAATGTTAGTTTATCTATCAGTTAGTTTAGAAGTAAGTCGGTCATCAGATAGTAATCAGTCAGTTGTCTAGTAAGTCAGTCAGTCAGTCAGTCAACAAGTCCCTACTATCTCCCTCTACACGCTGCAATGTTGCATCTCTCTCACTCTTCTATCGCTATTACAATAATCAGTGGCCATCAGAGGTTATCAGTGTATACTTCCTCCCTTAATGAGAATGGGGGGCACTAGAGATCATCTACACAATCCCAACCCTACTCTGTCTAACTCTCTAACCCAAGAGTGAACCTATTTTTCTAGTCGTTCTGCTCTTCAACAAGCTTTTGAACACTTTCCCTCAATCTGCCTTTCCCTCATCCTATGACTGACTTAAGTGGCTTCAAGCTCCGTGTCCAGACATTATAGACTCTAACGTACCTTGAATTTGGCTCTCTATCACTCTTTCAACTTTGGGGGAGACACTTGTTACAGGCATCTTTCTCTTTTGTCTCCTTCATACATATATTAAAGAAAAACAAATCATCAGCTAGTCTATTCGCTGTAAGTAGGCGATAAATCATGACCTCGAACCTGTGTAACTATACAGGGACTAGAGCAAATTGGCTGTAAATTTCCACATCTATTCCCTGACTGACTCTTCCCAAATGGTAGAAATATTACCTCGATTACTCTAGTCATTTTTGAGTTACAGAGGTTAGAGGTAATGATTTTCCGCCTACTGAGAGCGAATAGACTATAGTAGTCTGTCAGTCAGCTACAAGTCAGCCAGTCAGTCAATTATCAAGACAGTCAATCAACCAAGGCAGTCAATTAACAAGGTAATCAGTCAGCCCGGGATAATCAACTCGACTCATAAAAGGAGAAATTAATGAAAATAAAACTTAAATAGTCCTAACAACACTGACAACAATACACCTGACAAAGTAAACCACACACTAAAACTCAAGGGTTAGTAAAAGGTATATAAAATTAAGTAAGTCATAATATATAATAGTGATATACCTTTGAATATTTTAAACTATTCTCTTTCATATTAGATGGTTATATCATACACCAAACACGAACTCAGCAGCAACAAACAGAACAACAACATCGAAAGAAAAATTAAACCAGGAGAAAGTAAAACCTTATTACGAGGAGAGAAAACAAAAGAGAGCTGAGAAGTAATAACTACCACTATAATGTACCTTCAGAGGGTATACGATAATCAGCACTTTAATTACACTTTTCATAACCCCTTTAACCCCATATTTTGGTCAGGGCATCTTTCAATCTTTCACAGCAATTAGACGATTATTCCTTACTTAATTAATGTTATAGCTAGACGAGTTTACTTAGCTTAGGGACGACCTCCAAAATGGGTTTACAAAAAAATAGGTTACCTAAACCTCGCTCTCTCCTCTCCTCACATTGAAATTAACACAGTAAATAAAGTCAGTCAGAATCGAATTCCTAGACCGATTCAAACATTTCTGGACAAGCCCCATTAATTTCAATGATCACTATAGTTTTTACTGTATCACCCTCCAGTTAATATAATTGCAATGCTATAACAGTTACTGTACACATTTGCAAATACTTCTCATTGCAATAATACAAACTAGCGTATCATACTGACTTACGAGGAATACGATGAAACAATGACATGGCTTGTTTAGAATATGGATTTAGAACGCAGATGATGTATATATAGCGTCTCATGACCTATTTACCTTTTTGTTGTTGTGCATTCTTGATTTACAGCTCTGAATATATTCAAGGTTACATTCGAATCTTTGACATTTTAAAGCCAAATTCTGACGCATCTGAGCTAACAAAACAAAAAATGGCTTGTATTTTTTCCGCTTGATACGAGTTTATGTTCTTGACTGTATCTCTTACCGACACTTTGGGGAACATTGTGGCCGAAGATCATATACTGTAGATCCAAACAACAAATAATAATAACAATAACAAATATATATAATACAAATAAAATAACAAAATAAAAGAGGAATATAATTATCAACTTCATTTACGCTAAGGATGTGGAGTACATACATAACTGTAAATATATGAGCCGAACAAGGCAGAAGCAAAATAGTAAAACATGAAAGTCTGGATTTATAATATAGGGGAGGAGAGGAGAAGGGGGGGGGGGGTATGTATTTATGTATATACTCAGGCACAGGCCCTATTACTGTGGATGGCTGACTCGAGACAGAGCCTGCACAGAAAAAAAAATCAAAGGTTCTAATTTTCAGGTCCGTGACCACTTTCACGTTCCCTTACCCTTTCTCTGTCTCGATGAGTAGGATCATTTTACAAGTGGAGGAGAATTCCTAGCCCCCTGTCCCCGGAAGGAAAACTAGGACAGTAAGATAGACAGACAGAAACGGATAAGGTTGGGTAGAGGATGCCAAACCTAACTCTGGATAGGACCAGCGCTCACCTATACACACATAACGGTGTAAATATATGAGCCGAACAAGGCAAAAGCAAAATACTAAAACATGAAACTCTGGATTTAAGATATAGGAGGAGAGGGAAATGGGGGGGGGGGAGGGGAGAGGAGGATACCACAATACTACACAATTAGGCGTATATATAAATCTGCCCGTTATATCCCTATACTGCAAACACTGTGTGTGCAAATGTTGCACAAATTATACACACAATGTTTATATATTTTTCAATCAATCAATCGGATTATTTGGGGATTTTCATTAACCCTTTCGCGTACCAGAACGTGATTTGTGCCCTTTCTGGGGATACTTAAGGGGGGTCACCTGCTGTTTTTATCTTTTTCTCCCTATCTCTGTGTTTCTGGTTTGTATCCATTCAGCCCCATTCAGCCAACTGTTTTAAGACGTTAATCCCCATCCAGGTGTCAATTTCTTCCTGACGAGCGATAGCGAGCCAACATCGTATGGAGAAAACCGACTTCGCCGGAAAAAAAATTCTATCGAAAAATGTACAAATTTAGCTTGCTGTCAAAACAAAAATATATATATGCTGGCTCGCTCCCGCTCGCCAGGAAAATATTGACACCTGGATGGGAGTAAACGTCTTCAAACCGTAGGCTGACTGGGGCCAAATGGATACAAGTCAAAGAGAGAGGGAGAGACAAAAGCGAGGTGGACGCCATTAAGAGCCTTTGTGACCATCAGTATTGTTTATAAACCTTTAGTTACTTGAACCTCTGCAGTTGTGTTGGAGTGAACTGTGGGCTGAAAACTAACTTTGGAGAGGTAATTATGAGATTAAGACAATTCTATTCCTGAATACTAAGCGGCAACCCCCGGTGAAGGAAAGAGTTAATGTGCCGTCACTAGGATTATATTCTGGTCAATTTGAATATGGGTTATGATAAAGTTAACCTTTTCAATATATTAGGGACTATTTACCTATCCCTTTTTAAATTCTATGTGAATGAAGAGGACAAGAGGCAAAGCTGCCTTTAACAAGTGTCCCCCCCATGGTTGAAAGGGTGATTGAGAGCCAAAATCAAGGTACGTTAGAGGTAATTTAGGTGTGTTGGAGAGAAGTGTGGTGCGTTGTGCTATAAGCTGACGATATATTCAGCTTAGGAAGTATTTATTGATGCCAGAGTGGAAGTTGAGATAAATATTTCCCCTTTGATATCCAGAGGGTTTTCCTAAACTGAACAAAATCGTTAATGTAACCCAGAATATAAGTAATCGTATAATGAAAGGGTTATATTTTGAAGAAGCACAATTCTCTTGAATTGTTTTGACCATTCTTACCCAAATATAAAATCAAGTCAAATATAATTGAACACACAACATTAAATTAATATATACAAAATCGTCCTATTATTTTGCTTATGCACTGCAGCTTGAAGTTGCATAAAATCGCTAAACAGTAGCATACACTGTAAAACATATCCGTATATTGATCAGTTAATGAAGACGTTGACAAACTGTATTCATTACTAGTTTCATAGCTGTATTGTGCCTCGATATTACTATATTGTAGCACGGTTAAAACTCCCTCAGCCATATTATGTTCCAGTAAGTCGGAGGAGGCGGGAGCCCCAGGATCATTGCCACTGCCTCGCTCTACACTCACAACAACACTGCGGCCGTTAGAATTATCGCAGGAGGCTGAGGTTGCCACCAACGGTTTTATCGTATGGTAACTTATCGGACTTACTGAGATCATATGACGCAAAATCGAGTCATAAACTTATTAGAGAGGTATTGAGATAAGTCCATATGACGCGATCGCGTCATATGAGTTTTTGGTGGACTTATTCATATGACGCGGTCGAGTCATATATGTCGCAAGGAGTTAAGGGGGGATGACCCATCCCGGATGGGTCGTTTTTCTGGTCCACCTTCTTCCTCATCTTTAGCCCCATTAGTTTTCAGATTTGATGATGTTCGGCTCATTAGTTTGGCGATATAAATACTTTTCGTCTCATTTCATTGTTAATATTAGATTTTCCGTGTCATTTAGGTGTCGATTTTTTCCTGGCGAGCGATAGCGAGCTTTTAATTTAAGAGGAACTGGCCTTTGGCCGGGAAATTTTTCTGTCAAAAATGTACAATTATATCTTGAAGGAGAGTCTTGGGCGTTTTTTGTTTTCAAAACTTAAGGGGAGATCTCCACTTGAGGGATTTTTTTCTTGACCCCTTTCTCCCTCATGTTTAGCCCCATTGCTTTTGATATTATAAAACGTTTGCCCGATTAGTTTAGCGATTTTAAGAACTTTCACCCCATATTAAGACCTTTCATGCAATTCAGGTGTCGATTTTATCCTGGCGAGCGATAGCGAGCCTGTAATTTAAGAGGAACCGGCCTTCGGCCGGGACATTTGTCTTCCGAAAAATGTACAAATTTATCTTGAAAGGGACTCAAGGGGGTGTAATTTTAAGCTTAATGGAGGTCTAGGGAACAAACTAAATACCTCCCCTTAATAGAGGTCTAGAAAGGAAACTAACTTTAAAAAAGAAAAACATAAATTGGCAAATAATACGCCCATTCCCCCTGAAGGCTGGTGTGGTGTGGATTCGCCAGGTGCAAGTGCTTCAGGGGGACTTTGTTGAGTCTTGCTGAGACACTGTTAACACTATTTTTTTTTTTTTTTTTTTTTAAGAGACAATGAATGGAGGAAGGAAAAACACAGATAAAACAAAAAGGTCCATGTGCCTAAAGGCATCCTCCATTCATAAAATGTTTGTAACAACTGGATTTAAACATTTGTTGATTGTAAGTTTGTGGAAAGCAATTCGAGGGAAGTGAATTCCAAAGAGTAGTAGCTCTGGGGATAAATGAATTCTGATAAGCAGAAGTTCTGCATTGTGGAGGAGAAAGTGTAAATTCATGGGCGCTCTCAGCTGCCCTAGTTCTACGGGGAAAGATGTGGAGAGGCGGCACAATTGAAGCAAGTTCTCGGAACAATTGCTGTGAAAATATCTGTAGAATAATGCAAGGGATGCAACGTTTCTTCGTATGGCTAATGTAGGAAGGTCCTGTGTGATTGCAGGGTTATTGATTAATCTAATAGCTTTATTTTGAATTTTGTCCAACTGCCTCAATGCAACCACTCCACTTCCACCCCACAGAGGTGAACAGTAATCCATCTGAGAGCGCACATGACTTTTATATATTACGGCCAACTGCTCGTCAGTGAAGAATTCTCGAACTCTGTACAGGAGTCCCAGTTTTTTAGAGGCATTCTTAGCAATGCTTCTAACATAATGTGTCCAGCTCAAGTTAGTAGTTAATGTTACACCGAGAATGTCAATACTAGGGGAAGTGGGAATATTTACATCATTAAAAAATATATGGGAGTCAGTGAGATTCTGTCGGTTAGAAAATTGAATGTACTTGGTTTTCTGTGCATTAAAGGAAACTAGATTCTCTTGTCCCCATTCATTAATTCTAGAAAGGTCCTGGTTCAGAGAAATTGCAGTGTTTATTTTGAATTTATAAGATCGGGTTGGGTGAAAGAATTGGTAAATGTGAAGGAACTGTGGAGTGTTGAGTCATCTGCGTAGGAATGTATTGGATTATGAGTGGTAGATATGAGATCATTGATATGAATGAGGAACAGAGTTGGGGCCAAAACTGATCCCTGGGGAACACCAGCATTTATTGAGTGAAATTGAGAATAAAGGCCATCTACCATTACACGTATTTTTCTGTTATGAAGATAAGAAGAAATTAGTGGAACTAATGATGCAAGGCCGTAGTGTGACATCTTCGACAATAAGGATTGATGCCAGACTCTATCAAATGCTTTTGATATATCCAGTGCTATTGTATGTGTTTCACCATGTTGGTCTGTAGCTTGGTTGATTTGATGCGTAAGAAGGCAAAGAATGTCTGCAGTTGATCGACATCGTCTAAAACCATATTGCCTATCACTGATTAATTTATTATTCTCCAGATGCTTAATTATGTGATTATTTAATATAATTTCAAAAACTTTGCCAAGAGTGGAAGTTATAGCTATTGGTCTGTAGTTTGATGGATCTGAAGAGGCACCTTTTTTAGGAACTGGATGGATGTTTGCTTCTTTCCAGGGTACTGGGAAGCATGAGGTATGAGTACACAGACGGAAAAATTTTGCCAATACAGGAGCGAGCACCAAGGAGCAATTCTTAAGTACTATTGGAGGAATTTCATCTGGACCAGGAGCCTTATCTACTGAGAGATTCTGCAAAATAGTTTTGACATGTCTGGTGTGGATCTTAAGTGAGGGAATTTCAGGTGAATTAAAATTAAGTACAGGGACATCTTGATTTATGTCATCTAAGGTTGAGTTGGTGGAGAAAATATCTGCAAGAAGGTTAGCTTTACCTCGTGGGTCACTTACAAGATTGCCAGTCGGAGATTTTAATGGTGGAATGGATGAAGCAGTAGTGAAGTTGGATTTGAATGAGTTAAGAGTAGACCAAAATATTTTGTTATCATTTGGATTATTTAGAAGTTTATTTGCCTGCTTATGGAGAAAGTTTGATTTAGTTAGGTTTAATACAGTTTTGGCATGATTTCTGATGTTTCTAAAGTAATTAAAGGCTTCATGTGTTTTTGATCTTGTGTATGCATTGTAGGCTATTGCTTTTTGTTCAGTTACTCTAGCACAATTATGGTCAAACCATTTAGGTGAATTAGATCTTTTACTGTACTTTTGATGAGGAATAAAAGTTTCCATTCCAATTTTTACAAAATCTTGTATGTGGCTCAAGGTGGAGTGTGCATCATTAGAAAAGAAAGAGGTCCAGGGAATATCAATAAAGAAACCTTGAAGACCCTCCCAGTCTGCCCTATCGTAATGCCATTTAGTCACCAAAACAGGTTCAGAGTGGGAAGGTGTGGTAGGTGATAGACAGGTGGCTTGTATCAGACAGTGATCAGAAGATCCAAGTGGGGACCTCACTGTAACATCATAATTTTCTGAATTGGTTGTTAAAAATAAGTCCAGTAGGTGGGAATTATGATTAGGATTATCTGGTACACGGGTGGGTTGGTTGACTAGTTGAATGAGATTAAATGAGTCTGCAAATAGCTCACATTCAAGACCAGCATCATCAGTCCTGGCTGAATGAGTGAGCCATTCAACATTATGGACATTAAAATCACCCAACACAGTGATTTCAGAAGAAGCATTTAAGTTGAGGACACTGAGTTGTGAGGACAGAGAATCAAAAAGACTTTGCTCTGGAGGAGTATTTGGGGAACGGTAGATGCAACATATGTATTTAAATTTACCAGCAGAAATTAATTTGTATATAGAATAATCAAAATAGGGACAATTGAAACTAGTAACCTCCTCCAGGGCAATTTCAGATTTTGCGAAGCAACATACACCACCTTTAGGTCTGAAATTTTGGAGCAGTTGATAACCTGGAAAATTAAATCTAGATGTGTCAGATGTGGATGTTACTTGAGTCTCTGTCAAAAAAAGGAGAGTAGGGGATTCTGCTTGAAGAAATTGGTGTACAGAATTGATGTTAGAGTGAAGTCCCCTTATATTACTAAAGAAATAGCTGTACTGACAAGCAGCTTTGGGACGTTGCAATGCTCTTGACACAGTCGCATGATGACGACCGGGAGGGCCCTGTGTCAATAACCCAACCCTGCCGGGGGTGGATATCCGAGGGACCACCAGGTTTGCTCTTAACAAAGAGCAAACATTGGCCACTGTGATGACATGATGGGGCTGTGTTGTCTTTAATGAACTGTACTGCAGGACAAGAGGACTGAAACCACGCTCTCTGTGGCTCAAGCGGTTTTTAAACTTTTATGTATGCATGTAGGGAAACAAACAACGAAAACAAAAGTTACTGAATTTAAAAACAAACAAAATAAAAATATAAATAACAATAGCAGTACAGTACGATATAATTATTTTCTTCAAAAATTGTCAAGCTTTACTAATATTTACCCTTCCAGTCATCGTGAACGTCTTTTACTTAAATTGTGGCTAACAGTAAACGTTTTCACTCAGCTTTGGATGGCTTTCTAAGAATCAAATGTGTAAAGTCTATCTCAAATACCCCGCAGAGTCCCACAACCCTTCCTAAGCTGAATAAAGCCGTTTACTAACAGCCAGAATTAAAGGAAGATGCCCGTCCTCGCATCTCCATTGGGTTAACACTGAACTGCTCCGATCTAAACAGTTAATTAAGGGGGATGGTTCACCTTTTGGTCGATGTTTTAAATAATGTATTAATTATTTTTCTAATTTCCTCCCTAGAACTCCATCAAACTTAAACAAATATCCATTAGATCCCCTTCAAGATTAACTTGTACATTTGTCGGTTCTTCCAAACTTACAGGCTCACTATCGTTCGCCAGGAAACAAACTCGACACCTAAATGGCAGGCAAGGTGTTAATATTGACGAATAAATGGGCCTTAAGGTCTTAAAATCGACAAACTTATAGTGCAAACATCATCAAATCTGAGAACTAATGGGGCCAAACATGAGAGAGAAGGGGATCTAAAAAAATGACCCATCTCCCCTTAGAAGAATAAACCCGAGCTCGGAGGGATGTAAAAAGTGGAGGGGGTATAAGTGTAATTAGTGAAGTTAGCGAGTTACGAGAGGGGAGGAGGGAAATAAAGAAGCCAGGGGTAATGGGGGGAAATATGAAAACAAGAGTAGGAGAGAGTTACATAGATACGCAGACTACACAGACCTTGCGGTCCCTACTAGGTAGTCCGGGCTTAATGCTAAAATATATTTTGCTGCAAAGCGGAAGGCAAGGATAGCAAAGCAGAAGGCTCTCTCCACACCCACCTTCCCCTCCGAACTTTTGTCGGTATGAAATTTAGTTGGGGAAAAAAGTTCCCCAGCAGAATGAGAAAAAAACACTTCTGAAAAATGTATAGTAAAGAACAAAGTTGAGAAATAGTATATACGACTGATGCTTAATTTTTTTTTTTTTTTTTACTTATATTATTCCCACCTCCTCAAAATGAATGTCTAGACTTCATTTGAATGTATCAATAATCTTACATTGTACCACTTTCTCTGGCAATTTGTTCGACTCGATGACCACACTGAGGTGAAGAAGTGCTTTGTGACATCGAGATTCGCCCTCCTGGTTTTTAATTTCATTCCATTTCCCCGAGTTAATGAACTATTATCTATTTTTAAAAGTGAATCTACATCAATTTTGTCAAATCCCTTTAGTATCTTGAAACACTCGATTAATTGACCTCGCAATCTTATTTTCTTAAGTGAAAACAAATTGAATTATTTTAGTCTTTCATGATAGATTGATTTCTTAGTGACGGAATCAACTTTGTCACTCTACGCTGCACCGACTCGAGTTTCTCAATGTCCTTGCTCAGATAAGGAGACCAAAATTGCACGCCATATTCAAGATGGGGCCTCACTATACTTTTAAATAAAGATACTATAATATTCTAATTTTTATAAGTAAAATTTTTCTTAATATATCCCAATGCTCGATTGGCCTTGTTCGCACAGAGAGAGAGAGAGAGAGAGAGAGAGAGAGAGAGAGAGAGAGAGAGAGAGAGAGAGAGAGAGAGAGAGTACAAAGGAAAGCACGCAACAATATATCTACTGACCCTTACTAGGCTGCTTGTATCTAAACTACCTAGCTTATTATTTAAGAGAGAAAAGATGGCTTAGAATTGACAGGATTAATCTTTTCTATACAGAATGGATAAACTGACATGGTACGCAACAGGAACATTCGATAATAGAACTATCTTACTATCTATTCTACCAAAAGAGATACTGTGGGCGTGTCTTGTTATTCATCTGTAAACGCAGTCAGTCGGTGATTAAGGGCCAGATATTTATCTAAGCGATTTTTGAAGGTTTCAACAGTGCTGCACTATAACATTGCTAGGCAGGCCATTCCAAAAATGTACTACCCGGTTTAAAAAGAAGTGCTTTGCTTCATGGGAGTGAAAGGGCTTACGAATGATTTACAGCTATTCCCTCGTGTACAATTTGAATAATCGAATGTGTTTGCATGCAAATTATCGATACCTTTAATTATCATAAATACTTCAATTATATATTCCCTAGTAATCTGCGCTTAGTTAAGCTGAAAAAGGTTTAATTCTTCTAGACGTTCTTCATATGGCTTATTTCTTAGTCCGGGAATAATTTTTGATATTTATCACTGTACTCTTTCAAGTTTTTTTGTATCATTTTGATAGTAAGGAGACCAAAATTGAATGCAGTATTCTAGATGAGGTCGAACCAATGAATTATATAAGGTGAGAATAACATCTTTGTATTTGTATTCAATGAATCCAATAATTTGATTTGCTTTCTTTACTACTTCAGTACATTGTTGGCCCGGTTTTAAAGTATTTGTAATTGTTACTACTAAATCAGTTTCTTTGTCGATACTTTTGAGTTGAATACCACCCTTTGAATAATTTGCCTTATTGTCCCTATAATTTATGTGCAGTACTTTACATTTATCGATATTGAAGCTCATTTGCCAGGTCTGAACCCAGTTAGACAGTTTATCTCAATCATTTTGGATGTATTGTATTTGAGTTGTAGAGACTACCGTGCTTGTTATTTTGGTGTCATCTGGAAATTTTGAAATACTACACGAGAAACCGTCATCACTGTAATTTATATACATCAGGAAGAGGACAGGTCCGAGCACTGACCCCTGGGGAACACCACGTGTGACTTTAGTCCAGTTTGATTGTTTACCGTTTATTACTACTCGTTGCATTCGTCCAGTTAGCCAGTTTTCGATCCAGTGGAGCACGCTCCCTTGCATGCCGTGAGCCTTTAGTTTTATCAGGAGACGCTTATGGAGAACTTTGTCAAAAGCATTCTGAAAGCCAAGATGAACTATGTCAACTGCTTTACTTTCATCGTAGTTTTTTTTTTTTTTTTTTTTCTATATTCCAACTTACTTCCTCTCGGGCATAGGCTGAGAGCCTTAACATTCACCGCTTTACAATGAACAGTGAAGCCTGTGAGGTCTTGTTCCAGTCTAGGGAGTGAGACATGTGAAGCACGTAGAGTACAACGAGCACCTGCCATCTTGCCTTCACATGAGGCACGGTGCTCACTCATGGCCCGAAACGACCCCATCTCTGAAGCCACCTCGTTCCCGTGCTTCACTGTCTCACCCCCTACACTCGGACTCTCACACTTACACACACACAACGCCACCTGTTGAGCAGATAACTCACCAGGCATTGCACCCCTATAGCATATTTTGAATATGGGAATATTCATACAGTGCTATTTAATCAGGGAACAATGAGGGTATTTTATTGACGTTTCGGTGGGCTTGTGGTAATGCACTGATACTAGGTACAGCACAAATTCCATCCCAATAATATCTTCCCATTGATACATCGGGATTTGAACCCGGGACTTTTGGATTTCCAGGCCAGTGGCAAGACCACTCCACCACACCTCCCCTAGTTGTTGAAAATATCATAAAAAAAGTCAATGAGATTTGTGAAGCATGAACGCTTGTTTCGGAAACCGTACTGTGAATCTTTTATAATGTTCTTTTCTTCTAGATGATTTACTATTTTGTCTCTAATAATTTTTTCAGGTCATTTACACATAATAGAAGTCAAGCTGATAGGACGATAGTTACTAGGTAGGGATTTGTTTCCTTTTTTAAAGATGGGTGTTACATTAGCTAGTCTCCTTTCATCTGGCATGATGCCACTCTATACTGTTTTGTTAAAATGGTTCAGTTAACGGTTTAGAAATCTTGTCCTTTATTTCTTTGAGATCTCGTGGGGAGATTTTATCCGGGTCAGGAGTTTTATTTCCTTTAAGCTTGTTTATGCTGTTTATTACATCTATCTCTCTAATGTTGATGTTTCTTAGAATGTCCTGATTTACTAAATGAATTTGAGTGTCAGGAGGAAATGTGTTCAGATTCTCTTTTGTGAAGACCGATGCAAAAAAGTTGCTTACGGTACTCATTTGAACTTCGTCATCGACATGAACATCACTTGCCTTAACTAGTGGTCCAATTGATGAAGTATTTACCTTTTTGCTTCTGATAAATCCATAGAATTCTTTGGGGTTTACCTTGCTTAAGTTTATAATACACGGTTCTAGATTTTTCTTACTTTGCTTGATGAGTTTCTTGGATTTTCATTGGAGATAAATATAGCTTAACCTATCAGGAGAGAGAGAGAGAGAGAGAGAGAGAGAGAGAGAGAGAGAGAGAGAGAGAGAGAGAGAGAGAGAGAGCGTTAGATATAGTTACTCCTCTTACCTTATTAACACTTACGGTGCAGGGAAATTTCCGCATATTTCTGCTATATTAGGGCTCATTCAGGCACTCCTGAATGATTAACCCGTGAACGGACCGTCCTGTATCAAGGTTTTTGTGGTGCACTGCAATCGTTCTCAATAGATCCAGAGCATAAAAAAACACTTTGAAACTCCCCAGTGGCACTCAAAACAAAGCAATTTGTGATTAGGTGAGATAATTCCCCTCCATTACTTGCTACCACTCCTTCATATGTTTTCCCCACCCCCCACTTCCCCCCCTTTTCCCCCATCCTCAATTATTCAGCTATTGTTCCTCTCATTCCCCTTTCATCGGGTGCTTTTCCGCGCGAATTTCTCTCAAGCGGTCGCTTTAACACGGGCGAGGCAGATAGAGATCCTTGCAACACTGAGACTTCTACTGTAAGGCCTCAGTGCCGCTCTAGAGCTCGGAGAAGGTAGGTGTACGTCGCCTGGCCTCTCGTCTCATGATACGAACGGGCGGCAATAATACGTCTTTTTGACCCCCCAAATGTTATTCCCACACTTTTATTGCTCTTAAATGTTCATATGTTCATATTAGAGTATAATAGGCCCATATGGATAAGTTATATTGATATATATGGTACAAATTAAAAAAATTGTCAGAATTGAACCAACTACCTTCGCACAGCAGTACCCTTTGAACTACCATAGCTTCGCGGTTTAAAGGTTAAGCAAGTGTTTGAATGAAATCAAATATATTATGCTAAAAAGTAAAAAAAAATGGCTTCAAAATTACACCAGAACGAGCTTCGTAGCATAGTATTCATCCGCAGCGCTACCATAGACATCGGCATTGTCTCGCGAGATATGAGGCGAGAGTCTCAGTGCCCCGGCAGCCGTACTGGAGAACGGAGGAAGCCCGCACTCCCACTCATTAAAACTCGTTTACATAGGCTTTAAGAGCCTGTAATTTGCTTTAAATTGTCAGGACGTTCCAGAACATCTCCCGCAGCCAATGGGTTAATATCAATAATCAAGTGCTTAATGAAGGTATATACTTTCGAGATCCACAATATGCCTTCCCTACAAGCATAACTATGGGATGAAGTCGATAAGGCCTTATCCCTCTGAAGTGCATAGATGCCAGTAGTATCTTTTTTATTAATAATGTGCATAGAAGACAAATATATTAAGTTTGTCCTCTAAACAAGAGAGAGTGAGAGTCCGAGTCTAGGAGGTGAGACAGTGAAGCACGGGAACGAGGTGGCTTCAGAGATGGGGTCGTTTCGGGCCATGAGTGAGCACCGTGCCTCATGTGAAGGCAAGATGGCAGGTGCTCGTTGTACTCTACGTGCTTCATATGTCTCACTCCCTAGACTGGAACAAGACCTCACGGGCTTCACTGTTCATTGTAAAGCGGTGAATGTTATGGCTCTCAGCCTATGCCCGAGAGGAAGTAAGTTGGAATATAGAAAAAAAAAAAAAAAAAAAAAAAAAAAAAAAAAAAAAATCTTTAACCCACCATTGTTACAGTCTATAACTTATTGACGCTATGAGACACAAAGTAACACTTCTTTCTAATTCACAAAGCACTTGAACGTTGTATTAAATTGTGAACAATAGGTGAAATGGGATACTCTGTATTACAAGGCAACTCAAGTGAATATATCAATTCGCACAGGTAGTACAAAGGAAATCAAGCAACAACAGATCCAGTGACCCTTCTAGGTTGCTTGTCCTCCAAAACACTGAGGATCAAGTGTCCAAACAGTGGTTTAGAGTGGGTAAGGGAACATTGGAAAGGGAATTACTGCCCTGGAACTAATGTCCGTGGCAGGATTAGGAAGTTAGTAGGGGACAGATGGGTTAGTAACTGAGGGGGGGATAAAATAAAGTTATTCATTTACAAACGCAGTCAGTCGCGGGTTTGATGCGAGATATTTGTCTAGGCGGAGTTTAAATGAATCAACGGTGATGTAGTCTATAACGTTTCGGGGAAGCCCATTCCACAAGTTGACAACTCGATTGAAGAAGAAATTCTTAGATTCGTGCGAGTTAAAAGATTTACCAATAATTTTGCAACCGTTTCCCCGCGTGTAATTAGATTGGTCGATAGTGAAGTACTTACTACAGTTCATATTGTCGATGCCTTTGATGATTTTGAACACTTGAATTAAGTCGCCTCTTAATCTGCGCTGGGTTAAAGGAAATAGATTTAATTCTCTAAGACGCTCTTCGTATGGTTTGTTCTTTAGGCTAGGTATCATTTTGGTAACTCTACGTTGAACTCGTTCTAGCTTGTTTATATCTTTTTGGTAATAAGGGCACCAGGATTGAACGCAGTATTCCAGAAGAGGGCGGACTAAGGAATTGTAAAGGGTTAGGATAACTTCTTTGGATTTATGCTCAAATGACCTGCCTATAAAGCCAATTATTTTGTTTGCCTTCTTAACAACTTCTGAACATTGTTGACTCGGTTTTAGGTTACTCGATATTGTTACTCCCAGATCGGTTTCTCTGTTTACATTCTTAAGCTGAGTGCCATTCATCGAATAGTTTGCTTTCTCATTTAGGTATCCGATATGTAGTACTTTACATTTATCCGCATTGAAACTCATTTGCCAAATTTGGGCCCAACATGACAATTTATCTAGATTGTGTTGCATATCGTCAACTTGTTCTTTCGAGAGTACGCTATTTGCAATTTTTGTATCGTCAGCAAATTTTGAGATTGTACAGGTGAGACCCTCATCTATGTCGTTGATGTAAATTAGAAAGAGAATTGGTCCTAGTACCGATCCCTGGGGTACCCCGGGATTACCTTTACCCAGGTAAATGCACATAGGAATTTGACGAGATTTACAGTGGAGCATCTTCAATACAATTATCTGATACTTATAGGTGCTTGGACAACTGATAGAGGGTTATATGGACTCTTAACAATTACATACAATAAATAAGTGAGCGACCAGACGTTGACCTTCTGGTTAACTCAATGGCAGAACACTAGAGACAAGATTTATATAGGATTCCCACAGAGTTAATGAGTTACTTAATCACACTAAATTACCATTTGTTAAATATACAGAACGGTTGAATCGAGCTGCAACACTACCGGACGTCATAGGCACTTCTTATCCCTATCTCAGTCATTTCTATAGCTACACACTCATCATAAACATTAATCAATCGTATCATTAATTACACACTGTATGATCTGTCGCGAAAATACTTCTTGGGGTGCTGCATGCACATTCCGTTGCATGGTCCTTAGCACTACCAAACCCTAGAATCGCTGCCTGGTCAGAGGGATATTAATGATAATCAATTACTAGCTCACTCAAGGATTATAGTAAAAAATATGTACAATCTGGTAAGACACAAGAGGCGTCAAGGGAATAGCAACTAGGTTATTATTCAGAAAGCATTCTCCCGGGACACATCTGCTTCCCACTGTTACACAGCAGGGGTCTTGTCACTCTCCAGGGGATGCCTGCTTGCCTAGGAGGCTAGGACTGTTCCCGCGTCTTTGTTCCTTTTCTGAGGCCATCGTAGACTTGTCTCGGCCTGTAATGTAGGTGAAACCTAGGCTCTGTGGTTAGCGACATAGACTCAGCTGCAAGCACAGGAGGTTCCACCTTTAATGACATCAGAGGGACTGGGCCTGGGGCGGCAGGAACACTGGTCGTGTGTACCGAGTATGTTGCCCAGGAAGTTGCAGTCCAATATACTGCATCAAATGAAGGTGTCGAGGGTGGTGTACAGAGGAACCGCATGAAGGTTAGTTGTATCGCCTTAACTTCCAGTGATTATTTAACCATTTCAATGTAGGGACGTCATATTATTGTATTTTGTCTACCATTAGATGATTTTAGTCAGTATAAGAAGAATGTTCAGCAATAAAAAGACTACACACCATCTCAATTAACCTTCTAACTACCACAGATCCTTCCTAAGCTGCATATAACACCATAATATAGCTAGAATCAACTATAAGAGACGCTACCCGTTCTGAAGGGGCTAAAGAGCGGAGGCGGTGTGGTGATCACGGTTGCAAGGTTGTCGATTCTGGATGAATTCCCAACAGTTTTGTTTTCCCTTATCACTTAATTGTTTCTTCCCTTCTCATCTTGTTTCTCACCCTTTCTCTAATATTATTCCTTCTTCCTTTCCTTCTAATCTCTATTTTTTTTATTACTGTGCCCTCTAATCTCTATTTTTTCCGTATAGTGTATTGTTAATTTATAATATGAATGGTATTTCCCCCTTAACTAGTATTTAATATTTTATTTAACGCTCTCTCTCTATTTAACTATTTCAATCACACACACACACACACACACACACACACACGCTCTTAATATCTCTCTCATATGTATTTACACCCTGTTCTCTTTTCCAACGTATATACATTTTAAATATTTCTTATAGTATTTTGCCTTCCCCTTCATTTTTTTTAGTTAATTTTATTTTGGTTTTGGTCCAATAGTTTTTGACGTTGGTCAGACTTTTTAGTTATGTTTTTTGTTTTGTTTTTATTTGCTTTCTGTTCAACAATCATATATTTTCTCTGCATATTTTAGTTATTCTCAACACCTCTCCCTCCCCCCCCCCCCCTCTCCCTCTCTCTTTCGCTCTCTCTCTCTCTCACACATACACACACACACACACATACACACTCACACCCAAGCGGTGGTGTGTTTATCGGTACACACGTTAATTATGCATGCTTACAAGTAAATTTTTCGATTCTTAAGGCTAAATATAACTATATACAGTAGATCAAACTTAACCTACCGTAACCTACCTAACTTACCTAACCTAACCAAAAACACTCCATTTCAACGCATTTTAAAGAGGTGTGTACACTTAAACTGTCGCCCCAAACCTCATGTACCTGCAAACCTACATAATTAGTCAATGTTGTACCTTTAAGCACACCACCGCTTGTCCACACACACACACACACACACACACTCTCTCTCTCTCTCTTTCTAGTAATGTTTGTCATATTTCCGCCCATTACCCCTGGCCTCTTTATCCCCCTCCAGCCTTCTGGTAACTCGCTAACTTTACTAATTACACTTATACCTCCTCCACTTTACTAATTACACTTATACCTCCTCCACTTTACTAATTACACTTATACCTCCACTTTACTAATTACACTTAACCTCCTCCACTTTACTAATTACACTTATACCTCCTCCACTTTACTAATTACACTTATACCTCCTCCACTTTACTAATTACACTTATACCTCCTCCACTTTACTAATTACACTTATACCTCCTCCACTTTACTAATTACACTTATACCTCCTCCACTTTTTACACCCCTCCACTGTTCTTGCGTGAGTTCTGGTGTATTTTTGTCATTAAGGGGAAAAGGTCGTTTTTCTGGACCACTTTCTCCGCCGTATTTAGCCCCATTAGTTTTGACACTTTGAGACGTTTGGGCAAAACATTTGATGATTTTGACATCTTTAGCTCCATTTCGTTGTCAATTTTAAGACCTATCGTGCCATTTAGGTGTCTATTTTTCTTCTTGGCGAGCGATAGCAAGCCTTTAATTATAAGAGGAACCGGCCTTCGATGGGGAAATTTTTCTAACGAAAAATGTACACATTTATCTTGGGGAGGGGGGGTCTAGGGGGTGTTTTTCTAAGTTTGAGAGAGGTCTAGCGAGGAATCTAAACAATAAATTAATACATGAATTAATAGGAAAACAAAAATAAAAAATAAAAACCAGCTACTAGCCCTTAAGTGTCTTCCCTATATTATGGCTGCTAGTAAACGATTATACTTCACTTAGGAGGGATTGTGGGAGTATGAGGATTAAGGGGGGATGGTTCGCTTCTCTGGACACCCTTCTCACTCATGCTTAGCCCCAGTGGATTTTATATTTTATGACGTTCAGCCAATTAGTTTGGTAATTTTAAGGCTTTTCACCCCATTGCGTTGTAAATGTTTAGACTCTTCGTGTCATTTAGGTGTTGATTTTTTCCTGGCGAGCGATAGAGAGCCTGTATTTTAAGGACAATTCGGCTGGGACATTTTTCTATCGAAAAATGTACAAATTTGTTTTGAAGACGATGTTTTTGTTTTTTCTATGTGAGTGAGGGACACAAAAGGCAGAACTGCCTGTAGCGAGTGCCTCCCCCATAGTTGAAAGACTGACAGGGCCAAAATCAAAGGACGTTCGAGCCAACATGCCTGGACACAAAGAGTTTGAAGCAATTTAAGTCATAAGAGGAGGGAAAGACTAATTCTGGGAGAGAGTGCCAGAGCTCAGCTGTTAAATAGAAGAAAGTCTGAGAGTAACGTTTCACTCTTGGGTCGGAGAGCTGCACAGAGTAGGGGTGGGATTGTGTTGCAAGACGGATACCGCGTACTCTACGTAGAGGAGGTGGTATACACTGGGAGAGCTCTGAGGAGCACTGATTATTGTAGTAGCGATAGAATTAAGTAACACCCCGTTCTTAACATTAATCATTAATTACAAACCCCAATGTACTTGAATAAACTAATGAAAGAATATGGTCCTCCCAGGATTAGAACTCGGGACACCACACCCAGAACATAAGCATCTAAACTATTACTCCACCAACACAGTTAAAGGTTGAATACACAATAACGATTAATATCCATTTTCGAATTTTGGATAGCGAGAGAGATGTAACGTTGCGGCGAAGAGAGAGAGTTTGCAGAGAGTTGGTGAGTGTGCGGGAATTAATGATACGAAAGGCCTTCCTTTCTACTTTGTCTAGGACTGCGGTGCGAGAGGATCCTCTCCACACATGTGAACAATACTCACTACAAGGACGCACTGTGCCCCTCTACAGAGCAAGAAGCTGTGCAGGGATAAAGAACCCCATGAGGCGGTTGAGCACACTCAGCTTCTGGGAGGCTGCTTTAGCAGGACTGGTAATGTGATCCTTCCAAGTGAGAGCAGAAGAAAAAGAGACACCAAGAATATTGAGAGAAGATGAAAGATTGATTTTTGTATTGTTGAAGAATAAGGGATAGTCCGCTGGGAGTTCCTTACGGGTAGATACTGTAGATGGAGAAATTGGGCTTTGGAAGCATAAAAGGCAACAAGCTTTTCTCTGCCCCAATTAGAAATAGTAGTTAGATCAGAAGATAAGTGTTGTATGGCTTCATTACGTTTGTCTTTGAGGGATTGCTGGCTGGGGTGTTCTGGAAAACTAATTGAGTAGCGTAAGGTAGAGTCATCTGCGTATGAATGAATGGGACTAAAGGTACTGTTGAGAAGATCATTTATGAAAATTAGAAAGAGAATAGGAGATAGGACAGAGCCCTGGGGAACATCAGAGTTGATAGGATGAGGAAGTGAGCGATGGCTATCTACAACCGCAGCTATGGAACAGCCGGAAAGGAAATTAGAGACAAAGACACAGATGGAGGGATAGAAACCGAAGGAAGGTAGTTTAGAAACTAAAGATTTGTGCCAGACTCTATCGAAGGCCTTCGATATGTCTAGCGCAATTGAAAAGGTCTCACCGAAGTCCCAAAAGGAGGATGACCTAGAGTTAGTAAGATATGAAAGAAGATCACCAATAGAGCGACCTTTGAGGAAGCCATACTGGAGATCTGAAAGTAGATTATGAGAAAAGACATGCTTAAGAAATTTGGAAGCAAAAATAGTTTTAAAAACTTTAGAGATACAAGAGATGAGAGCAATTGGACGATAGTTGGAGGGTTGAGAGCGGTCACCCTTCTTTGGGACAGGTTGAATTAGAGCAAATTTCCAGCAAGAAGGGAAGACGTTAGAGGAGAGACAGAGACAAAAGAGTTTGCCTAGGCAGAGAGTCAGCACGGAAGCACAGTTTTCGAGTACAACAGGAGGAACACCATCCGGACCATACGCCTTCTTATTACTAAGCACAGAGAGGGTAGAAGAGATTAGGATATTAGGTATAAGTAGGGGAGAGGGGGCTGGAGAGGGAGGGATAGCACCGGAATCATCTTAGGTGGAGCTTCTAGCAAAAGTTTGAGCGAAGAGTTCAGCTTTGTCAGAAGAGGAAGTGATGGTTGTGCCATCAGAATGGAAAAGGGGAGGGAAAGACGAGGAAGAAAAATTGTTGGAGAGGTTTTTGTCTAGATGCCAGAAAGCTTGGGAAGAACTAGAGTTGGATAGTTCAGTGTATATATTATTGATGAATGAGTGTTTGGCAAGTCGAAGAACAGATTTGGCTTGATTCCGGGCAGACACATAAGAAGAATGAGATTCTTGAGTTTTAAGGCGTCGGTACTGTTTGATTGCTTCCTCCTTGTTGTGAACAGCAATAGAACAAGCTTGAGTAAACCAAGATTTGTTTGCAATAGACTGAGAGAAAGAAAATGGAATGTATGCTTCCATGCCCGATAGCACTCTCCAAGGGTCCTCGGCCACGGAAGCAGAAATCATTCCATTCCATAGGGGGGGAGGGGGGGGGGGGGCGGAAGGGGGTTAAACTTGATGGAAGTGTAGGGAGGAAACTAAATAAATGATAAACAGATACATAAATTCAGTTGCCCTCTGACCCCTGACCTGTGCGGACGTCCCCAGTGACCGCTAGTGAACCTGTTTACCCTTAGTGAGGTCCTAGTGAACTTTCTTAGTGATGGCTGTTGTTGATGAGTCTGCTGTCTCCTCCCATATTCTCCAGCTTTGTCTTGCTTTGCAAGAAAGACTGGAGAGTGTGGAGCAGGAGATTCAGTGTCTCAAAGATGAAAATTTGGCCTTGAGACTAGCTATGGCGGAGAAGAAGTGTGAGCTACCGGAAGTGTTCCCAGGGATCGTGAAGCCCCTTGGAAAGTGGTGTCAACCAGTGCAACGGCCTGCAAGCTGAAAAGGCAGCCACTCAAGACCCACAACAACTTCAGCACCTTGGCTGATGAGAGTGATGGCGAGGAAGTGGCGATCATCGAGGCAGTGAGAGGGGAGGGGGGGAAGTCTGCTGCTGTTGCTGCTACAACTCCTGCTACACGCCGACAACGGAAAAAAGCTAAGTTCATTGTCGGTGATTCAATGGTTAGGTACCTTGACGGGGCTACTAACACTCATGTTAGTAAAGTTGTCTGCCTACCTGGAGCCGGAGTCGGGAGGGTGGCAGAGAAGATGGATGGTGTCCTAGAAGTGGGTGGGGAGGACCCCATCATCTTCATCAACGCGGGATCCAATGACATATGGAGATGCAGGACTGAGGAGTTGCTGACCAAGTACCAGGAAATGCTGGAGAGGATCAAGGAGAAGGGTGGATTTCCTGTGGTACACAGTATCCTGCCAAGAAGAGGGGTACGGAAGGAATGGTCCTCCAGGGCTATTGGTGTAAATAGCCGGCTGGAGAAGTATTGCAAGGCAAAGTCAATACCATTCCTAGATAACTGGACCCACTTCTATGGTAAGGATGAACTGTATGCCCAGGATGGAGTACATCTTTCTCGACTAGGAGTTTCGACCTTGGCCAGCTCACTGGACAAGATTGTTGCGGGGTTTCGTTAAAAAAACCTGGGTGTGTAAGTAAAATACTGTCTCCATATGGAGCAGGTACGTCATGTGACAAACCAGTGAGTAAAATAGAAATAATCAGTCAAGATAGTGCGAATATAGTGATGTGTAATAGTATTATCGATAACACTACACATGTAACTGATAGTAAAGATGAGATTACTGATAGAGCAGAATTTCCGCCTAGAGCTAGTAGTTCAACAGGAAATAATAAGTTAGCTAAAAACAATAGAAAATTAGTTGCAAATAAAAGTAATAGGTTGAGGGTATATTATACAAATTGTAGGAGTTTATGTAACAAAATGAACGAACTTAGAGCACTCGTTAGCACAGAAAATATAGACATAATAGCGCTAACTGAAACGTGGATTAATACAGAATCTAGGCATTTTTTAGCAGAATTTGATATTCCAGGATATAGTTTGTTTAAATATGACCGAACAAGTAGGAGGGGCGGGGGTATAGCAGTGTTTGTCAGGAGTACATTAAAAAGCTGTATTAAATCAGGTATTAGACTAAATAATGATAATGAAAGTGTTTGGGTAGAGGTTAACGAAGGTAGTGAGACCATAGTTATTGGAGTTATATATAGACCGCCTAATATGAGTAGAAATGGCGGAACATCGTTATGGGAGGAAATTAAAATAGCATCAAGGTTTAGCAATGTGTGCATTATGGGGGATTTTAATTTTCCGAACATTGATTGGCAGCACCAAATAGGCGACTCCGATTCAGTAGAGTTTATTGAGGTTGTACAAGATAGTTTTTTATTTCAATTCATAGATACGCCAACTAGAGGTATTAATATTCTTGATTTAGTTTTCAGTAACAATGAACATATGATAAATGATGTAGAGATTGGTGACCACCTAGGAAATAGCGATCATAAATCTATTTATTTTAATATACAATGGACAGGGAATGCTAAAGAGAATACGACACTTATCCCAGATTTCAGAAAAGCCGATTATGGTGGGCTAAGAAGAGACTTAAGGGTGGACCCTATTGTTAAGCAATTAAGTCAGGATATGCCAGAGTTAAACTTGCCACCTACATATAACCAGTTTATTGCTTCACTCCACAATGCTCAAAATAAATATATCCCTAAAAGAAAATTGAGATCGCCGCAGAACCAACCAAAATGGATGACTAATAAGCTAATAGTTCTTATAGGAAAAAAGAAAGGAATATATAGAAAAATAAAGAAAGGCGAAAATCATCTACATATATACTATCAGACTCTATCAAGACAGGTTAAAAAGGAAATCAGGAAAGCAAAAAGAAATTATGAAATAAGGATAGCCAGTGACTCAAAAAATAACCCTAAAGCTTTTTACCAACTATATAAATCTAAAGTTAGAGATGTAATAGGCCCCCTAAAAACTTCAATAGGAGAAATAACAGAAAATGATTTAGAAATGTGCAGTACATTAAATAGTCAGTTTCTTTCCGTTTTCACTAATGAAAATTTGGCACAGATTCCAGAAGTCAATATGGTATATAGTGATAGTATAGAAAATATGTTAAGTACAGTTCGTATAAGTAGAAATGATGTGCTTAAGGAAATTGACAGACTGAAACCTCAAAAATCGCCTGGTCCTGACGAGGTATATGCTAGAGTATTAAAAGAATGCAGAGATGAGTTAAGTAGCCCATTAGCATTTTTATTTAACAAGTCTTTAGAAAGAGGTTTAGTTCCAGAAGCTTGGAAGCTTGCAAATGTAGTTCCGATCTTCAAAAAAGGTGATAAATCGATAGCATCCAATTACCGTCCCATTAGTCTCACATCAATCATAGGAAAGTTGCTAGAGTCTATTATTGCTAGGAAAATTAGAAGCCACTTAGTAAATTTAACTTAATAAATTCTTCTCAGCATGGATTCACTCAGGGACGTTCTTGCCTTACTAATTTGCTTAGCTTTTTCTCAGAGGTATATGAAGCAGTAGAAAGTGACAAGTCATATGATATTATTTATTTAGATTTCAGTAAAGCTTTCGACAGAGTCCCTCATGAGAGATTGATGAGAAAGGTTGAGGCACATGGAATAGGAGGATCGTTGTTGGGATGGATTAGGTCATGGCTAATTGGTAGGAAACAGAGAGTCAGCATAAATGGTACCAAGTCAGAGTGGGGAGCAGTCAAAAGTGGTGTCCCCCAGGGATCGGTATTAGGTCCCCTGTTGTTTCTTATATACATAAATGACCTAGATTTAGGTATAACTAGTAGGATAAGTAAATTCTTATGAACCCGAGAATCCTGTTTGCCTTATTACGAACGCTTATACACTGTTTTCTAGGCTTCAAATCATTGCTAACAAACACACCTAGATCTTTCTCGCAGTCTGAATTTTCTAATTCTAAATTAGCTAGTTTATATTTAACATTTGTTTGCATCTTCCCTATCTTTAATACCTTGCATTTGTCAATGTTAAACTTCATCTGCCAATTTACTGACCATTCATGTAAGGTATCTAGATCCCTTTGGAGGCACTCTATATCGCTATCTGAATCAATTGATCTCCCCATTTAGTATCGTCTGCGAATTTACTTATCCTACTAGTTATACCTAAATCTAGGTCATTTATGTATATAAGAAACAACAGGGGACCTAATACCGATCCCTGGGGGACACCACTTTTGACTGCTCCCCACTCTGACTTGGTACCATTTATGCTGACTCTCTGTTTCCTACCAATTAGCCATGACCTAATCCATCCCAACAACGACCCTCCTATTCCATGTGC
The DNA here is from genome assembly GCA_032716605.1 of Paralithodes platypus. Lineage (NCBI taxonomy): Eukaryota > Metazoa > Arthropoda > Malacostraca > Decapoda > Lithodidae > Paralithodes > Paralithodes platypus. The sequence goes on from CM064484.1 coordinate 3,012,575, forward strand.
CTCAACCTTTCTCATCAATCTCTCATGAGGGGACTCTGTCGAAAGCTTTACTGAAATCTAAATATATAATATCATATGACTTGTCACTATCTACTGCTTCATATACCTCTGAGAAAAAAGCTAAGCAAATTAGTAAGGCACGAACGTCCCTGAGTGAATCCATGCTGAGAAGAATTTATTAAGTTAAATTTTACTAAGTGGCTTCTAATTTTCCTAGCAATAATAGACTCTAGCAACTTTCCTATGATTGATGTGAGACTAATGGGACGGTAATTGGATGCTATCGATTTATCACCTTTTTTGAAGATCGGAACTACATTTGCAAGCTTCCAAGCTTCTGGAACTAAACCTGTTTCTAATGACTTGTTAAATATAAATGCTAATGGACTACTTAACTCATCTCTGCATTCTTTTAATACTCTAGCATATACCTCGTCAGGACCAGGCGATTTTTGATTATGCTGTCCAATTTTGGTGTCCTTATTACAGAATGGACATAGATTCATTGGAGAGAATACAGCGTAGAATGACAAAAATGATCCATAATATTAGAAATCTTTCGTATGAAGAAAGGTTGAAGAAATTAGGTTTACATTCGTTAGAGAGACGCAGAGTTAGAGGGGATATGATACAGGTGTTCAAGTGGGTTAGTGGGATTAACAAAGGGGACATGACAAATGTACTAAAGCTCAGTGATAGCGAAAGAACTCGTACCAATGGTTTCAAATTAGATAAATTTCGTTTCAGAAAAGATATAGGCAAATATTGGTTTGGTAACAGAGTTGTAGATGGGTGGAATGGACTACCAAGTGCTATAGTGGGGTCTAAAACGGTAGGGAGCTTTAAGATAAAATTGGATAAGCATATGGACGAGAAGGGTTGGGTGTGAAGGGGGATCAGCCGGGTTGGGCCAATCAGCACTCTGCATACCCCCATAATCCTGCGTTAATCTCTAACCGTTTTGGTAAGATGATCCTCAGGGTATTAGAGTGTTGTGCCTATAATTGGGCTTTGTAATTGAACTGGGGTTGTGTGGGACAGGGATCTGCCTTGCTTAGGCCAATCGGCTTTCTGCAGACTCCCATTTTCTTATGTTCTTATGTTCTTATAAATGAGGTAATATATACGCCCATCCCCCTTAATTTTGCATCTCTCTTGCTATTTTATTGCTACTTCAATAATCAGTGTTCCTCAGAGCTTTCCCAGTGTATACCACCTCCTCTACGTAGGGTACGTAGTACCCGTCTTGCAACACAATCCCACTCCTACTCTGTGCAACTCTCCAACTCAAGAGTGAAACGATACTCCCAATCTTTCTTCTATTCTTATATTCAACAGCTGAGCTCTTGAACTCTCTCTCTCTGAATCCATCTTTCCCTCATACTATGACTTAAATTGCTTCAAACTCCGTGTGTCCAGGCATTTTGGCTCGGCTGTTCCTTGATTTTTGCCCTGTCACTCTTTCAACACTGGGGGAGGCACTCGTCACAGGCAGTTTTGCCTTTTGTCTCCCTCTACCACATAGAACAAAACATGAACAAGAGTTTACCCCTTCATTCAAAACGGGCCTTCCAAAGCTGAGATACATCGTCTAAAGTTAGCCAGAATATAATGAAAAAAGAGTCCTGGAAGACTGAAAGGGTTGACCATAATAATAGAATATTATAATAATTATACTGTATAGGTTTGACCATAATAATAGGATATTATAATAATTATACTGTATAGGTTTGACCATAATAATATTATAATAATTATACTGTATAGGTTTGACCATAATAATAGGATATTATAATAATTATACTGTATAGGTTTGACCATAATAATAGTATATTATAATAATTATACAGTATAGGTTTGACCATAATAATAGGATATTATAATAATTATACAGTATAGGTTTGACCATAATAATAGTATATTATAATAATTATACTGTATAGGTTTGACCATAATAATAGTATATTATAATAATTATACAGTATAGGTTTGACCATAATAATAGTATATTATAATAATTATACAGTATAGGTTTGACCATAATAATAGTATATTATAATAATTATACTGTATAGGTTTGACCATAATAATAGTATATTATAATAATTATACAGTATAGGTTTTGATTTATTTCAGTTTGATTAGCTTTAATATTTTGCGTTTATTTTCAGTTAGGCTACTGCTAAGCGATGTTTTACAACTGCGGGAGGGCATGAGCAACATTATGGACAGATATTTACATATCCATTACAGGGAGATAAAAACAAACATCTGGACCTTCTCCCTCGTTTTTAGCCCCACTAGTTTAGAGTTTTTAAGACGTTCGACCCATTAGTTTGGCGATTGTACCACCTTTAGCTCCATTTCGTTGTCATTTTTAAGACCTACCGTGCCATTTAAGTGTCGATTTTTTCCTGGCGAGTGATAGCGAGCCTGTAATTATAAGAGAAACTGGCCTTCAGCCGGGAAATTTTTCTACCGAAAAATGTACAAATTTATCTTGAATGGGTGTCTAGGGGGTGTTATTCTAAGTTTGGAGGAGGAAACTAAAACATATGAATACATTAATTCATTGACCAAAAAAACACCCACTTGTCCCTAATGTACATCATTTTTGTTATACGAGTTGTCAAGTAATTTCGGGAACATTGTGCTTCTTCGTTTCAGTATAACTCTGTCTGTAGGCTATACGAGTTGGTTTCAGTATAACTCTGTCTGTAGGCTATACGAGTTGGTTTTGATTCTGGGTAACATTGGGCGATTTTGTTAAGTTTAAGGGGCTAATGCTTGCTTTTTGGTCTGTATTAATTATTATATTTTCGAATGTCTTCGCTAGACCTCCATTAGGCTTAAAAAAACACCCCCTGGACGCCCTTTAAGGATATCAATGTGTACATTTTTCGGTAGAAATTTTCCCGGCCGAAGTCCGGTTTCTCTTTAAAATACAGGCTCGATATCGCTCGCCAGGACAAAAATCGACACCTAAATGTCATGAAAAGTCTTGATATTGATATAGATGGGACAATTTGTTTGTATATCGCCAAACTAATGGGCCGAACGTCTTAAAACCTAAATACCAGTGAGACTAAACATGAGGGAGAAGGGGGCCAGAAAAACTGCCCCATCTCCCCTTAACCCCTTCTGTACCGCAACGTCTTTTTAATTTGACTCTGGCTATATTTAGATGATTTTGTGCAGTTTAAGAAGGATCTGTGGAGGTATAAAGAGTTAAGTGAGACAGTTCGAAGCCTGTTCATTGTTGGAGGCTCTTAAGAAACTGAATAAAATCGTCTAATAGTAGCCAAAATAAAGTTAAAAAGACGTCGCCGGTACAGAAGGGGTTAAGAAGACCCTCTAGGAATCAATGGGGTCAGGTGCATGTCAATCAACCCTCTGATACCCAACATTGCTTCCTAAGCTGAATCAATGGGGTCAGGTGCATGTCAATCAACCCTCTGATACCCAACATTGCTTCCTAAGCTGAATCAAATCGTCTAGTGATAGGAGGTTTAACCCTTTCAGTACCAGTTCCGTCCTTTTCATATTAATGCTGGCTACTATTAGACGATTGTGTTCAGTTTAAGAAGGGCCTCCAGCAATGACAAACCTTGGAACTATCTTAATTAACCCTTTTTACTACCACAGATCCTTCCAATTCTGCACAACATCGTCTAAATATAGCTAGAATAAAATACGAAAGACGTCGCTGGTACAGAAGGGGTTAAACAAGTCAATTGTCTCGTGGTCATATTAAGGGGGGGTCACCTGCATTTGTTCTCTACTTTTATCTCTTTCTCTGGCTTGTATCCTTTCGGTCCCATTCAGCCTACTCTATTAAGACGTTTATCCCAATCCAGGTGTCGAATTCTTTCTGGTGAGCGATAGCAAGCCAGCATTGTATGAAGAAATCCGGCTTCGTCGGAGAAATGTTTATATCGAAATATATACAAATTAAGCCTGCTGTTAAAAATAATGTTTTAAAATATGCTGGCTCGCTACCGCTCACCAGGAAAATATAGACACCTTGATGGGGATATACGTCTTAAAACAGTAGGCTGAAAGGGGTCGAATGCATACAACCCAGAGGGAGAGAAAAACTAAAACGAGGTGGGCCCCCTTAAAAAAAGAAAAACATCTTCGCTTACTGTTTAAAACATTTGAGTTACAGCTGACGTTTCGCAAAGAAAATATATACACATCTCTCTCTCTCTCTCTCTCTCTCTGTATGGCTGTCGATCTGTCTATCTATCTATTTGTGTATCTATCTCTGTTGAGTGCATTGCGAGTAGTGATATGTGGTATTTCTGTGTTGCGTGCATTTGGGTATTGACACTGTAAGTGTGTGTGTGTGTGTGTGTGTGTGTGTACATGTGAGCGTGTTTTCCTGGTAGCTGGTCTTCCATACCAATCAGCCTCGACGGTCGGCCTTTCTCCATTTCTGTTTCCAATTTCAAGCTGTCTGCCTTACCTGCCTGCCTGCCTTCCTGTCTGCCTATCATATAATTATCTGCCTGTCTTTCCCATCTACCTACCTTCCATATAACTGTCTGCCTGCCTTTCTGTCTGTCTGTCCATTATATAATTGGCTGTCTGTCTTTCCCGTTTGCCTACCTTCCTTCCTATCATACAAGTGTTTGTCTGCTTGCCTGTATATTTGCCTATCATATAATTGTATGTCTGTCTTCCTGCCTCTGCCCATCATAACATAATATTCCTGCCTTCCTTACTGTCTACCTGTCAGCCTATCATACAACTGTCAGCTTATCATACAACTGTCAGCCTATCATACAACTGTCACCCTATCATACAACTGTCAGCCTATCATACAACTGTCAGCCTATCATACAACTGTCAGCCTATCATACAACTGTCAGCCTATCATACAACTGTCAGTCTATCATACAATTGTCAGCTTATCATACAACTGTCAGCCTATCATACAACTGTCAGCCTATCATACAACTGTCAGCCTATCATACAACTGTCAGCCTATCATACAACTGTCAGCCTATCATACAACTGTCAGTCTATCATACAACTGTCAGCTTATCATACAACTGTCAGCCTATCATACAACTGTCAGCCTATCATACAACTGTCAGCCTATCATACAACTGTCAGCCTATCATACAACGGTCAGCCTATCATGCAACTGTCAGCCTATCATACAACGGTCTGCCTGCCTTCCTACCAGCTTGTATGTCTATTACATAATTGTCTGTCTGTCTGCCTGTTTGTCTAACCCGTTTAATGTGATGGTCAGATATATACCTAATTACCTACCACCCTTAAAAGGGAGGCGTTTATTTATTGTTCGATTTATTTAATTAAGTATTTATTATTATTTTTTAGTTTCTTCCCTAGACCTCGATCAAGCTTAAAACAATATACATACCCAAGATCCCCCTTCAAGATAAATGTGTACATGTTTCGGTAGAAAATTTGTCCGGCCGATAGGCTGGGTCCTCTTATATAACAGGCTCGCTATCGCTCGCCAGGAAAGAATCGACACCTAAATGGCATGCAAGGTCTCAATATTGACAATGAAGTGGGGTGACAGGCCATAAAATCGCCAAAGTAATGGGCCGAACATCTTAAAATCTGAAAACTAATGGGACTAAACCTGAGTGGGGTCATAAAACCCAACCCTCCCCCCTTCAATAAATGGCCTCCTGCACTTCTGAATTCACGCTACAGTACATAATTTGTTGTGTTACATATTTATTAATCACTATTACATATTAAGGGCACATGGGTAGTTTTTCTGGTCCCCCTTCTTCTTCATGTTTAGCCCCATTAGTTTTCAGATTTTAAGACGTTCACCCCATTAGTTTGTCGATTTTAAAACCTTTCGTCTCATTTCTATATCAATATCAAGACTTATCTTGTCATTTAGGTGTCGATTGTTTCCTAGCGAGCAATAGTGAGCCTGTAATTTTTCGGCCGGTTTCTATATCGACATATATACATATTTATCTTGAAGGGGAGTCTAGGGAGTTAATTTTAAGCTTCATGAAGGTCTAACGAGGAAACTAAATAATAAATGAATATATACATAGATAGATTCAAACAAATAACCACTGTCCCCTTAATTAATATAGGCCAAGTAATTGGACTATATAAAACAAAGGTGTCACATACTGCAAGATGATCTGTAAAATATTGATTCCAACACATGTTAGACATATAGCCCCCACCCCTACCCCTAAAATAACATCCACAATATTCCAACACATGTTAGACATATAGCCCCCACCCCTACCCCTAAAATAACATCCACAATATTCCAACACATGTTAGACATATAGCCCCCACCCCTACCCCTAAAATAACATCCACAATATTCCAACACATGTTAGACATATAACCCCCACCCCTACCCCTAAAATAATATCCACAATATGCATCGCAAATATAATGTTTTCAAGTAGCTTGAAAATGTTTTCATAATAATATATATAATAATAATATAATTTCTACTGGTAAATTTAAATACATATGTTGCATCTACCGTTCCCCAAATACTCCTCCAGAGCAAAGTCTTTTTGATTCTCTGTCCTCACAACTCAGTGTCCTCAACTTAAATGCTTCTTCTGAAATCACTGTGTTGGGTGATTTTAATGTCCATAATGTTGAATGGCTCACTCATTCAGCCAGGACTGATGATGCTGGTCTTGAATGTGAGCTATTTGCAGACTCATTTAATCTCATTCAACTAGTCAACCAACCCACCCGTGTACCAGATAATCCTAATCATAATTCCCACCTACTGGACTTATTTTTAACAACCAATTCAGAAAATTATGATGTTACAGTGAGGTCCCCACTTGGATCTTCTGATCACTGTCTGATACAGGCCACCTGTGTATCACCTACCACACCTTCCCACTCTGAACCTGTTTTGGTGACTAAATGGCATTACGATAGGGCAGACTGGGAGGGTCTTCAAGGTTTCTTTATTGATATTCCCTGGACCTCTTTCTTTTCTAATGATGCACACTCCACCTTGAGCCACATACAAGATTTTGTAAAAATTGGAATGGAAACTTTTATTCCTCATCAAAAGTACAGTAAAAGATCTAATTCACCTAAATGGTTTGACCATAATTGTGCTAGAGTAACTGAACAAAAAGCAATAGCCTACAATGCATACACAAGATCAAAAACACATGAAGCCTTTAATTACTTTAGAAACATCAGAAATCATGCCAAAACTGTATTAAACCTAACTAAATCAAACTTTCTCCATAAGCAGGCAAATAAACTTCTAAATAATCCAAATGATAACAAAATATTTTGGTCTACTCTTAACTCATTCAAATCCAACTTCACTACTGCTTCATCCATTCCACCATTAAAATCTCCGACTGGCAATCTTGTAAGTGACCCACGAGGTAAAGCTAACCTTCTTGCAGATATTTTCTCCACCAACTCAACCTTAGATGAAATAAATCAAGATGTCCCTGTACTTAATTTTAATTCACCTGAAATTCCCTCACTTAAGATCCACACCAGACATGTCAAAACTATTTTGCAGAATCTCTCAGTAGATAAGGCTCCTGGTCCAGATGAAATTCCTCCAATAGTACTTAAGAATTGCTCCTTGGTGCTCGCTCCTGTATTGGCAAAATTTTTCCGTCTGTGTACTCATACCTCATGCTTCCCAGTACCCTGGAAAGAAGCAAACATCCATCCAGTTCCTAAAAAAGGTGCCTCTTCTGATCCATCAAACTACAGACCAATAGCTATAACTTCCACTCTTGGCAAAGTTTTTGAAATTATATTAAATAATCACATAATTAAGCATCTGGAGAATAATAAATTAATCAGTGATAGGCAATATGGTTTTAGACGATGTCGATCAACTGCAGACATTCTTTGCCTTCTTACGCATCAAATCAACCAAGCTACAGACCAACATGGTGAAACACATACAATAGCACTGGATATATCAAAGGCATTTGATAGAGTCTGGCATCAATCCTTATTGTCGAAGATGTCACACTACGGCCTTGCATCATTAGTTCCACTAATTTCTTCTTATCTTCATAACAGAAAAATATGTGTAATGGTAGATGGCCTTTATTCTCAATTTCACTCAATAAATGCTGGTGTTCCCCAGGGATCAGTTTTGGCCCCAACTCTGTTCCTCATTCATATCAATGATCTCATATCTACCACTCATAATCCAATACATTCCTACGCAGATGACTCAACACTCCACAGTTCCTTCACATTTACCAATTCTTTCACCCAACCCGATCTTATAAATTCAAAAATAAACACTGCAATTTCTCTGAACCAGGACCTTTCTAGAATTAATGAATGGGGACAAGAGAATCTAGTTTCCTTTAATGCACAGAAAACCAAGTACATTCAATTTTCTAACCGACAGAATCTCACTGACTCCCATATATTTTTTAATGATGTAAATATTCCCACTTCCCCTAGTATTGACATTCTCGGTGTAACATTAACTACTAACTTGAGCTGGACACATTATGTTAGAAGCATTGCTAAGAATGCCTCTAAAAAACTGGGACTCCTGTACAGAGTTCGAGAATTCTTCACTGACGAGCAGTTGGCCGTAATATATAAAAGTCATGTGCGCTCTCAGATGGATTACTGTTCACCTCTGTGGGGTGGAAGTGGAGTGGTTGCATTGAGGCAGTTGGACAAAATTCAAAATAAAGCTATTAGATTAATCAATAACCCTGCAATCACACAGGACCTTCCTACATTAGCCATACGAAGAAACGTTGCATCCCTTGCATTATTCTACAGATATTTTCACAGCAATTGTTCCGAGGAACTTGCTTCAATTGTGCCGCCTCTCCACATCTTTCCCCGTAGAACTAGGGCAGCTGAGAGCGCCCATGAATTTACACTTTCTCCTCCACAATGCAGAACTTCTGCTTATCAGAATTCATTTATCCCCAGAGCTACTACTCATTGGAATTCACTTCCCTCGAATTGCTTTCCACAAACTTACAATCAACAAATGTTTAAATCCAGTTGTTACAAACATTTTATGAATGGAGGATGCCTTTAGGCACATGGACCTTTTTGTTTTATCTGTGTTTTTCCTTCCTCCGTTCATTGTCTCTTAAAAAAAAAAAAAAAAAAAAAAAAATAATATATAACGTTCATCACCAACTGATTATGCCTTCAGTATATATATAATATTTCAGTGTCACCTCTAGGTAACAAAAACCACTTCCCAGACTTCCTTTAAATTTAAGAAATACTCACCCAGACCTCCTTCAAAATAAATTTGTACATTTCATTATAGAAAAATGTCCCGCCCGAAAGCCGATTTCATCCTAGTTACAGGCTCGCTATTGCTCGCCCAGTAAAACAATCAACACGTGGATGGGGTGAAGCGGCTTTATATCGCCAAAGTAATAGGGTAAAGCGTCTTAAAATCTCCACACTAATGGAGGGAAACAGAGGAGGTCCAACACTCTCCCCCCCAAAAAAAATATATATATATAAATAGATAAATAAATAAATATATTAATTAATTAATAAATACAAATTAAATAATTACATCAAAGTAGAATATAGGAAATTGAATAAAAAGGGAAAGAGTGTAAAATATTTCAGGGGGAAGGGTTTATTTTTTTGGTTGATTATTTTATGTATTTATTATATTTTTAGTTTCCTCCCTAGACCTCCATCAAACTTAAAAACACATCCATTGGATCCCCCTTCTAAATTAATTTGTACATTTTTCGGTAGAAAAATTTCCCGGCCGAAGGCCGGTTCTTCCAAAATTACAGGCTCACTATCGTTCGCCAGGAATTAAATCGACACCTAAATAGCACGAGGGGTCTTAGTATTGACAAAGAAATGAGGCGAAAGGTCTTAAAATCAACAAACTATTGGGCCGAATGTCTTCAAAACTGAAAACTATTTGAGCTAAACACGAGGGAGAAGTGGGTCTAAAAAACCGAGCCATCTCACCTTAAAAGATACGCTTGGTTACTCATAATAAGGTCCATATCTAGAGTCTAACGAGTGCTATAGTCTGTTCATTATAGCTAGGCCAAAAATCCTGACCCCTAACCTCTGTAACTCAAAAAAGGTTAGAGTAAATGGGCTGTAGATTTCCACACCCGTTACCTGGCTGACTCCTCCCAAATGGTAGATATACTAGCTCAATTCCTCTTGTCTCTTTGGAGTTATAGGGGATAGTGTCCAAGATATTTGACCTAATTATAATGAGTAGATTGTAACCTAGCGAATTAAAGTAGCACAGCTAATATAAGGGTGTTTTTTCCGGAACCGTCGTAAGACCATCGTCGCAAGATCTAGCCGGATTTCTGTTTTTTCCGGTCCCGTCGCAAGCCCACCTTTAGCAAGCGAGACGCCAATCTTCGCTTGCAACAGAAAAATAGCTCCGTAGCTGGGTTGATGGTAAGCTGAAACCTCTCATTCAACTTACTGTTTGTTCATTCTAATTTTGTTCGGTTTATTTGTTTATCCAAACATTATCATATAATTTACTTGTCTATTATTAGGAAGTAGAGTAATAGGAGGCCAGAGTAACGAATATTCAATTGTTGATAATAAATTAATGACGGATAGTACGCTTGGGTAGATTTTGTCCAGGAAATAACAACAAACCTCGTTCAGCTGTTATGAACTGTGGCTATTTACTAACTGTTAACGCTAATCAGAATTGCATTTATACAATCCTTATGAATTTAATTGCTGGTGAATGTTATTCCGACTAAATAAAAGATGTACTGTATATATTTAATAAACATAGTATGCTGTCGGTTGCTGGCTTGGAGAAAGCTTGTGTTGTTTTTCCTGTCCTGTGATTATCTTGCGACGACTCGGTAGCAGCGATTGTCTTGCGACGGGACCGGAAAAACACAGCTTATTTATATGAATAAATAGAATCATAGCTGAAGGTTGATGAAGAGTGATGCGAAATATATAGTACGATAGTTAAGTAGATGAATTACAGTAACGAAAATAATAAATTAATTAAATGTAATAAATAAAGTAGGTGTGCAGTTTTTGCATTATCCCCCCCCAAAAAAAAAATAAAAAATAAATGCATACGCAACTCTGCGACCAAGAATTCTGCAAGTAGTATTGAATCTCTTAGGTGAAATCGGTTTATATGCAATTTATATATATACTGTATATATATTAAATGTTTTTATACTCACAGCCGGACTTGAACCACCGACAGTCAAAACAAGTGCCTATACTTTAATTCACTATACCACAGCGTGATAGAGGATACTTGTGTGCAGTGGATTAAAGAATAGACACTCGCCCTGACTGTTGGTGGTTCATGTCCGCCTGGGAGTATATAATATGTATATATACAATTACATTTATGATCACATTGAATATTAACTATTCAAATATTTATCTATAATATGGTCAGCGTAACACTATTTTGTAGCATTTTGAATATTTATTACAAATAGTGATCATATAGGCCTACTGTGACCTTGACCTTTGACATAAAATAAAATACATATATTTGGATGGTCATCGCATTGACCAACTGAATTTGCCTGTATAACTTGGTGACAATACATCAAACAGTCTAGGAGGAGTTTAGGGAAAATGACAAATACTCTTGTTTTGACCTTGACTTCTGACCTTAACTATTACAATATGTATGTGAAATTTGATACATATATAATATTTAAGTAATATGCCATAACACAACCAGTTTTTCAAAATTTGAGTAATCTTTCTTAATAAATAATTAAAGTTGACCTTTGATGTTGACCTTTGATCTTGACCTGTGACCTTGACCTTTATGTAAGAGTACATTTTTGTTTGCATTGACATTGCACATGAAAATCAAATAAGCATGCGTAATTTCATTGAAACCCATTAGATAGTTTCATATATATCAATAGAATAGTTGACCTTGACCTTTGACCATTATCTTGACCTTTATATTTCTTGATATTTATTATTTTACTTTTCAATTAAAGTGCAATTATCTCACCAAATTTTGTGAAGTTTGCATGGAAAGTAAAGAAAATAGCATACTGACCTTTTATTTGACCTTGACCTGTGAACTTGACCTTTCATATGGAATTGTATAGTTTCTTGCATGACCTTGGCCTAGGTATTCCGAATAAACATGGTAAGTCTAGTGAAAATCTAACAGTTAGTATAAGAAATACTAGTAGAAAAACAATTTTGACCTTTGACCTTGATCTTCGACCTTACCTTTTAGAATGTGTCTATAATGTGGGCAATACGATATCAAGGTTACCAGTAACTTGTATAGTGAAAATGAAGACATTTGAGTATAAAGTAAAATAAATAGTAAAAGTTGACCTTTGACCTTGACCTGGACCCTATGTCGGAATGTTTTTTTTTATTTATTGACATTGCCCCGGAAAATCAAATAAGCATGCCTAAGTTCATTAAAACCCATCAGTTAGTTTCATATATATTATTAGAATAGTTGACCTTGACATTTGACCTTTGTCTTGACCTTTATGATATGTGTGTCCAAATGTATTATTTCCTTTTCATTTAAAGTGCAACTATCTCACCAAATTTTGTGAAGTTTGCAAGAAAAGTGAAGAAAATAGCATAATGATCTTTTATTTGACCTTGACCTGTGACCTTGACCTTTATTATGGACTTGTATAGTTTCTTGTATGACCTTGGCCTAGGTATTCCGAATATACATGATAAGCCTAATGAAAATCTAACATAATACTAGTGAACATTTTATTTTGACATTTTATTTTGACCTTTGACCTTGACCTTTGACCTTACCCTTAAGAATCGTTTCATAAAAATTTGGTCAATACGATATATAGGTTACCAGTAACTTGTATAGTGAAAATGAAGACATTTGAGTAAAAAGTAAAATAAATAGTAAACGTTGACCTTTGACCATAACCTGTGACCTGGACCTTTATGTAAGTTTTTTTTTTTTTTTTTTATTGATATTGCCCCGGAAAATCAAATAAGCATGCCTAATTTCATTAAAACCCATCAGTTAGTTTCATATATATTAATAGAATAGTTGACCTTGACCTTTGACCTTTATGATATTCAAAATGTATTATTTACCTTTTCATTTAAAGTGCAACTATCTCACCAATTTTGTGAATTTTCATGAAAAATAAAGAAAATAGCATATTGACCATATATTTGACCTTGACCTGTGACCTTGACCTTTATTATGGAATTGTATAGTTTCTTGTCTGACCTTCGCCTAGGTATTCCGAATATACATGGTAAGCCTAGTGAGAATCTAACAATTAGTATACGAAATACTAGTGAAAAACTTATTTTGACGTTTGACCTTGACCTTTGTTCTTACCCTTAAGAATATTTACCTAAAATTTGGTCAATACGATATATAGGTTACCAGTAACTTGTATAGTGAAAATAAAGACATTTGAGTAAGAACTAAAAAATATGAAATATTGACCTTATTTCTTAACCTTGACCTTTGACCTTAACCTTTAAGTTAAATGGAATATTTCTTTTTGACTGACCTTCGCATTGACCAAATGAATATACCTGTGAAATTTGGTGAAAATCCATCAAACGGTCTAGGAGGAGTTTCCGGACAGACAGACGGACGACGACGACGACGACGACGGACGACGACGACAGACAAGCTGAATGGTGGTGCACAGTATACGGGTGGGATCTGTGTGTGCGATACCTCTCTGCTTTGCAGAGTTGATTAAATATATGACTGAGTATAATATGCAGTATAATCACCGGGAAGTATAATGAAAAACAAAGTAATATACTCTCTTTCTGTTTTTCACCCTCTCTCTCATATATATATATATATATATATATATATATATATATATATATATATATATTCTATATATATATTTATTTATATATACAAATATTTATATATATATATATGTATATATATATATATATATATATATATATATATATATATATATATATATACCAACAATCTAAATTAATATGGGGTGAAAATGAGTGGCGGTGTTGGTAGTGGGCGGGAAAATTGTGGAGGTTCGCGGAAATATAAGCAGGTCAGTAGGCAGGGAGGACGGGAAATGAGGCAGGAAGGCATAATGGGGGAGAGCAGAGGCAGGTAAAAGGGGTGGGAAATTTTAGACAGAGAGGTAGGCAGGTAAAAAGAGTGGAAAGTGTTAGGCAAGGAGATATAGGCACGCAGGTAGGCAGGTAAAAGCAGTGGAAAGAGTTAGGTAGGCAGTGAGGCAAAGTAAATGGGGTGGAAAGTGTTAGGCAGGCAGGTAAAAGCAGTGGAAAGTGTTAGGCAGGAAGTGAGGCAGGTAAAAGGGGTGAAAAGTGTTAGGCAAGGAGGTATATAAAGACAGGTAGCCTAGGCAGATACAAGAAGTGGAAAGTGTTAGGTAGTCAGTGACGCAAAGTGAAGGGTGTGGAAAGTGTTAGGCAGGCAGCGAGGCAGGTAAAAGGGGTGGACAGTGTTAGGGAGGGAGGTAGGCAGATAAAAGGGGTGTAAAGTGTTAGGCAGGCAGAGGGGTAAGGTTAAGAGGGTTGAAAGTGTTAGGAAGGGAGGGAAGGTAAGGTTAGGAAGGTAAGGTAGGCAGGTGAGAGGGATGGCACGTGTATGTTGAGCGGTACTTGACAAGTAGACAGAATGGATAAAAAACACCATATGGGGAGGAACACTTTATTGACACCGTTTTGCAGATAGCTTCTTCAGGTCACTAACAAACACTAACACCTAGGAGGCCTTAAATCTCGGTCATAAGGCCTCCTAGGCGCCAGTGTGTGTCACTGACCTGATTAAGAAGTTATCTGCGAAACGTTGTAAATAAAATACTCATTCTCAGATGGTGTTTTTTGCTATCCATGGTACATATAAATGGAGAGAGAGAGAGAGAGAGAGAGAGAGAGAGAGAGAGAGAGAGAGAGAGAGAGAGAGAGAGAGAGAGAGAGAGAGAGAGAGAGAGAGAGAGAGAGAGAGAGAGAGAGAAGAAAGGGGAAGAGAGGAAAACAGACAAAAGGGTGAAGTGACAAACATCAAGCTTAAAATTACACCCCCTTGAACCCATTTCAAGATACATTTATAAATTTTTCGGTAGAGAAAAGGCCGGTTCCTCTTAAATTACAGACTCGCTATCGCTCGCCAGGACAATATCGACACCTAAATGGCACGCAAGGTCTTACAATTGACAGAAATAGGGCGAACGTTCTTAACATCTCAAAAGCAATGGGGCTAAACATGAGGGAGAAAGGGGTCAAGAAAAACCCGCAAGTCTAAATCTACCCTTAAAGGCAGACAGATAGATGAAAAGGAACGTAGGTGTATATAAGGGCATACACATATACTGTATGCACATACACACACACACACACAGTCATTATCACGTACACAAATATTCACACACACACATACATACACAGACATTCATACACACACACAATCCGATATTAACACACACACACAAACACACACAGACACACACACACATACAATCACACACAGACAATAACACATTTACACACATACACATGCGGAGTGGTCTTGCCACTGGACTGGTAATCCAATGTACCCGGGTTCAAATCCCGAAATGTCAATGTTTAGATATTATTGGGATATAATTTATGGTGTATCTACTATCAGTGCATTACCACAAAGCCCACCGAAACGCCAAATAAATACCCTCATTGTTCCCTGATTAAATAGCAATGTATGAATATTCTCATATTCAAAACATGCTACAGGGGATGCAATGCCTAGTGAGTTCATTGCTCAATAGATGGCATTCTGAAAGTGAGTGTCCGAGTCTAGGAGTGAGACAGTGAAGCACTGGAGCGAGGCAGCTTCAGAGATGGGGCTGCTTCGAGCCGTGAGTGAGCAACTAAGCCCCATGTATCCTGCGTATGTAAGATGGCAGGGACCGGTTGCAGTTAAAAGTGCTTCACATGTCTCACCCCCTAGACTGGAACGAGACTTCACAAACTTCACCGTTCAATGTATAACGGTTGAATGTACAGGCTCTCAGCCTATGCCGGAGAGGGAGTAGTTGGAGTATAGAAAATTAAAATACACACACACACACACATACATATACAATCTCATACATACATGGACAATCACACACACATGCTCACCACACACACACCTCACACACCCACACACACACACACACACACACAATCATTGCACCCGTTGTTTTTATCACATCATACGTCCTCTTTATTTGGTCTCACTCTCACTCTAACTCTAACTCTTACTCTCTCTCTCTCTCACTTTCTCTCTCTCTTACACAGAAACTCCAAGTTATTACCACGTTTTCCTATGAAGAAAGTTATCTTGTAATATTATCTCCAGAAATTGTGTTGTCTGTATTGATCTTATATTGAGTAAAACAGACCCATGCTACACATGACCAAGACATTGATATACTGTATGTATGTATTTACAGTTCCAATTATTAGAGTCCGGGACCACTTTCGCGTTCCCTTGCCCTTTCTCTATCTCGTCTTGTAGCCTGACAATTTGTGTATGGAAATGTATACATGTTTGCCAGCATCCACACGGTGCAGTGGGGCAGTAAATAAAGGTTATTAAATAAAGTCTCTCCCATACACCCTCTCCACATCAACTCTCCCAGCTCTAGTTCAGCTTTATGTTCTCTAGTCCACGGAGGACATTACATGGGTACCCAATACTCCTATACTGTATATATAAGCTTTTGTGGATATGAACAATGTAATCTCTCTCTCTCTCTCTCTCCCTCTCTCTCTCTCTCTCTCTCTCTCTCTCTCTCTCTCTCTCTCTCTCTCTCTCTCTCTCTCTCTCTCTCTCTCTCTCTCTCTCTCTCTTTTCCTGTTCACGGGTATTTGGTACGGAGGAAATTACTAGGGAGATATTATTAACATGAGTATTCTGTATTTACCAGCCCTCACGGATTTTTTTTTTTTTTTTTTTTTTTTTTTTTTTTTTTTTAAGAGACAATGAACGGAGGAAGGAAAAACACAGATAAAACAAAAAGGTCCATGTGCCTAAAGGCATCCTCCATTCATAAAATGTTTGTAACAACTGGATTTAAACATTTGTTGATTGTAAGTTTGTGGAAAGCAATTCGAGGGAAGTGAATTCCAAAGAGTAGTAGCTCTGGGGATAAATGAATTCTGATAAGCAGAAGTTCTGCATTGTGGAGGAGAAAGTGTAAATTCATGGGCGCTCTCAGCTGCCCTAGTTCTACGGGGAAAGATGTGGAGAGGCGGCACAATTGAAGCAAGTTCCTCGGAACAATTGCTGTGAAAATATCTGTAGAATAATGCAAGGGATACAACGTTTCTTCGTATGGCTAATGTAGGAAGGTCCTGTGTGATTGCAGGGTTATTGATTAATCTAATAGCTTTATTTTGAATTTTGTCCAACTGCCTCAATGCAACCACTCCACTTCCACCCCACAGAGGTGAACAGTAATCCATCTGAGAGCGCACATGACTTTTATATATTACGGCCAACTGCTCGTCAGTGAAGAATTCTCGAACTCTGTACAGGAGTCCCAGTTTTTTAGAGGCATTCTTAGCAATGCTTCTAACATAATGTGTCCAGCTCAAGTTAGTAGTTAATGTTACACCGAGAATGTCAATACTAGGGGAAGTGGGAATATTTACATCATTAAAAAATATATGGGAGTCCGTGAGATTCTGTCGGTTAGAAAATTGAATGTACTTGGTTTTCTGTGCATTAAAGGAAACTAGATTCTCTTGTCCCCATTCATTAATTCTAGAAAGGTCCTGGTTCAGAGAAATTGCAGTGTTTATTTTTGAATTTATAAGATCGGGTTGGGTGAAAGAATTGGTAAATGTGAAGGAACTGTGGAGTGTTGAGTCATCTGCGTAGGAATGTATTGGATTATGAGTGGTAGATATGAGATCATTGATATGAATGAGGAACAGAGTTGGGGCCAAAACTGATCCCTGGGGAACACCAGCATTTATTGAGTGAAATTGAGAATAAAGGCCATCTACCATTACACGTATTTTTCTGTTATGAAGATAAGAAGAAATTAGTGGAACTAATGATGCAAGGCCGTAGTGTGACATCTTCGACAATAAGGATTGATGCCAGACTCTATCAAATGCCTTTGATATATACAGTGCTATTGTATGTGTTTCACCATGTTGGTCTGTAGCTTGGTTGATTTGATGCGTAAGAAGGCAAAGAATGTCTGCAGTTGATCGACATCGTCTAAAACCATATTGCCTATCACTGATTAATTTATTATTCTCCAGATGCTTAATTATGTGATTATTTAATATAATTTCAAAACTTTGCCAAGAGTGGAAGTTATAGCTATTGGTCTGTAGTTTGATGGATCTGAAGAGGCACCTTTTTTAGGAACTGGATGGATGTTTGCTTCTTTCCAGGGTACTGGGAAGCATGAGGTATGAGTACACAGACGGAAAAATTTTGCCAATACAGGAGCGAGCACCAAGGAGCAATTCTTAAGTACTATTGGAGGAATTTCATCTGGACCAGGAGCCTTATCTACTGAGAGATTCTGCAAAATAGTTTTGACATGTCTGGTGTGGATCTTAAGTGAGGGAATTTCAGGTGAATTAAAATTAAGTACAGGGACATCTTGATTTATGTCATCTAAGGTTGAGTTGGTGGAGAAATATCTGCAAGAAGGTTAGCTTTACCTCGTGGGTCACTTACAAGATTGCCAGTCGGAGATTTTAATGGTGGAATGGATGAAGCAGTAGTGAAGTTGGATTTGAATGAGTTAAGAGTAGACCAAAATATTTTGTTATCATTTGGATTATTTAGAAGTTTATTTGCCTGCTTATGGAGAAAGTTTGATTTAGTTAGGTTTAATACAGTTTTGGCATGATTTCTGATGTTTCTAAAGTAATTAAAGGCTTCATGTGTTTTTGATCTTGTGTATGCATTGTAGGCTATTGCTTTTTGTTCAGTTACTCTAGCACAATTATGGTCAAACCATTTAGGTGAATTAGATCTTTTACTGTACTTTTGATGAGGAATAAAAGTTTCCATTCCAATTTTTACAAAATCTTGTATGTGGCTCAAGGTGGAGTGTGCATCATTAGAAAAGAAAGAGGTCCAGGGAATATCAATAAAGAAACCTTGAAGACCCTCCCAGTCTGCCCTATCGTAATGCCATTTAGTCACCAAAACAGGTTCAGAGTGGGAAGGTGTGGTAGGTGATAGACAGGTGGCCTGTATCAGACAGTGATCAGAAGATCCAAGTGGGGACCTCACTGTAACATCATATTTTTCTGAATTGGTTGTTAAAAATAAGTCCAGTAGGTGGGAATTATGATTAGGATTATCTGGTACACGGGTGGGTTGGTTGACTAGTTGAATGAGATTAAATGAGTCTGCAAATAGCTCACATTCAAGAACAGCATCATCAGTCCTGGCTGAATGAGTGAGCCATTCAACATTATGGACATTAAAATCACCCAACACAGTGATTTCAGAAGAAGCATTTAAGTTGAGGACACTGAGTTGTGAGGACAGAGAATCAAAAAGACTTTGCTCTGGAGGAGTATTTGGGGAACGGTAGATGCAACATATGTATTTAAATTTACCAGCAGAAATTAATTTGTATATAGAATAATCAAAATAGGGACAATTGAAACTAGTAACCTCCTCCAGGGCAATTTCAGATTTTGCGAAGCAACATACACCACCTTTAGGTCTGAAATTTTGGAGCAGTTGATAACCTGGAAAATTAAATCTAGATGTGTCAGATGTGGATGTTACTTGAGTCTCTGTCAAAAAAAGGAGAGTAGGGGATTCTGCTTGAAGAAATTGGTGTACAGAATTGATGTTAGAGTGAAGTCCCCTTATATTACTAAAGCAATATTATAAGCAATGCACCTCTCCTGAGCAGCGTGCAAAGGGATCTTAGGGGCGGTTACCGTTTTTTTGTTTATCTTTCTCTCCTTTTCTCTCTTTCCCTGGCTTGTATCCATTTGGCCCCATTCAGTCACCTGTGTTAAGACGTTTATCCCCATCCAGGTGATGATTTCTTCCTGGCGAGCGATAGCGAGCCAGCATTGTATGGAGAAATCCGGCTTCGCCGGAGAAATTTTTCTATCGAAAAATTTACAAATTTAGCTTGCTGTCAAAACAAAAATATATATATGCTGGCTCGCTACCGCTAACAAGGAAAATATTGACATCTGGATGGGGGTTAACGTCTTAAAACAGTAGGCTGAATGGGGCTGAATGGATGCAAGTCAAAGAGAGAGGGAGAGAAAGAGAAAAAAAAAGCGAGGTGGGCTCCCTTAAGGTGGAAACTAATGTGTTGTAGTATCCCCTGCATTGATGGAGTACCATTTCTGACATGGCATGGTGCCTTGTGATGTCGTAGGCTGGGCAGATCCGTCCAAATATAACATTAACAAAACAAAAGTCTATATTTATACAGTTTATACATTCATTCAGCTATAAATAACGGTATTCATGTTTTTGACAAATTGACCCAAACGGTATACTTATTCTAGCAACTCAAGGAGAGAGACCCTGTGAAATTTAATCATATATCTATCTCCTAAATATATGTGCTGGTGCCTTTAAGGGGGCCCACCTCGTTTTTGTTTTCTCTCTCTTTCCCAATGGGTTGTATCCATTCGGCCTCATTCAGCATACTGTTTTAAGACGTTTGTCCCCATCTAGGTGTCGATAGGAAATTTTCCTGGCGAATGGTAGCTAGCCAGCATATTTAAACAAATTTTGTTGACAGCAGGCTAAATTTGTAAAACAATTTATAGAAAAATATCTCTGGCGAAGCCGGATTTCTTCATACAATGCTGACTCCCTATCGCTCGCCAGGAAGAAATTGACAGCTGGATGGGGATAAACGTCTCAAAACAGTAGGCTGAATGGGACCAAATGGACACAACCCAGATAAAAAGAAAACAATAAAGGCAACCCGCTGAAAGAGTTACAGAAAATCCATGTGTTTGAAACGACCCTAGGCAAGATTGGTCTGAGCAAGAGAGAGTGTGGGGGGGTTGGTGAAGAGGGATGGATGAGAGAGAGAGAGAGATATAGAGAGAGGGAGAGAGAGAGAGATAGAACATGTGTAGTCGTCAGATGTTGCAGGAAGAGGCCTTAAAAGAATTAGAAGAGTGGAAGGGAGGAAAGGGAAAAAGTGAGAGAGAGAGAGAGAGAGAGAGAGAGAGAGAGAGAGAGAGAGAGAGAGAGAGAGAGAGAGAGAGAGAGAGAGAGAGAGTATAATGGAAGAGGGGGAATAGAAGGGAATGTAAAGATACAAAACAACAAAGGTAAACTATGAATGGGTTGCAACTATAAATGACAAAGACAAATGAATACCCATGAATATGAAAACAAATGGATGGAGAGTCATAAATAATGGAGACAGGGGCGGAGCGGGAGGAATCGGAGAAAAAGCCAGGAACTTACACATTAATTAACCCTTTTAGTACCGGTGCCTTTCAACTTTATTCTGCCTACTATTAGACGATTTTGTTCAGTTAAAATGGACCTCCAGCAATGATGAGGCTTCGAACTATCGCACGCAACCCTTGTTACTACCATAGATTCTTCTTAAACTGCACACAATCGTCCAAATATAGCTACAAATAATATACAGTATATATAAGCCGTCGCCGGTAGGGACCGGGTTAAGAGGAGAATCTGTATGTATTAATATATATTTTTTATTTTCTCCCTAGACTTCCATTAAAAAAAAAAATCGATATAAATTTGTAAAACAAATTGGTGGGGAAATGTGCCAGCCAAAGGCCGTTTCTACTTCAATTACAGGATCGGTATCGCTCGCCAGGATAAAATCGACACCAGATGGCACAAAAGGTCTGAAAAATTGACAAAGAAATGGGTCGAAAGGTCTTAACATCGCCAAACTAAGGGAGAACAGGGGTCCAGAAACAAAACAACTTAATAGCAAGAGAGACCATGAGGGAATAATGAAAGTAATAGGTATTATATCCAAAACACACACACACACACACACACACACACACACACACACACACACACACACACACACACACACACACACACACACACACACACACACACACACACACACACACACACACACAGGCAAGAAGTTAGAGAGACATGAGGATATGCATGCACTCACACATACTCTCACTTATACACATACACATTTGTTATTTCTATTAGTATGATGGAGACAGAGGCAGGTTGACTGTAACTAGTGTCTCCCCCAAAGCCAAAAGAGTGGCAGAACTAAATTCAAGGGACGTTGGGGTCAAAACGCTTGGATACCACAGGATGTTTAAAACAATTTAAGTCATAGGGTGAAGGAAAGATTGATTGGAGGAGAGAGTTCCAGAGTTCACTTATTGAGTAGAAGACTTAGAAACTTTGCTAATTTTTGGGTTGGAGAGCTGGACAGAATATGAGTGTGACTGTCTTGAAAGGCGAGTGCCTCGGACTCGCCGCAAGTGAGGAGGTATGCACTGAGAGAGCTCTGGAGAACACTGATTGTTGTAATAGTGATAACAGAGTGAGAGAGATGCAACATTGCGGCGTGTAGCAATAGATTGTAGGGAACTAGTAAGAGGAAGTGAGTTGATGAGGTGAAATGCTTTTGTATGCGTTTGCCTGGATGGTTTGGGAATTTGGAGAATATAGATGAATACATTTGGATGAAAAGCTACAAGTCTGTGAGGTTGGAGGGAGTTCCACCGAGGGGTAATAATCGTCTGATTTGTTTTTGTTTTTTTATGAGGGAGGCAAAGGGCAAAGTTGCCTACAACAAGTGATTCCCCAAATGCTGACCGAGTCAAATTAAGGGCGGTTGGTTGGTCAGCTTCTAAAAATATATTTTTGGCGTATTGGAAAGAAATGTGGTATGCTTGTTTAATGTAGAGCTTATGTATCTCCTTCGAAGATTCACAAGTACTTTATTTCAACCAGAGACCATTATCCATCTCCCTTGCTCAAGGAGAGACGGTAACCGCCGGCTATATCTCGGAACATCTTTTTAACCTGAATGGGGATTGAACGCAAGTCTCTTGGAAGGTAAGCAGGGACGCTTTCAACGAAGTCAGCCAGACGGGTATACCTACAAATCCATGGGATCATGCCGTACAATCTGATAACAAAACAATAACACACACACTTAATAAGTGAGTCGGCCATAAATTGGTCTGCCTGGAACGCTACCATTAGAACGTGAGACTGACACCACACCTCATGTGAACCACTTGGTATGTACTCATCTTTCAATCCCCTCTAACAAGAGACATCATTCCATAATGAAATAGTGTAATGTTAGACAGAATATTTGATAAGACGCTATCTTACTGTCATTGTTAAAAGCTATATGAAAAGTACATACAATACATACATACATACATACATAAAAGCACACACACATACACAAATACACCCACATCAAACAGCTCACATCAACGCACACACACACACACCAACACATACAGTACATTAACACACACAGATGCACACACACTCTGTTTCCCTGCCATGCACACAAAAACAAACACCACTAACACCAACAAACACACACACACACACTCACACACAGGTTAGCCAAGGGGAATAATTCATTTAAGTGAGGAGAACATCGCTCACTGAGGTCGGCCACGCACACAAACCCACGCACACAAACCCACACCCTGGAACCTCTCTCTCTCTCTCTCACACACACACACACATGAACCCACACTAGGCAACCTCTAAAACACGCACACACAACATGCAACCTCATACACACACACACACACAAACCCACACTAGGCAACCTCACACACACACACGAACCCACACTAGGCAACCTCACACACACGAACCTAAACTAGGCAACCTCAAACACACGCACACACGAACCCACACTAGGCAACCTCACACACACGAACCCACACTACGCAACCTCACAAACACGAACCCACACTAGGCAATCTCACACACACACACACACACGAACCCACACTAGGCAACCTCACACACACACACACACACACGAACCCACACTAGGCAACCTCATAAACACGAACCTAAACTAGGCAACCTCACAAACACGCACACACGAACCCACACTACGCAACCTCACAAACACGAACCCACACTAGGCAACCTCACACACACACACACACACGAACCCACACTAGGCAACCTCACAAACACGAACCTAAACTAGGCAACCTCACAAACACGAACACACG
Organism: Paralithodes platypus; assembly: GCA_032716605.1. Classification (NCBI taxonomy): domain Eukaryota; kingdom Metazoa; phylum Arthropoda; class Malacostraca; order Decapoda; family Lithodidae; genus Paralithodes; species Paralithodes platypus. The sequence goes on from CM064484.1 coordinate 3,036,767, forward strand.
AACCCACACTACGCAACCTCACAAACACGAACCCACACTAGGCAACCTCACAAACACGAACCCACACTAGGCAACCTCACACACACACACACACACACGAACCCACACTAGGCAACCTCACACACACGAACCCACACTAGGCAACCTCACACACACACACACACACGAACCCACACTAGGCAATCTTACACACGAACCCACACTAGGCAACCTCACACACGAACCCACACTAGGCAACCTCACGCACAGGAACCCACACTAGGCAACCTCACACACACACACACACACACGAACCCACACTAGGCAACCTCACACACGAACCCACAGTAGGCAACCTCACACACACACGCACAGGAACCCACACTAGGCAACCTCTCCCACACACACACACACGCACACTAACCTACGCTATGCACACGCACACACACACAGGGATCGCGTTGGTTCAGTTGTATAAGGCACTATGCTCTAATCGCCTAGGTGAAGCTGAGGGTTTGAGTCTCCTAGAATTTGAATGTTTTTTTGACCATCCCGATGGAGAAGGATTATAACATGGCCCTTCCCTAGCTAGACGCTCAGTTATCAGCTTGTGTTAGCCTACATGTCGTTCCACCCGTGCATCTGCATATGGACTATGGTGGGAACTCAGGCACCTCATGGTCGCCAAAGGTTGCATGGGACCTCGTAGTTAAAGTAGAATAGGCAATGTAACAATTGTAATGTACCTAAGTTATGAAATTACGTAGATTTTCAGCTTCAGGGCTGCAAGTAGCAATAAACCAACAATTATTATTTGTTATTAGTATTACATACATGAACCACTGCCGTGCAACGTCACAAATACATACACACGAACCCATGTCATGCAAATGCACAAACACACATGCACACACACACATACACACACTCAGATGCATGCACAATCACATAATCTATATTTGTACAATTATAAGGTACATACTCTGACACGTTAACATCTATGTGTGTTTGTGAAATCACCTAAATACCCAATAATAATACAAACAAACGTCACACCAGATAGTAAATTTGTGCCAAATTGGGCTGAGTGACCTTGGCTGAATCGGGTCTACTGATCAAAGTGGTTTTGCTGTTGAAATGAAGAGTTGAAATGATCCAAGGTGGTTGAGGCAGTGGACTTAAGGGGCCCTCACACAGTCAGGAGTGCGAGCTAGTGGGAATCTAACAGGAGTCGCTAGAGTCACTAGGAGTCATCGATTTTCACCGCGAGCGAGTGGGAGTCTAACAGGAGTCGCTAGGATTCGCTAGAGTCACTAGGAGTCATCGATTTTCTCTGCGAATAGGCCCGCGAGTCCGAATTGTCCCCTACTCCTAGTGACTCTAGCTCGCACTCATGACTGTGTGAGGCAGTAGAATGAGGTTTAAGGGGAGATGGGTCGTTTTTATGGACCCCTTTCTACTTCTTGTTTAGCCCCATTAGTTTTGACATTGTTAGACGTTCGGCCCACTAGTTTGGCGATTTTAACACCTTTAGCTCTATTTTGTTGTCAATGTTAAGACCTATCGTGCCATTCAGGTGCTGATTTGTTTCCTGCCGAGCGACAGCAAGTCTGTAATTATAAGTGGAAACGGCCTTCGGCCGGAACATTTGTCTACCGCAAAATTTACACATTTATCTTGAGGGGGAGTCTAGTTTTGTTTTCTTCTAAGTTTGAGGGATGTCTTGCGAAGAAACTAAAAAAATAAATGAATAATTTAATTAATAGACCAAAACAAAAACAGCCTCTATTCTCTTATATTAATGGACTACCTCACACAGACGGATATTGTGTTCGAGTCATGTGATACAGGTATATGTGGCTTAAAACGTGGCACAGATTAAGGCTGACCTCATCTAAATGCTGACATTCGTTCAATGACGCTATCCAAGATCAACAGGTAGAAACTGCAATAATTTCAACCCATTCAGTACCGGTGCCGTCCTTTTAACTGTATTCTGGCTACTATTAGACGACTTTATTCAGTTTAATAAGGGCCTACAGCAATTAACCGGCTTCGAACCATCTCACTTAACCCTTTTTACTACCACATATCCTTCTAAAGTTGCAAACAATCGTCTCTATATAGCCAGAATAAAGTTAAAATTACGTCGCTGCTACAGAAGGGGATAAGGGGCAGTGCTTGGTTTTTGGTATATATATATTTATGTATTATTATATTTATGAGTTTCCTCGTTAGACCTTCATCAAGCTTAAAAAGAACACCCGTAGACCCCCTTTCAAGATCAATTTGTACATTTTACGGTAGAAAAATGTCACTACCCAAGGCCAGTTCCTTCTAAATTTACAGGCTCGCTATCTCTCGTCAGGAACAAATCGTCACCTAAATTTCACGAAAGGTATAAATATTGACAAAGAAATAGGGCGAAAGGTCTCAAAACTAAAGGAACGAATGTCTTAATATCTCAAAATTATTATGCTAAACATGAGGAATAAGGGGGCCAGAAAAACGGCCCATCTCCCCTTAAACGGCATCGATCTGCCTTGGCAAGATGTGAGGCCCATATCTAGCCAGCAATCAAGTGAATCAGACACAATAATGCAGACATGTGCTGCGTGTGAGCTTGTCCATTGTGCCAAAGAGGTCTGATTCGAGAGAAATAATCTAGTTAATTAGTTAGTTAAAATAGGAATTCAGAGGCTATTAACCCTTCTTGATTATTAAGCCAGCACACTGCAAGTCACGTACATATTCAGGACTGGAGTCCCTTTTCGAGAACCCCAGTCCCATCGCAATAATCTATAACGGTCTGGTTCAATTATACCTCGGCAGCCGATTTAGGTCAAGTGATTAGGGGGGGGGGGGGGGGGGATGGGCTTATGTATTTGCTTGTTTATTCATCCTTTTAATATTAACCTAGTTTCCTCCCTAGACCTCTATAAAAAAAAAATAAATAAAAACAAATAAATAATAATAATAAAATAAATAAATAAATAAAAACTAACACCCCCAAGATTGAATTGGGGTGAGTGGTTGAATTGGGAGTTCTTGTTGATGTTGATCTCTAGGCTGTCTGGCCGAGCAGCTTTGCAGCTTTGCCTCTTTTCTCCTTATGCACATAGAACAAACAAATGCTTACGACTGCACTGTACAGTTCTCAGCATAAATAAGGTTACACCACTTAAAATCTTTGAACCTTTAAAGCTAAATTCTGAAGCACCTGTGCTACAATAATGTATTGCATTGTCTCGTTTGCGTTCGATACTGATTCAAATGGGTGTGACGCCATTTATGCTCTGGACCATGCAAGACAATACATGGAAGAAAACGGTGCGATTACTACGAAAAAATCTTGTGGGCATCAGTACTGGGAGACTTCAAGGAGACAAGATAATTGATGAATATAAGAGAAAATGAACAACTAGTGATAAAGTAAGTGGAAATTAACCCCTCCTGTACCGACGACGACTTCCTTTATAATATTCTACCTAGATGTATACGATGTTATGCAGCTTAAGATGGATTTGTGGTAGTATAAATGGTTAAGTGAAATTAGTTCGAAGCCTGTTTACTGCTAAAGGCCCTTCTTCAACTGAAGAAAATCGTGTAATAGTAGCCCGAAAAATGTAAAAAGAACATCGCTGGTACAGTTGGTGTTAATGGGAAAAACGAAATATTGGACTCAAAGAGACGGAAAACAATCAGGAAAAATGAATGGGTGGGGGGAATTGAAGATAAGACCATAACACAAATGAAAAGAGAAGGAATAAACTGTAAACTGAAGTGAGTTATAAAATAAAGGAAATAATATTGGTCAAATTGGGGTGAGTAGTTGAATTGGCTTGAGTGGTTGACTTTGGGTGAGTGGTCGAATAGAGTTGAACGGTCGAATAGGGCTGAGCAGTCGAATTAGGGTTAGTGGTTGAATTAGGTTGAATGGTTGAATTGGGTTGGATTGTTGAATTTAGGTGAGTGGTCGAATTGGGGTGAGTGGTCAAATTAGGGTGAGTGGTCGAATTGGGGCGAGTGGTGGAAATGGGTTGGATGGTTGAAGTTGGGTGATTGGTTGAAATGGGGTGATTGGTTGAATTGAGGTGAGTTGCTGAATTGGGTTAGTGGTTGAAAAGGGGTGAGTGGATGAATTGGGGTGAGTGGTCGAATTAACATGTGGTCGAATGAAGGTGAGTGATTAACTATAATAATAATAATAAAGAGAGGAAGAGTAAACAATAGAGTTAGGATATATAGAGAAATAGGAATAACAACATAATAAATGGATTAATTGTGGGAGGAGGGACAGTGGGGGAGCAAATACTGTACCTGAGTGTAGGAATTACGTTTACCGTATTTGGTCTGAAGGAGATATTTTTGGACCTCTCTTGTTTCGGTGAGATTTTGAGAAGTCTCTCCCCTTTAGTTTGGCGAGAATAAGATGCTACTGAGAGAGAAACATTGAATTGATTGGAAAAACTCGCTTGGACCCGACATAATCTCAATTCTAAAGGAAAGCTAAATGTGAGGTTTCCAAAGCACTGATATTGCTTTTCAATAACTCCTTGCAATCTGGAACTATGCCTGATAAGTAGAAGCTCGCTAATGTAACACCGATATTTAACAAATTATAGCAAAACTCTAATTAGTAACTATCGTACAATTAGCTTAACAAAATATGTATGTACGTAGTATGTAAAATGCTAGAAACATTCATGATAGAGAAACTCGTACATTACTTACAAGAAAACAAAACACACAAAGATACTCAACATGGCTTCTGTAGCAAACGTTTCTGCTTAACAAACATCTTAATTTCTTTCATGATATCTTTAACCTAAATGATGAGAGGAAAGCTGTAGATAATATATACCTTGATTTTCAAAAGACCACTGACAAAGTTCCCTACAATCAAAGAATAGTCATATACTGTACAGTAAGGCATCCAAATGAACCATTGTCATTAGCTGGGTATCCCAGAGATCGGTTCTAGGGCAGTTCTCTTATTAGTTTACATTAGCGACATAAATGAGGGTCTTGCAAATATCGTACTGTCAAATGAACATTTAGAAGATATGCATAATATTTTAGATATATGGTCATGTTGGGCTGAAATTTGGCAAATATGTTTTAATGCGGCTCAATGTAAAGTATTCTCTATCAGAAACCAAAATAAGAATGCAAACTATTCAATGAATGGCACTCAGCTTAAGAATGTAGGCAGAGAAACAGATTGAGACTAACAATATCAAATAGTCAAAACACAGTTCAACAATGTGCATACGTTGTTAAGAAGCCAAACAAAATAATTGGCTTTATAAGCAAATCATTTGAGCATATATTTAAAGATGTAAGCTTCATTCTTTACAATTCCTTAGTCTGCCCATTACTGGCATATTACGTTTAATCCATCTGGTGCCCTTATTACCAAAAATATATAGAGAACAGAAACGAGTTCAATGTAGTTACTAAATTGATACATAGGTTAAATAACAAACCATACAAGGATTGTCTTAGAGATCTCTATATATTTCATTTATCCTAGCGCACATGAAGAGGTGACCCTAGTTCAAGTGTTCAAAATCATCAAAGGTATTGACAATATGAACTGCAAGAAGTACTTTATGATCGACCAAACAAAGCACACACAGAGAAAGGGCTGTTAAATGATTTAACTTCCATGAGTCTAAGAATGTCTTTTTCAAACGAGGTGTCAATTTGTTGAATGGGCTTCCTCAAGATGCTGTAGAGTGCAGCTCCGTTGATTTCTTTCAACATCGCCTTGCCTTAATATGTGGCTTAATGCATTTGTAAATGTGGAACTATTTGTGTTTTACTTCGGAAATATCGAGAATTACTTCGTTTATAAATAGATAACTATGTTACTCTCTTATTCACGGAGACACAAAGGATCACTTACAGCTGTGCTATGTTACCAAGTCAATTGTTCCCTACTAACATCTCGTAACCCTGCCATAGAAATTAGTCCTTGGGCAATAATTTCCTTTAGACCACTTTTCAACACTGAACAACAGTGATTTAGAGGGCAAGCAAACTTGAGGGGGTCGCTAGACCTGTTGTTGCATGACTTCCCTTGTACTCCTTTGTACTTTCTATTTGTCTTCTTCAAATATCTCTCTCACTCACTCACTCACTCACTCACTCACTCACTCACTCACTCACTCACTCACTCACTCACTCACTCACTCACTCACTCACTCACTCACTCACTCATTCACTCTCTCTCTCTCTCAGTTGGGCCACTCTGGGACAAATATATACCTCCAATGCCTCAGTCCAGGGGATTGATTGGCCGCCTACACGCTACACTGAAAGAGAAAGTTACAAGGAATAGTTAGTATCTCAGAGACCTTGCAGTCCATTCTGAGGAGATACTCAAAGTGGAAGAGAGAGACTGTTTAGTGCACTACATGCTTTCACAGAGTGTGCAAAATACTATCTACGCTCTTCTTGAATTGATCTACTGAAGAACTATATACAACTTCAGAGGAAAGTTTGTTCCAGGTAGAATAGATCCTATTATGTAAAAGTGTCCACAGATACTAATGCTGAACCTTTCAATTCTAATTTCCAGCCATGGTTGTGTTCTATTCATATTGAGGCTAAACATTTTGCTATAATCCATTGTCAAACCCATTAAGTATTTTAAATACTTCAATGAGCTGACCTCGTAGTCTGCATGTCTCCAACGGGAAGAGATCAAGAGCTCTCAACCGGTCCTCACATAGCTCATTCTTCTAAGCGATGGAATAAACTTTGTAACCCTAGCTTGTACTCTTTCCAGTCGCTCTATATCTTTCCTGAGTGCTGAAGACCAGAATTGAACAGCATACTCCAGGAGAGGCCATATTAGAGTGTTGTAAAGTGTGAGGACTATTTCTTTATTTCTATACTTAAATTGCCTCTTAATATAGCCCAATAATTTCTGAGCTTTCTTCTCTACTTCAATGCACTGCTTGGAAAACTTTATGTCACTGCTAATCAGAACACCCAAATCCTTTTCCAAGTCAGTCACTTCTAGAGAGACAGAAAGAGAGAGAGAGAGTGAGTGAGGGAGAGAGAGAGAGAGAGAGATAAAGAGAGAGAGAGAGAGTGAGAGTGAGAGAGAGAGAAAGATTATGGTGCATTAAACTCATTCAGAGTAAGCCTAATACTATCTACTCTATTCCTGGACGGCTTTACTGTGATAATACAGTATTTAACCGGTTCAGTACCGGTGACGTCCTCTTCATTATATTCTGGCAACTATTAGACAATTTTTGTTCAGCTTTGGAAGGACCTGTGGTAACTAAGAGGGTTATTTGATATACTGCAGTTAGTAGCCTATAAATGGTTAGAGGTACTTCCTAAACTTATTATAATCATCTAAAAGTTACCAAAATATAATGAAAAGGATATCTCCGATACAGTATAGGTTAAAACTTCTGAGAGAAGATTGTTCCAGGAAGATCTGATCTTAACCCGGCAAGTGCTGAAACACTAATAAGAGTTTTACCGCTGCGCTGCGGAACCCTTATATAATACCGGTTTTTGAACGCGTACCAAAACCGCGGGTTTACAGCCAAGCAGCTACAAATTGGTGCGAGTGTAGTACGACTTGGCACCTCTCGATACCACCACCCCACACGCTCTGCCCGCACACAGGCAAGTGGTACACACGCACGCACCTACACACTCATTGGAGCCTACACCACCCTCACACTCTCGCCCTGATGACACAACCAGCCCTCCTTCTGGTGGTGTCAGCGGCCGTGGAAGGCAGAGAGTGGCTGCCAAAGACCCTAGCTACCATTACTACAGCACGAGTAGGTCCGAGGACGAGGAACCTGCACGTAAAGCACGTAAAACACGTGCAAGCAAGGGCAGTGCACAGAGTCATTGTCTTTCTGGGACACTGCCAACACCCCCCAGGCAACTGCTACCACCACTACCACCACCACTGCCACCACTACCACCGACGCAGGAGGCCGCCCTTGGTCTGCAGGACCTGCGGGGGCCACTGGGAAGACAGGGAAGGGCCTGGGCAAATTTTGTTTTACCTCTGCCACTACCACCATGCCACCACCACCAGCTGCCCCTGCCGGCCGTTCTGCCCCTGGCCGTGCCCCTGCCCCTGCCAAAGGGAAGAAAGGGACGAAGGGCAAGGCGACAAAGGCGACAGGGACCACCATAATATTGCCATCCAGGACCTTTGCTGGCCCTGCTGACGCTGCCCCTGCCGGCCCTTCTGCCCCTGCCCCTGCCCCTGCCAAAGGGAAAAATGGGACGAAGGGCAAGGCGACAACGGTGACAGGGACAACAATAATTGCACATACAGCTGGCTGACCTTGGCTTGCCAGCGACTCACAGACACAACTTCCCTCCCTCCCTCCCTCCCACGGTCCACCCACCCACCCACCAACCACCTCTCCCATAATCTCCGTTCCCGCCTGTAAACTCTCTCATAATTTGCTTACATGTCGCATATTTGATCTATATGCGGCATATTCCTTGGTATATGGGTGGCCTACATACGTATACGTACTTTATATAGCATGTGCGTGCTGAAAATACGATATATATAAGTGATATTTCAGCCAGCACACCCTGTACTCTTCATACCTTCCCGCCTAAACTCTCTACCTGTGTTCCCGTCTCTAAACTCATTCAGAATTCGCTTATATGTCGCCTATTTAGTCTATATGCAGCATATTCCTTGGTATATGGGTGACCTACATACGTACACATACGTACTCATACTCTACATAGCATAACAGTGCTCAAAATAGAATAAATACGCGGAATTATGCCCTACCCCACCCTCCCCTCCCTCTCCTCCTACCCGGGAAATCTGGCCGCGCGATGACATTCGCTCAACATTTTTCAACTACGGACTGCCCCCCCACCCCCCCAGACATTTTTTGTGGGGTCAAATATATATGCCTCGATGCGCGCGAATATTCCCTACACGTTGATGTACTTTTCATCGATATTTGCAAGGGGCGCCCAAATCGTCATACCTCCGCACAGGGATGCCTGTATACTATAGGGGCTGCGCAGCGGAGAGGTTAAAGGTGGAAAAGTTGCTACATGTATTGCTCCTGAACATATTAACCCCTTTAAGTACCAGCAACGTTCTTTTAAATATATTCTGGCAACTATTAGACCATTTTACTCAGCTTAGGAAGCACGTCTACCAATTAAAAGGCTACACAGGATCTCAATTTACCTTTTTCACTACCATAAATCCTTCTTAAGCCTCATAAATCTATCTAAATGTAACTGAAAACAAATAGAAAAAAGTCACCCATACAGGAAGGGTTAATATCTAACTGCCCGACATTGTTACGGAGATGACAGGGCTCAACCAACATGAGCCAAAACAAACCAGGAACCTGATCCCGTATCCAGAGGAGAAGCAACAACCTCAATGCCGCATTGCTTCCATTAAATGCAGAGCGAAGAAAATAAAAAAAGTCCCCCCACCCGCAGCAGAAAGGTAAAAAGCACCACAGTACCTGCGCGTACCAACACGGGCCACTCCCCAGCTCTAATGACCTCTGCCCACCTGGTCAAAACTGGCCGCTCCCCACCCACGGTGAGATTTCCACGCCCGAGCCGGATCTGGACTACAACGAGGAAATGTTTATGCGAATGCAACACCAACCTCCTCAATTCCCGCATTTCCAACCTGAACATCATGCTTACAACTACGACAACTAAGGAGATAAACAAGTGATATCCTCATATTCCCCCTCATCATAAATTAATTCCATATCACACCCAAAATACCTGTATACAGCCAATCAATGTTTTACAGCCAAAACAGAAAGTCATTTCTCATTCATGCATCAAAGCTTCTTCATCCATCCAACTAATTTTTAAAAATAAAGTATGTATTCACCTTTGTAATACTAGATGTACAATCATTTTAACCCTGGACAGGAAATGCCGTTGCCTATTTGCACGGGCGTGGTGCGCAACACAAGTATTTTGGAGTCTGCACACCCCCCATGGCCATTTTCTCAGTTATCGGCCTGCAGGCAGTCAGTGTGCTGTGGGCCTCAGTCGGGTGTGGAGGTGCTGCTCGCCCAGCAACATGAGAATCTGCTCAAATAGGATATATCCGTTGCAAATTTGCAACATCCCTACCTCGTTAGTGACATTTACTTAAATCGAAAAGTATACTTTAGTGATATTGTGACTTGAGATATTGATCTGGAAGTGATAGGCATCTTAGCCAAATGGTGAGGGAAGAGGCTCACACAGGTTAGTGTGGGTCTGATGTTGCCATACTTTGGGTGAAGAATTTTTCATGACATGATTTCAGCTACCTCTATATAATATTTTATTGTAGTATCTATGTTACTCAGATCTCGATTATTACACTTTGGTATTATAAAGGAGCATGTAGGAAGCACTATGTTGATTTTGGTTTGATTAAGTATATTTAGGTATCAAAACGATTTTTTGAAAATGGGGCAAATTTTTTAGAGGGTCGAAATGTTAACCCTTTTTGCAACTTCGCACTTCTCTCAACGTATGGGGACTACAGGGTCGTCCTTCATACACCAATCAGCCCCACCATTGCCATCCACAATCTCAGAGTCCCAGCACCCTCAAGACGAATTTAGTATTTTTTTCATTTTTTAAGTAAGACTAACTTAAATCATCTACTTATTTTTTAATTAAACTATTTCAAAATACTAATTACTTTTCAATATCTATCATAATTATACTAATACAATATTAAGGGATCCTTATACTATTTTTAACAATTTTCATTAAGTCTCTAAGTTTTTTGGTTTGGGAGATATTTGAGGTCAAAGTCGACGTGCATATTCACAACGACCATACCATGAAAATTACGTTTTTGAGCGTTACCTCTCCAGGGTTAAGAACCTTAACACTCCACGAGCGGCTAGGTCGGTAACTTCTACTACCTGCCAAGCGGGTGGTTTTACCCTAAACTAGCCTATTTTCCGTGCTCTTTTTCATGCATAAACAAGAGCCAGAGCGTAATACAATTATGTATCCATGAAAGGGCGATAATTGAGCTTTCCAATGACACCAGAACCATCCTTCTACGACCACGGATTCTCTTGCAACGATCGTGCAACACGAAGGAAAAATCCCTAAAATACAGTAATTTCCTTACATAATTCCCTGTCTAGCGAGGTAGTTGGCGTGGATGTGTGAGGAGGGGAGGTTAGTTGCGGCGCGGGAGCCTGCCGAACGGTCAGAGTCAACCTACGCTCCTCCCACCACTCGTCTCTCTCTCAGAGCCAATTATGTGCTCAAAATTGCACACCGCCTTAAGTCGGGCCCCGCCACATAGTCCTTGGTTCTCTAGACCGCCTTAAGTCGGGCCCCGCTAATAAGGGGTTAATAACCTCAGCAATAATAAAAAAAATGTAATTCGTATGCCACTCATATTCCGAAATGCCACACCTGTATACTTGAATTAAAGCGGAACATTACCTGCCCGAGCCAAGAGTTTGGTAGGCAAAATCGAATTAACTTTCGGGTACCTCTTCCTTCTGGGCGAACGTGCTTAATAGATGAACTATCGATTCAGAAAATACTTCCGTAGGGGTTAGCCAAAATCCCCTTAAAAGTATCACCAGCGACAGTGTTAGTGATCCCGAAAAGGTGTTGTGTGGGCGAGCTACAAATTGTATCTTCTAGTGAGAGAGCGTGAAGAGGACGTACCCTGGTGTCAACAGGATTGGACAACGTCCTCAGTCGCCACATGCGGCCAGATCCTCTCATGGGCTCCTACTTCTCTACCAGAATCAATTAAGTGTCTCTTGTTTGACAAAGTGTTTTTGGCAATTATTTGTGAAGGGTTAAATAAGATATGTTAGTGTTCATGTTAACATCATATTAGAGATTATTTATTCTCTCCTTCTCCTAGCTATCACCACTCGTTTTGAGAGAACAGTACATACTCTATACGTGGGATTGAAATATATATATAATTCTTGGAAAATAGTTTCCTATATTCCGGATAAGAACCTTGATGCATTTAATGCTTCCAAAACTCAATTTATCAATCTTACTACCAGTCAGGAACCTCCAGAGGACTATCCCTTATTCTTCAACAATATAAAAATCAACCCTTCATCTTCCCTCTATGTTCTCGGTGTCTCTTTTTCTTCTGCTCTCACTTGGAAAGACCATATTACCAGTCTCGCTAAGGCAGTCTCCCAGAAGCTGGGTGTGCTCAACCGTATCAAGGGGTTCTTTACCCCTGCGCAGCTTCATACTATGTACAGGGGCACAGTGCATCCTTGTATTGAGTATTGTTCACATGTATGGAGAGGATCCTCTCACACCACACTCCTAGATAAAGTAGAAAGGAAAGCCTTTCGTATCATTAACTCCCATCTACTCACCAACTCTCTGCAATCTCTCTCTTCGCCGAGTTGTTGTATCTCTCTCACTATTCTATCGCTACTACAATAATCAGTGTTCCTCGGAGCTTTCCCAGTGTATACCACCTCCTCTACTTAGGGTACGTAGTACCCGCCTTGCAACACAATCCCATCCCTACTCTGTGCAACTCTCCAACCCAAGAGTGAAACGCTATTCTCAGACTTTCTTTTATTCAACTGCTGAGCTCTGGAACTCTCTCCCAGAATCAGTCTTTCCCTCTTCCTATGACTGAAATTGCTTCAAACTCCGTGTGTCCAGGCATTTTAGCTTGAACGTCCCTTGATTTCGGCCCTGTCACCCTTTGAAATCTGGGGGAGGCACTCGCTGCAGGCAGTTATGCCTTTCGTTTCCCTCAATCACATAGAAAAAAAAAATACATATATTCATTCGGGATATATACTGTACATGCACATTATACGTAAAACTCCAATGAACGCTCAATCAGATCTTTTATATGTGTTATAATTAGCTGGGTACGTGATTGCATGTATAAGTGTTCACAGAGAGTGTTTATTAGTCTCCTAGTTAGACTATTCTAAAGATTACGCTTCCTGACTTCAAACTAATTTTAAGCATTGTTTGACTTCCAGATTAAAACTCCTATCGCTCACGTCTCATTAACTTCTCATCCGACGAAGAATTTCAGTCCCGCATACGGACTATTGTAGCTATTTATTCCCTCATTGAATTTATATTCATTATTGTGACTCTATTTGGGCTAATTAAGATTTATATCTTCTATTCGTTGAATTAATGTAATAGTTATTCACATATAATTTAATATCCTAATGTGCATATAACCTTATCACTGTGTGTATGCCTCCGCAGTAATCTTTATTTACCTCACGGTTGCCAGTTTACTTGCAGAATATTTTTGTTTCGAGACTAAGCTCTCTGTGTTTACTTATGTTGTGATTAAAGGGACTACACACCCCCAGCTTAAAATTTCATGATATTTTTGTTTTGTCTAAAATGCTTCTTTCAACATAGGAGAATAGCATAGGAGGGCATAAACAACCATATGCCATCCCCCCACCCCCACACACACACAACCAAAATGTCATGATTTTTTTTTTTTTTTTGGGGGGGGGGGTCTAAAATGCTTCTTTCAGCAATGGAGAATAACATAAGAGGGCATAAACACCTATATGACATCACTATGACATCAATACCCCCCCTCCCTCAAAAAAACACTGACATACACCTATGATACATATTACAAGAGGTTACAAATAAAAAAATCCTAGTTTACCCTAAATTACTGGCTAGTTTACGTTTTCTTCTAATACCTAAATCAGAAAACTTAGTTTTTATGAGTAACTTAGCCATTTTGTCATGACACCACCAAATAATTGAAATGTTGTATATATTTTACTTTCGTCTGCGATTTCCCACAATCATATATTGGCAACTTCCAAGTGTAACTACTCCATTGTATTGTATTGGAGCTGCTTGTAAACATATATTGGTTGTACCTTCATCGTGTAATTTTTTTTCTCGATAAAGTAAAAATCTTGAGTATCAGGGGGAATTTTATTAAACAAAATCGCGATCGTCGCGACGTCGCGCACGACGTACATTTTATGACCTCGATATCTCATGATGTATTGGAAATTTTAAGAAAAACGAAATTACACGCTCTTCGTATGGTAGTCGAGTATTTACATGTAACAGCAGGTGTCTCTAGGACAAATAATAAGACTGCAAGAAGTTGTGACATCATCATGACATCATGACGTCGTGATGTCATGACGTACCACATTCTCATGCTCCCACAAAGTCGGCATTGATAATTTGATTATACCCTAAAAGTATCGAGATGAAAGATATAATATTTGTTTTTTTATTGATGTTTTGGTGTCGGAGGGTATGTAGTCCCCTTAATATAGTAACATTGTGTGTATTTTCATGTACTATTTTATGATCTTCTGTTATTCATTCCTGAAACAATATTAATCAGGATTATTTATATTCATTGTGTTATTACTATATGATTGGATCGAGCTCGTCCCTATATATATATATATATATATGAGACTCGATCGTTATGTTCTATGCTTGTACCCTAGCTAATTAAGAAATAAAATGTGTGTACCGAAATTGTGTATTTTGTGACATTGGTTGTGATTGATATGAGATTTATAATATTGGAGTGAGTTATGTACCATTTGAATATCTCCAGCTTTGAGCTTTCCTAAGGTGGAAATAACGAACTACTATAAAGTCCTTTAAATTATAACTTCGCATAACAGTTACCTTGATATAAGTAGTCAAATCCATAACCCCTTCTGTATTGGCGACGTCTTTAAGTTTTATTCTAGCTATGTTTAGACAATTTTGTGCCACTTAAGAAGGATCTGTTGTAGTAACTAGGGTTAAGTGAGATAACTTGAAGCCTGTTAGTTGCTGGAGGCTCTTTTTAAACTTAATAAAAACGTCTAATAGTAGCCAGAATAAAGTTAATAGGACGGCAGCGGTACTGAAGTGGATAACTAATGTTAAAGGACCTATAGGCGGTATTTATTAAGCTAGCGAGAAATTAACTCATCCCCATCTTAGGGAGCATTTAATTTGCTCCCTAGGCTTCCATCAAACTTAAATAACAACCGCAAGACCCCCTTCAAGATAATTTTCTAATGTTTTCGGTAAAAATATTTTTCGGCCGAAGGCCGGTTCCTCTTCAACATGGTCGCTATCGTTCGCCTGGAAAACAATCAACACCCTAACTGGCACGAAAGATCTTGATATTGAAAATAAAATGGAACACAAGGTCTTAAAATGTCAAAACTAATGGGGACAAACATGAGGGAGAAGGAGGTCCAAAAAACGACATACCTCCCCTTACACGCTTCAACAAGTTTAACTCGCAGTGACTACGCGTTTCCTGCGAAAAGTAACCAAGATCTCTCAACCGGTTCTCATAGCTCATTTTCCTTATTCAAATTATCACCAACCCCCCAATTATCTTACAAATAAACCTAATTAATTAAATCAATGAAACTAATGAATAGATTCGAACTTAGGATACTCACACCGAAATTCCGCGCACTAATCATTACGTTATGAAGACCGCCTTCGAGCCCTTGGGTGTACTTTTTCTAATCATTATCTATCCTTCCTGTTTCCTGGAGATCAACATTGTACAGTATAGTATATTTCAGAGGAGGTCGTATTACAACATAGATAGATAGCAAGGACTATCTCCGTAATCCTAATCTTACACTGTATAACAATTATAGCAGTTTCATATAACTATTTTTTTTTTAGTTTTCTGCTCAATATCAATGAATTCCATTGAAAACTTTAGGTCATTTGACAATTATTAGAGACAAATACTAGTGCTGAACCTTTTCAATTATAATTTCCAGCCATGGTTGCCTGTTGAGAGAGAGAGAGAGAGAGAGAGAGAGAGAGAGAGAGAGAGAGAGAGAGAGAGAGAGAGAGAGAGAGAGAGAGAGAAACATTGTGAGAGTGAGTGTCAGTGCCAGAGAGAGAGAGAGAGAGAGAGAGAGAGAGAGAGAGAGAGAGTGCGTGAATGAGAAATACAATGAGAGTGAGTGTGTGAAAGAGAGAGGGTGGGTGTGTGTGTGTGTGTGTGTGTGTGTGTGTGTGTGTGTGTGTGTGTGTGTGTGTGTGTGTGTGTGTGTGTGTTAGTATAATAAGTGTAGTGATAAACCGTTAACCCTCTCCGTACCGTCGCTTATAGTTAATAACATCATAACCGGCTTAGTAATAAATATGTCCACTGAGCTGCGTCCTGGGCTAATCCGGACATTACATTATTAATTTAGTGCATAATCGGTAATTCCCCGGGCAGACAGATGACAAAAATAGATGAGTTTATACACAGACACGCAGACATAAAGACAAGGACAGAGATAGAGATAAAAGCAGGAAGGCATATTAACATACATACACACATACATAAATACATACATACATACATACATACATAAATACATCAACAGACAAGCAGATATACATACAAGAACAGACATAAACAGAGAGGTAGAGAGGAAGCCAGTCATACACACACAGACAACCAACTGAGACAGACAGACATACGTACAGTTGTTGTTGTTGTTGTTGTTCCCCAGGCTGTCTGGCCGAACAGCCCCAAGGTCTCAAGCAAGGCCAAGGCCATAAACGAGCGCCCCCACAAAATCCTCCCTGCTTACCACTAACAAAGCCCGGGTGACCGAAGCCACTCCAAGGCAGGGAGCTGAGGAGGGTGCGGAAACGCCCGGGAAACCAAAGCCCCACCCAAATCAAAGAATAAAGATAGAGAAATGAGTCATAAACCACGTGAGAGAGGTCACTTTCAGCTTTTGTCTCATAACAAAATTCAGCTCCATAGGCCCAGTAGTTACTGAGATATTGCTTGTTTTCGTGAGGTAGTTTTTCCGTGATTTTCCGTGTTTACGCACCTTTGCCATAGTGAAATTTCCTTAAACCCATTGTTTTGACATCACGGTAGTTTCGGTGATATTGGAACTCGGTGAAAAAAAGTACCGTGATGTCATACAAGTAAATAGCAGCCATCAGCAGGCTATTTAAAGGCTATTTAAAGCCGTGCTATTTGAGTAGTGTATCGGCCTTCTGGGGTTAAAGACAAATGTTGTGATATCTTGGCTATTAGTAGAGCTAGACAAATGATTTTGTCATCTAATCCTACATTTTTGAGGTCAGAGAATTAGAAAGACTTGTCACATTATTAACTCATCAGGGTCATAAGTAACTAGACAAAGTGAAGGAAGATTATATCGTAGGAAACGGCCTAATTCACACCATTTATACATATCCATTGAGTACAAATAACATTAGTAAAAATACCATAGAATCAAAGACTCACACCTCACATTTGCAAGTGCACAGAGCTGTACAGGAGAGATCCAGCCTGTAGCACTTGCACCTGCCACGACAGTCTGATTTACAGCCACATTTGGTCAGCTGTTCGCAACTCTTGGCTATGGGGAGTGCCATTCTTCACCAACCTTCTGCCATCCGCAGTCAGCAGGACTCTCTGCTTCTGGTTGACACGGGGTTGCTTGGGCCCAAACACAACCAGCCCGGAAGGCAGCTCGTCTAGTGTGCTGAAGCAGAGATGCTCTTGTTGGTGGAATGGCCTCATAAGGCCTCTGTTTTCTGGCAAACATGTCAAGCCTGGCCTCATCCACAGTGGTAGCAGTGCTGGACCTGTCATACATCAGTATGACAAACCTCTCCAGTATCTCCAGGTCACCATCTTCCACTGTAAGAGGGTACTGGCTCAGCTTGGAGAAGACAGGGGAGGCCTCTGGACAAACATCCCATGTCTGCCAGGCAGTTTTCTTTCCCTTGTTACGGAAGGCTGAAACAGTGTCACACCCTGTGAAGGCATGAAAGAATAACATGCCTTTAGCCTTCTCCTGCCCCATACAGCGATACAGGCCATGCACACTGATCCAGCGCCGGCTTTGACCGTGACCAAATGCCACCCATAACTGCTCTAGCCCCAAACTCTGAAGGGCTGGAAAGGCACTCACTGCAATGACCACAACATCTGTATCATTTGCCTTGACCATGACGGCTTTGCTCCCATGTTCTGCAGCATATTTGGCATGCACAAAGATGCGGCTGTCTGCTTCCTCATGAGAGCACTTGTCCAGTCCTTGAAGACCAGTTTCTTGAGTGCTGAGGACTGCAGATCCCTTTGTGACAATTACCAAGTTTGGTGCAGCCATTTGGGCAACCCTGTCTGCCAGGAACTGGAACAACTCCGTCTTGTTGTCATTATGCCTAAGGAAGTTACGCCAATTGGATGGAATGCTGTTCTTGTTTGTCACCTTGCGTCTTCCTCCCTGGCCACGTTGAGACCTGGTCTCGGCTTTGAGGCTGGATGGGTTGTAC
The DNA here is from genome assembly GCA_032716605.1 of Paralithodes platypus. NCBI lineage: Eukaryota > Metazoa > Arthropoda > Malacostraca > Decapoda > Lithodidae > Paralithodes > Paralithodes platypus. The sequence goes on from CM064484.1 coordinate 3,055,064, forward strand.
ACATCAAAGACAAGATGTGTTGTCTTGTACTTTGTAGCATAGCTCTGAATAAATGACAGGAAGTCCAGAGTTGCATAGCCCTCAAAGGTCTTTCCTCTCTTTGGTGGCAAGACATGGACCCAAGCAGACCCATCTACAATCAGGACATCGGTCTCTGGTTCTTCGTCTGTTGATGTAACATGAGTCTCCAAGATAGAGGTCAGTTGAGACTTCTGGCAAGTGTACAGCCTTCCACCCTCACTCAGTGCAGCTGGGAATGCCTGATTCTCATGCTGGAAGAACTCCAGGGGAAAAAATGGATTTTGAATCTGCCATTTTGCTTTCTGATTAAGGCCGAGGGTTTATCCTTTTACCACCTTAACGAAATTACACACACATTACTTTATGGGATACAACTAGGTTCGGGTGACCTACACCTAGCCCGATCATTCATCCAGTGCCATTTATGTCCCGTGTGATCTGTACACCATCCAGGTAAGTACATGAGCAAGTCATGTATAGCCCCCTTACCCTTGGCTCGGCTCTCCCGCGCTGGCACACCCTGTCAATTCAGGTGCGGCTATCTAACTCTATCTACTAACTACCAACTACTGTCTAGTAGCTAATTGATATGGGGCTGTTAGAAAGCATTTGGGACACTAAATTTAACTACACTACAATTTTTTTTTTTTTTTTTTTTTTAAAGAGACAATGAACGGAGGAAGGAAAAACACAGATAAAACAAAAAGGTCCATGTGCCTAAAGGCATCCTCCATTCATAAAATGTTTGTAACAACTGGATTTAAACATTTGTAGATTGTAAGTTTGAGGAAAGCAATTCGAGGGAAGTGAATTCCAAAGAGTAGTAGCTCTGGGGATAAATGAATTCTGATAAGCAGAAGTTCTGCATTGTGGAGGAGAAAGTGTAAATTCATGGGCGCTCTCAGCTGCCCTAGTTCTACGGGGAAAGATGTGGAGAGGCGGCACAATTGAAGCAAGTTCCTCGGAACAATTGCTGTGAAAATATCTGTAGAATAATGCAAGGGATGCAACGTTTCTTCGTATGGATAATGTAGGAAGGTCCTGTGTGATTGCAGGGTTATTGATTAATATAATAGCTTTATTTTGAATTTTGTCCAACTGCCTCAATGCAACCACTCCACTTCCACCCCACAGAGGTGAACAGTAATCCATCTGAGAACGCACATGACTTTTATATATTACGGCCAACTGCTCGTCAGTGAAGAATTCTCGAACTCTGTACAGGAGTCCCAGTTTTTTAGAGGCATTCTTAGCAATGCCTCTAACATAATGTGTCCAGCTCGAGTTAGTAGTTAATGTTACACCGAGAATGTCAATACTAGGGTAAGTGGGAATATTTACATCATTAAAAAATATATGGGCGTCAGTGAGATTCTGTCGGTTAGAAAATTGAATGTACTTGGTTTTCTGTGCATTAAAGGAAACTAGATTCTCTTGTCCCCATTCATTAATTCTAGAAAGGTCCTGGTTCGGAGAAATTGCAGTGTTAATTTTTGAATTTATAAGATCGGGTTGGGTGAAAGAATTGGTAAATGTGAAGGAACTGTGGAGTGTTGAGTCATCTGCGTAGGAATGTATTGGATTATGAGTGGTAGATATGAGATCATTGATATGAATGAGGAACAGAGTTGGGGCCAAAACTGATCCCTGGGAACACCAGCATTTATTGAGTGAAATTGAGAATAAAGGCCATCTACCATTACACATATTTTTCTGTTATGAAGATAAGAAGAAATTAGTGGAACTAATGATGCAAGGCCGCAGTGTGACATCTTCGACAATAAGGATTGATGCCAGACTCTATCAAATGCCTTTGATATATCCAGTGCTATTGTATGTGTTTCACCATGTTGGTCTGTAGCTTGGTTGATTTGATGCGTAAGAAGGCAAAGAATGTCTGCAGTTGATCGACATCGTCTAAAACCATATTGCCTATCACTGATTAATTTATTATTCTCCAGATGCTTAATTATGTGATTATTTAATATAATTTCAAAGACTTTGCCAAAAGTGGAAGTTATAGCTATTGTGTCTGTAGTTTGATGGATCTGAAGAGGCACCTTTTTTAGGAACTGGATGATGTTTGCTTCTTTCCAGGGTACTGGGAAGCATGAGGTATGAGTACACAGACGGAAAAATTTTGCCAATACAGGAGCGAGCACCAAGGAGCAATTCTTAAGTACTATTGGAGGAATTTCATCTGGACCAGGAGCCTTATCTACTGAGAGATTCTGCAAAATAGTTTTGACATGTCTGGTGTGGATCTTAAGTGAGGGAATTTCAGGCGAATTAAAATTAAGTACAGGGACATCTTGATTTATTTCATCTAAGGTTGAGTTGGTGGAGAAAATATCCTCAAGAAGGTTAGCTTTACCTCGTGGGTCACTTACAAGATTGCCAGTAGGAGATTTTAATGGTGGAATGGATGAAGCAGTAGTGAAGTTGGATTTGAATGAGTTAAGAGTAGACCAAAATATTTTGTTATCATTTGGAAGTTTATTTGCCTGCTTATGGAGAAAGTTTGATTTAGTTAGGTTTAATACAGTGTTGGCATGATTTATGATGTTTCTATAAAGTAATTAAAGGCTTCATGTGTTTTTGATCTTGTGTATGCATTGTAGGCTATTGCTTTTTGTTCAGTTACTCTAGCACAATTATGGTCAAACCATTTAGGTGAATTAGATCTTTTACTGTACTTTTGATGAGGAATAAAAGTTTCCATTCCAATTTTTACAAAATCTTGTATGTGGCTCAAGGTGGAGTGTGCATCATTAGAAAAGAAAGAGGTCCAGGGAATATCAATAAAGAAACCTTGAAGACCCTCCCAGTCTGCCCTATCGTAATGCCATTTAGTCACCAAAACAGGTTCAGAGTGGGAAGGTGTGGTAGGTGATAGACAGGTGGCCTGTATCAGACAGTGATCAGAAGATCCAAGCGGGGACCTCACTGTAACATCATAATTTTCTGAATTGGTTGTTAAAAATAAGTCCAGTAGGTGGGAATTATGATTAGGATTATCTGGTACACGGGTGGGTTGGTTGACTAGTTGAGTGAGATTAAATGAGTCTGAAAATAGCTCACATTCAAGACCAGCATCATCAGTCCTGGCTGAATGAGTGAGCCATTCAACATTATGGACATTAAAATCACCCAACACAGTGATTTCAGAAGAAGCATTTAAGTTGAGGACACTGAGTTGTGAGGACAGAGAATCAAAAAGACTTTGCTCTGGAGGAGTATTTGGGGAACGGTAGATGCAACATATGTATTTAAATTTACTTATAGTATAGTACAGTAAAATAAGCTGACACTGAACCCCATGCTGAGTTGCACAGCAGCGATGTTACCAGTGTGCCCTGGTTGTGTGTTGACATCACTATTATATTTGCAAGATCTCATCACTGCCTCAGTCCTTACTAACAAATGTGAAAATGGCTCCATTGGATTATCTGACCCAAAGAATGTATGTGAACACCAAAAATCATGTATACATGTTCAGTAGTTGCTTAGATATGAACATATGAAATTAATGGAGGCCATCTTGGATGCCATTCTAAAATTCCAATTATAGACTATGACAATGATTAAAACAGTGCTTCTCATTAATCTGGTTAGCAAGAAACAGTTTTCTCTTAAAATGTTCACCAGGTAATAATTAAAAAAAAAAGTAAGCAATATATGGTCAGGCACGGGAGCCATCTTGAAAAATGACCGCCATCTTGGATTTTCGCGTGGCCAGCGGTATTTCTGAGAAGAATGGACCTTGAAGGGTACATATACCAAATTTCATGCTTGCATCACCATTTGAACGATTCTCCTGAAATTTGCAGTTATCTGCTCCACTACTGCTCTCTATGAGTGATCACGCAGTCTTAGGTCGGGAGCCAGATGGGCTAGATCAGTGGTCAGCAACCCTTAAGGCTAGAAGAGCCATTTTTGTCAAAGTTTCATACAAAAATTGTACTGTCGGAGCCGCAATAAAAAAAAATATGAGGTCTCATAAACCAACATCTACAGTAGTTCAGAAATAAGAGAATATACCCTACTTCTGGACAAAACAAATTATAGTGATATTGTTCAATTTACTTGTATTCACAAAGTTTAGGAAAGACGTATGTCTTGTATTTCTAGAAATCAGAACGATTGATGCCTATGGATCTTTTCGAAGTTGAATAAAATAAATCGAATTTTGCCTTTAATGTGTTATATGATGCCTTTGTTTTAAAGGACTAATTATTATTTCTAAAGCTTCTAAAGTGTCTTGAAAAAACCGCATGTGGCTCCTAAGTCCGCATATTTGCAGACTCATTTAATCTCACTCAACTAGTCAACCAACCCACCCGTGTACCAGATAATCCTAATCATAATTCCCACCTACTGGACTTATTTTTAACAACCAATTCAGAAAATTATGATGTTACAGTGAGGTCCCCGCTTGGATCTTCTGATCACTGTCTGATACAGGCTACCTGTCTATCACCTACCACACCTTCCCACTCTGAACCTGTTTTGGTGACTAAATGGCATTACGATAGGGCAGACTGGGAGGGTCTTCAAGGTTTCTTTATTGATATTCCCTGGACCTCTTTCTTTTCTAATGATGCACACTCCACCTTGAGCCACATACAAGATTTTGTAAAAATTGGAATGGAAAATTTTATTCCTCATCAAAAGTACAGTAAAAGATCTAATTCACCTAAATGGTTTGACCATAATTGTGCTAGAGTAACTGAACAAAAAGCAATAGCCTACAATGCATACACAAGATCAAAAACACATGAAGCCTTTAATTACTTTAGAAACATCAGAAATCATGCCAAAACTGTATTAAACCTAACTAAATCAAACTTTCTCCACAAGCAGGCAAATAAACTTCTAAATAATCCAAATGATAACAAAATATTTTGGTCTACTCTTAACTCATTTAAATCCAACTTCACTACTGCTTCATCCATTCCACCATTAAAATCTCCGACTGGCAATCTTGTAAGTGACCCACGAGGTAAAGCTAACCTTCTTGCGGATATTTTCTCCACCAACTCAACCTTAGATGAAATAAATCAAGATGTCCCTGTACTTAATTTTAATTCGCCTGAAATTCTTCACTTAAGATCCACACCAGACATGTCAAAAACTATTTTGCAGAATCTCTCGGTAGATAAGGCTCCTGGTCCAGATGAAATTCCTCCAATAGTACTTAAGAATTGCTCCTTGGTGCTCGCTCCTGTATTGGCAAAAAATTTCCGTCTGTGTACTCATACCTCATGCTTCCCAGTACCCTGGAAAGAAGCAAACATCCATCCAGTTCCTAAAAAAGGTGCCTCTTCAGATCCATCAAACTACAGACCAATAGCTATAACTTCCACTCTTGGTAAAGTCTTTGAAATTATATTAAATAATCACATAATTAAGCATCTTGAGAATAATAAATTAATCAGTGATAGGCAATATGGTTTTAGACGATGTCGATCAACTGCAGACATGCTTTGCCTTCTTACGCATCAAATCAACCAAGCTACAGACCAACATGGTGAAACACATACAATAGCACTGGATATATCAAAGGCATTTGATAGAGTCTGGCATCAATCCTTATTGTCGAAGATGTCACACTACGGCCTTGCATCATTAGTTCCACTAATTTCTTCTTATCTTCATAACAGAAAAATACGTGTAATGGTAGATGGCCTTTATTCTCAATTTCACTCAATAAATGCTGGTGTTCCCCAGGGATCAGTTTTGGCCCCAATTCTGTTCCTCATTCATATCAATGATCTCATATCTACCACTCATAATCCAATACATTCCTACGCAGATGACTCAACACTCCACAGTTCCTTCACATTTACAAATTCTTTCACCCAACCCGATCTTATAAATTCAAAAATAAACACTGCAATTTCTCTGAACCAGGACCTTTCTGGAATTGATGGATGGGGACAAAAGAATCTAGTTTCCTTTAATGCACAGAAAACCAAGTACATTCAATTTTCTAACCGACAGAATCTCACTGACTCCCATATATTTTTTAATGATGTAAATATTCCCACTTCCCCTAGTATTGACATTCTCGGTGTAACATTAACTACTAACTTGAGCTGGACACATTATGTTAGAAGCATTGCTAAGAATGCCTCTAAAAAACTGGGACTACTGTACAGAGTTCGAGAATTCTTCACTGGCGAGCAGTTGGCCGTGATATATAAAAGTCATGTGCGTTCTCAGATGGATTACTGTTCACCTCTGTGGGGTGGAAGTGGAGTGGTTGCATTGAGGCAGTTGGACAAAATTCAAAATAAAGCTATTAGATTAATCAATAACCCTGCAATCACACAGGACCTTCCTACATTATCCATACGAAGAAACGTTGCATCCCTTGCATTATTCTACAGATATTTTCACAGCAATTGTTCCGAGGAACTTGCTTCAATTGTGCCGCCTCTCCACATCTTTCCCCGTAGAACTAGGGCAGCTGAGAGCACCCATGAATTTACACTTTCTCCTCCACAATGCAGAACTTCTGCTTATCAGAATTCATTTATCTCCAGAGCTACTACTCTTTGGAATTCACTTCCCTCGAATTGCTTTCCACAAACTTACAATCTACAAATGTTTAAATCCAGTTGTTATAAACATTTTATGAATGGAGGATGCCTTTAGGCACATGGACCTTTTTGTTTTATCTGTGTTTTTCCTTCCTCCGTTCATTGTCTCTTAAAAAAAAAAAAAAACAAAAAAAAAAAATGTGCCGACCCCTGGACTAGTTAATAGTCCGTCAGGCGCCTGGCCCGGGGAGCCGGTGTATGTTGTGAAGGGCCATGCCTGGAAGTAAGGTGGGCGGGCATTGTGGAGGTGGGCTTCGCTGCATGTCTGCCTGCTGAGACTGGAACCTCTCCGGGAGGTCTGGGACCGGGGGAGTGCTGGAGGCCCCTAGTGATCCTTGGTCTCTGCGCGACCTAGATGTGTGTGAGATGTAGTATTAGTATTATATTCATTATTCTTTTGTTTATGTTTTGTAGTTTCTGTTCGAGCTCTGTCTCGAGTCAGCCATCCCCAGCTATAGGGTATGTGCCTGAGTATATACATACCGGTATATACATATAAATATTTTTTGGAGATTCCTTTATGGGGAGGTTTAGTTTTTCTGGATCCCCATCTCCCTCATGTGTATCCCCATTAATTTGGCGATTTTAAGACGTTTTGTGCCATTTATGTGTCGATTCTTTTATGGCAAGCGATAGTGACCCTGTAATTTAGGAAGCATCAGCCTTTAGCCAGGACATTTTTCTACCAAATAATGTCAACAATTATCAGGAAGGTGGGTCTTGGGGGTATTTGTTAATGCTTAATGGAGGTCTTGAGAGGAAGCTAAAAATAATAAATAAGTACAAATATAAATATATAAAAAAATAAATATATATATAAATATATAAACGTGTACAAATATATAACCTTTTGGCTAATTCAGAGACACTTGACTTTGACACAGAGAGAGAGAGAGAGAGAGAGAGAGAGAGAGAGAGAGAGAGAGAGAGAGAGAGAGAGAGAGAGAGAGAGAGAGAGAGAGAGAGAGAGAGAGAGAGAGAGAGAGAGAGAGAGAGAGAGAGAGAGAGAGAGAGAGAGCAAAAAAATACAAATCTCCCCTAAACTGTTGGGAGGCTTCAAAATGTACCAAATTCATTAAGCGTAACTGTACAATAGCCGATTATGGGTGGGTGTTTCTGGCCCCCTTCTCCCTCGTGTTTAGCACCATTGTTTTTTTTTAGATTTTAAGACGTTCGGCCCATTAGTCTGGCGATTTTAAGACTTTACGCCTCATTTCTTTATCAATATTAAGCCCTTTCGTGCTATTTAGGTGTCGAATATTTTCCTGGCGAGCGATACCAGCCTGTAATTTTAAGAATAAGCGGCCTTCGGCAGGCACATTTTTCTACCAAAAAATGTACAAATTTATCTTGAAGCCCCCAGGGGGTCTTGGGAGTGTTCTTTACAGGTAGATGGAGGTCTAGGGAGGAAAATAAAAAAATATTAAAAATATTATATGACGATCGATAATGTGTTCAAAATTACGGTTTTTAATATATTTATTAAGTTAGATGTATGGAAGACAAACAAAAACAGACAGCAAGCTCAAGTAAACAAACAACGCACAAACAGAAAGGCTCACAAACAAATATAACAGACAAACAGATTCGCATAAATAGTTACGGAGAATTGGGTCTTTTTTTGGACACTCTTCTCCCTCATGCTTAACCTATCTGCGGCGAGACTCTGATTCGTTAAATGTCGTGAGGGGCGAAGCTATTTCATTAATTTCTAAGGAAATAGTCATTATCCGATAAATATCGTTATTACTTATTCATATGCGCCTATATACAATAAAACAAGTGGGAATAGTATTTGAGGGGTGACAAACACGTAATATTGCCGAGCGGTTCATTCATGGAGTTGACAGAGAGCGAAACTGCACCCTCCCTTCACGAGCTCTCAAGACCTTCTCCCTTTCGACCTTGAAACCGGGTAGGGATTGTTGGCGCCATAAATAAACCGATAAAATAATCACAGGAATAAGAGAAAAAGAGGTGATAATTGAGGGGGTAGGGGGAAAGTGGGGAATTTGGACACATGTGGAGAAGTGATAGGATGTATGGAGAGGAATTATCTCACATATTTTCACATTCCTTTGTTTTGAGTGACAGTGGGATGTTTAGAAAGGCTTTTTTTTAGGCCATGGCTCATATGTGGATGCTCACCCTCCTAGGGTTCAGACTCATATGAGGACGCTCGCCGTTAATAGGTTAACTCCGTTTGTTTTGAGATTTTAAGACTTTCGCCTCATTAGTTTGTCGATTTTAACACCTTTCTTCTCATTTCGTTGTCAATTTCAAGACCTTTAGTACCAATTAGGTGTCGATTTTTTTCCTGGCGAGCGATGGCGAGCCTGTAATTTTAAGAGGAATCGGCCTTCGACCGGGACATTTTTCTACCGAAAATGTACAAATATATCTTGAAGGGGGGCTTAGGGGAGGTTTCTTTGAAGGGGGGCTTAGGGGAGGTTTCTTTGAAGGGGGGCTTAGGGGAAGTTTCTTTAAGCTTGATGGAAGTTTATGGAAAAATAAAATGAACTAAGTAATTAATGGACCAACAAAAAATAAAAAAATATATAAATAAAATAAAATAAAACAGCCACTATCCCCTTAAGAAACACAGAGACAGACTCAAAAATAAAAACAGAAAATAACAAACAGATTGGCACGTATGCTTTAGACAAACAGACTTGAGTCACAAATATACAAAAATAAACAAACAAACAAGCTAGCACATTATTATACTCTAGATAAACACACTGGGAGCCAGACTTACACACACATACATATATATATACGGCAGAAAGACATAGGCCTATAGCAAAAAAAAAAAAAAAAAAAAAAAAAATCGATAGAAAAATGTCCCAGCCGAAGGCCGGTTACTCTAAAAGGCTCGCTATCGCTCGCCAAGATAACATCAACACCTAAATGACACGAACAATCTTACTATTGAAAACAGAGGGTCGAAAGGTCTTAAAATCGCCAAACTAATGTGTCGAAAGTCGTAAAGTCTGTAAAAGGTTAATGTTACTAAACATGAGGGAGAAAGGAGATCAGAAAAACTACCCATCTCCCCTTAATCAAACAAAGACACTCTACCAACAAACAGCTTATCATATATAAGGTAAACAAAATAATAACGAACAACAGATACAGACAAACAAATACACACACAGATATACAGTAGACAAATATACAGACATAAATAGACAAATAAACAGACTGGCATATAAATTTTATACTCTAGACACACAGGCAGACATAAACAAACAACACACACTGGCACACAAACAGGCTGGCATATGCAGTATACTTTAGACAAACACACAGACAGGCTCACAAACAAACAAATATAACAGACACACAGACTAGCATACATACTTAGGAAAAACACACAGATTAAAAAATATAAACAGATAAAATGAGCAGATTGGCACATATGCTTTAGATTCTAGACAAACACGTACGACTAAAAACTATACAAAACAAGTAAACAAACAAACTAGCACACAGACAAACACACTGGGAGCCAGCCTTACAAACAACAAAACACTCATAAACAAGACACTCACAACCAAAAAAAACACACACACAAGCAAGACACTCACAAACAATAAAACATATTAACAAGGCACTTACAAACAACAACAAAACATACACATAGGCAAGACAGACTCACAAACAAAAAACACACACAAGCAAGACACTTACAAACAATAAAACATATTAAAATTAACAAGGCACTCACAAACAACCAACAAAACACACACGTAAACAAGACAGACCCGCAAAGAAAACAACAAAGCACACTCACAAACAACAAATCCCACTCACAAAACAAACAACAAATCCCACTCACAGGCAAACAACAAATCACACTCACAAACAAACAACAAATCCCATTCACAAACAAACAACAAATCCCACTCACAGGCAAACAACAAATCACACTCACAAACAAACAACAAATCCCACTCACAGGCAAACAACAAATCCCACTCACAAACAAACAACAAATCCCACTCACAGGCAAACAACAAATCACACTCACAAACAAACAACAAATCCCACTCACAGGCAAACAACAAATCACACTCACAAACAAACAACAAATCCCACTCACAAACAAACAACAAATCCCACTCACAGGCAAACAACAAATCCCACTCACAAACAAACAACAAATCCCACTCACAAACAAACAACAAATCCCACTCACAGGCAAACAACAAATCACACTCACAAACAAACAACAAAACACACTCACAAACAAACAACAAAACACTCAAAAACAAACAACAAAACACACTCACAAACAACAAACCACACTCACAAACAACAAAACACACTCACAAACAACAAAACACTCACAAACAACAAAGCACACTCACAAACAAACAAGCACACTCACAAACACCAAAGCATACATACAAACCAGACACTCACAAAACAACAAACGCAAACAGACAAACAGAATCAGAAACAAAACAACAAAACACATTCACAAACAAAAACAATGTGAAAACACAGCCCGCTTGTTCTGGGGGTAAAAAGAGAGGATTACCTCTGAATAATAATGTGACCTGATTCTCCCAGCAAATTTAATTTATATTTCACTCAAGTTTACGCCTGTTGCGTGTGTGTGTACGTGTGTGTGTGTGAGAGAGATAGATAGAGAGAGAGAGAGAGAGTGTGTGTGTAATTAGGCGTTCCAAAATAGATATGGCATGGTGTTCCGTCAAATACAATAGTATTGTGAGCAACTTGTACACCAGGGAGGTGTTCGCAAACACAGGAGAAAGGAAAATAAACGCTCTTAACACAAAGCTTTAAATTCAAGCTTAGTTCCGCTTTTTGAGGCGGTGTATAATCTGTAGTTTTATCTGCAGGAAAATATATATGAAATTATGAAAGTGCAGTATATTAAGAGGATTGTGGCTATTTTAGTTTTTTTCTTCTTCTATTAATTCATTTATTAATTTATTTTTTAGTTTCCTCGTTAGACCTCCCTCAAACTTGGGAAAACACCCCCTAGACATCCCCTCAAGACGAAGTTTTACATTTTTACCGGCCGAAGGCCGGTACCTCTTGTAATTGCAGGCTCGCTATTGCTCGCTAGGAAAATGTCGACACCTAAATGGCACGATAGGTCTTAAAATTGATAACGAAATGAAGCTAAATGTGCTAAAATCACCAAAGTAATGGGTCGAACGTCTTAAAACTTCAAAACTAATGGGGATAAACAGAAGGGAGAAAGGGGTCCAGAAAAACGACCCATTTCTTCTTAATGTATTCAACTGGGTGACCGGACAACTCAACCAGTAGACTATTTCAACAACAAGCTCTCAACCAGTGCCAGCTCAACCAATACCTCTCAACCAGTAGGCCATTTCACCTAGTAGCTCTCAACCAGTTCTCAATTAGTGCCAGCTCAACCAGTAGCTCTCAACTAGTGCCAGCTCAACCAGTGTCAGCTCAACCAGTAACTCTCAACCAGAACAGACCATTTCAACTAGTAACTCTCAACCAGTAAACCATTTCAACCAGTATAACATTTCAGGCAGTAGCTCTCAACCAATAACTCTTAACCAGTAGACCATTTAAAACAGTAGCTTTCAACCATTGTCAACTCAACCAATACTGATAGGTTAGGTCGTTAGGTTATTACTTTAAATTCACACTGGTTTGGTTAGCCAGCGATGAATTGGCACTGGTTGAATTGGTCTACTGGTTAAGTTGTCCGGGAAGCGATTTTTTTTACCATTCAACCATACGAAAATGAAACTCAAACCCCACTCACATACGCCTCTCTTATTCAATCCTTCATTAAGGAGTATTTATCAACTCTGCGTAAGCAGAGTTTGGTATCCCCCCCCCCCCCTCCCCCCGTATAGTGGATACCACCGGAATAAAATGTCTGTCATCGTTGTTGTCCGTCTGTCCCGAAACTCCTCCTAGACCGTTGGACGGATTTTCACCAAATTTCACACGCACATTTGTTGCATGAATGCCAACGTCAGTCAAAAAAGATTTTTTGAATTGATGCAATAGTTATGTTTTTAGGTCCAAAATATGGTTCCCCCCCCCCCCCCCACACCCACCCAGCAATGATGGCGTTCTGGGGGTGAAAGCATCTCGCTCCGCATTTGCTAGGTTAATTAAGTTAGTTTACTTGGCATTAGAAGTGATGGTAATGATAGTGGGATTGATGGTGATAGTAATAATAAAGTAGACGTGCCGTTTTGCCCAAAATCAAAACGGCATACCCAACTCTGCGATGGGTTACCATCATCATTACTAACACCATCATCACTACAACCGCCACAATCATCACAACTACTTTCATCATCACCATTACTATGATCATCATCACTACTACAATTACAATCATCACTACTACTCTCACCATCATCACTACTACTCTCACCATTGTCACAACCATCTTAATCACTACTAGCATTGATACTACAACTATCAACCAGCATTACTACTATCATCACCACCATACTACAATCATCATTACTACTGTTAACATCATCACTACTACTATAACCATCATCATTACTACTGTCACAAGTATTACCATCATGTATCCTACTGTCACCATCATCACTACTACTGCCATCATCACCATTACTATGATCTTCATCATCACAACTATTGTCATCATCACTACAACTTTCACCATCATCACTACTACTCACCATCATCACTAATACTCACACCATCGTCACTTCCATCATCACTACTGTCATTATTATCACTACAACTATCATTATTTGTCACCATCATCACTACTATTATGACCATCATCACTACTACTCGTAGTCACCATCATATCTACTACTGTCACCATCATATCTACTACGGTCATCATCATCACTACTGTCAACATCATCAATACAACTACAACCATCATCACTACTATTATCACCATCATCACTATATCACTGTATAAAATCAACTCTGCGTAAGCAGAGTTTGGTATCGCACCCCCCATATAGTGGGTACCACACGAAAAAAAATGTCTGTCGTCGTCGTCGTCGTCGTCGTCCGTCTGTCTCGGAACTCCTCCTAGACCGTTGGACGGATTTTCACCAAATTTCAAATTTTTAGTTTTTAAATATGCTGGCTGGCTACCAATCGCCAGGAAAAAATCGACACCTGGATGGGGATAAATGTCTTAAAACAGTAGGCTGAATGGGGCCGAAAGGATACAACCCACAGGAAGAGGGAGAGAGAGAAAAACAAATGAGGTGGGCCCCCTTAAAGTAATTATTAGCCAACTGCCACAGACAACTTAACCCCTTGAGTATACTGGTTGCTGAGATTCCCTCCTATACCCCCTTGCCGCTGTTGGTACGATGCCTTACAGCTAGACACAGACAGGGAATATAGTAAAGGTGAGACAAGTAATAATTTTGATCACCCCAATACCTCGAATACTGGAGTTGGGACAGAGGAAGTAGTAGGGGGTGAGGAAATGAATTGTAGTAGGAGATAAAGGCGCCGGGGCTTGACCCAACCTGCGGGAGTTGTGGATATTTACGAGAAGGGAAGGACAGACAAGACGGACGAACAATGATAGACAGGGAATATAGTTAAGGTGAGACAAATAATCAAATTTACCCCAGGATATCAGTCCGGTACCAGTATGTATATCGTAAATATTTCTTTTACTCAATTTTGATAATTAAATCTCGATGTATGAACAAATGTTAAAAGAAGTTATTTTGTTCCATAATTATAGGCTCTCATGATGATACAAGGATTGTATCGAAACGTTAGCAAATAAATTCAAGATGTGGTTACCTACACTGGTATTTATCTTCCTTTATATATATATATATATATATATATATATATATATATATATATATATATATATATATATATATATATTTATCTATCTATATGCTCAGGGTCAATTCCCATTTTGTCTATTTTTATTTTTATTTTCTATTTTATTCTATTTTAATATTTTTTTTTTTGGGGGTGGCCGACTCAAGACAGAGCAAGAACAGGGAAAACACAAAACAACATAAAACAACGAACAATCACAGATAAAAACACAATTTCACAAACATCTAGGTCACCCAGGAGAAGACCCAGAGACCAGGGTCACCAAGGTCGCTCCAGCACTTCCCCGGCCCCCGACCACCCGGAGAGGTTCCGATCTCGGCAGGCAGACATGCAGCGGAGCCGAAGCCACAAGCCTGCCCACCACACTTCCAGGCGCACCCTTCATATTAATCGTCTTCCCGGGCCATGCGCCTGATGGACTATTATCTAGTCAACTTGCGCCCGACCCCTTCCCCCAAATGACCACGTGTTCACTCAACTATTCACAAGCATTCTCCATTCATTCCTGTTTATTACCGCTTCCTTTGCCTGATCTATAGTCATTCCTCTATCCTACGAGGACAGGTCGAAGAGTTCTGCGACAGAGTCCCAAATCGACGAAAAATATTTTGCATCCCAGGAGCTGGACTGGACGACATTGTGGAAGCTTTCGAACATACCACAAAGGATGCAATCAAAAATACCCTTTTTGTCATCCATGCTGGTTAAAATGACATCATGCGCACCAGATCCGAAGAGTTGATGGAGAAATATCGCAAGATGATCCAGCACTACAAAAACAAGTCAAGGAATATCATCATCTCAGGAATTCTCCCCAAGATCGACCCACCTGACAAATTCTACGACAAGGCCTTCAGCACAAATAGCCGACTAAAATATTTGTGTCTGAAGGAAGAAGTTGAATTCGTCAACCTTTGGGACAATTTCTATAACCAGCCTACTCTGTTCCGCAAGGATGGCACTCATCTAAGCATGAGTCGTCTCCTACACGAAGCAGTCCGCAGCCATGGATAAAAAAACACCATCCGAGAAGAAGCAGCAGTGACATAAATCATCCAACGCCAAGCAAAAAACAGAGGCAAACGAGGACCACCAGCGATAAGGACTGAAGACAGCGAGGACCGAGGACAGCCATGAACATAAATGTAGATCCGACAGGAGCCAAAAATATTATTAAAGAGCGTACCATGAGTTCTAAAATAACAAATTTAAAGGTTTTCTATGCAAACGCAATACATTTTCAGATTTAGAGGAGCTAGTGATTACAGAAAATTATGATGTGATTGGCATAACAGATTCTTGGCTCAATACAGAAGATAGATACTTTTTAGCAGAGTATTCACTTCCCGGTTATGTAATGTTTGAGAAAAGCCGAATAAATCGAAATGGAGGTGGCGTTTTACTTTATATCAAAGAAAGTCTTAACCCTACCCTCTTGTCAAAACCTGAAATTGTGAACGTCGACACATCTTTTGTGCTAATAAAGAATAATAAAGGTACAAAAATAATACTTGCGTTAATATGCAGACCTCCAGCTCAATCAGTGCAAACTAACCGAGAAATTTACGAACAAATTGCAGATGTAAGTAACTCACAAGATACTATAAGTTTTGGCGACGTTAATTTACCTGTGACCAAGTGGGGCGATACTCTTACTTCACATTCTGGACATGACTTGTATACAAACTTGCAAGAGAGTTCGCTTTATCAATTTGTTCGAACACCGACCCGTGATAATAACGTTCTTGACATTGTACTTGCAACAAAAGAAGAATTAATAGAGAATTTGAATGTTGGTGATGAATTCAGTAACAGCGACCATCGTACGATAACTTTCACTTTAAAGTTTACTAGTAACGAACCAAATAGTAGCATCTAAAAAGTCCCTAATTTCAAGAAAGCAAACTTCTATAAACTTAGAAATATGTTTAAAGAAACTGACTGGAGCTTTTTAATTAACAATAACGACATAAATACATCTTGGAAGTTATTCGAAACCACTTACCTAAAAGCAGTGCAAGACTGCATACCATCGAAAATACGGCGTCCAGGCCATAATAACAAGCCCAAATGGTGGAATAAAGATATTTCAAACTGCCTGCTTGCTAACAAACTTGCTAATGATAGATTAAAATCCTCACAAAATGACAAAGAACGGGTGAAATTTGTAGAGCTACGACGCAAAGCCAAAAAGTTAATTAAGCAAAGTAAAAAGACCTTAGAGTTACATATTGCGAATCAAGGTAAAACAAACCCGAAAGAATTCTATAGTTATATCAAAAAGAAAAAAGTAGTTACTTCAATTGTTGGACCGTTAGTCGATGAAAATGGAGAATACACCAAAGACGAAGTACAAATGAGTAATGTCCTCAATACCTTCTCTGCATCAGATTTTACAACAGAAGACCTCAGTGATATCCCTAAACCATCGCCGATTCAAATTGATAATTCAGATGTTCTAAGCAATATCACCGTTACAGAGAGAGAAGTATTGAATTGTTTAAATAAACACAAGGTAAATAAAACGCCTGGACCTGATACAATCTCGCCTAGAGTTCTAAAGGAAGCTAAGAATGAGCTCTCCAAACCACTGACATTACTATTCAATAAATCCTTGCAGTCTGGAACTATGCCTGATTAGTGGAAGCTAGCCAACGTAACACCGATATTAAAAAAAGGCAGCAAATCCCTACCCAGTAACTATCGTCCAATTAGCTTAACCTCAGTTGTATGTAAAATGATAGAAACGGTCATAAGAGACAGACTCATAAATCACTTAGAGGAAAATAACATACTTAAAGATACTCAACACGGCTTTCGTAAAAAACGTTCCGTTTAACAAACCTCTTAGACTTCTTCCACGATATCCTCAACCTCTACGATGAGAGTAAAGCTGTAGATATTATATACCGGTACCTTGATTTTCAAAAGGCCTTTGACAAAGTTCCCCACAAACGTTTACTGCTAAAACTAAAAGCGCATGGAATACAAGACGGTGTGTTGAAATGGATAGAAAATTGGCTCAGCGACGGAAAGCAAAGAGTAGTCATAAACGGTAAGACATCTAAATGGACCAATGTAATTAGCGGGGTACCCCAGGGATCGGTACTAGGACCAATTCTCTTTCTAATTTACATCAACGACATAGATGAGGGTCTCACCTGTATAATCTCAAAATTTGCTGACGATACAAAAATTGCTAATAGCGTACTCTCAAAAGAACAAGTTGACGATATGCAACACAATCTAGATAAATTGTCATGTTGGGCCCAAATTTGGCAAATGAGTTTCAATGCGGATAAATGTAAAGTACTACATATCGGATACCTAAATGAGAAAGCAAAATATTCGATGAATGGCACTCAGCTTAAGAATGTAAACAGAGAAACCGATCTGGGAGTAACAATATCGAGTAACCTAAAACCGAGTCAACAATGTTCAGAAGTTGTTAAGAAGGTAAACAAAATAATTGGCTTTATAGGCAGGCCATTTGAGCATAAATCCAAAGAAGTTATCCTAACCCTTTACAATTCCTTGGTCCGCCCTCTTCTGGATTACTGTGTTCAATCCTGGTGCCCTTATTACCAAAAAGATATAAACAAGCTAGAACGAGTTCAACGTAGAGTTACCAAAATGATACCTAGCCTAAAGAACAAACCATACGAAGAGCGTCTTAGAGAATTAAATCTATTTCCTTTAACCCAGTGCAGATTAAGAGGTGACTTAATTCAAGTGTTCAAAATCATCACAGGCATCGACAATTTGAACTGTAGTAAGTCCTTCCCTATCGACCACTCGAATTACACGCGGGGAAACGGTTGCAAAACTATTGGTAAATCTTTTAACTCACACGAATCTAAGAATTTCTTCTTCAATCGAGTTGTCAACTTGTGGAATGGGCTTCCCCGAGACGTTATAGACTGCAGCACCGTTGATTCATTTAAACTCCACCTAGACAAATATCTCTTGTTACTTGTTACTTGGTGTGGAGTTTCTCAGCCGCGCTCCGTCACTAGATGTGACGCTCGTCGCAGCTGCCCTTTAAACCATCTAGCACTTGTAGTCTTGTCTCACAGTGCCATCTTCTAAGTCATAACACTCCCTGAACAAATGTGTTTTAAGTGACTTTTTAAAGGCCTTTATGTTCGCACACCTTTTCACATTAACTGGTAGATTATTATAAAGTCTCGGTGCACTCTTTTCGAAGGCCCTAAATCCAAATTCATGATTGCACCGTGGCTCATTCAATTGATGCAGCACGTTGCCATGTCTCAGCATCATATCAGTGCCAACATTGAAGTCTTCCAATAAGTCTCGCACATATTCCGGCTTTCCAAAGTTCAAAGCTTGATACACTATAACACACAGTTTGAATATGATCCTCGCTTTCACCGGCAGCCAATGCAGGTCAATTAATGCCGGCGTTATACTCGCACGGAATGGTAAACTCTTTATTAATCTTGCTGCTCTATTCATTATAAGTTGTAGTTTTCGTAGCAAGTAATTTGGTAGTCGATAATATAGAGAATTACAATAGTCTAATTTACTAATTACATGATTGTGGATCAACATTTTGGTTGTATTAATATCCAGATATTTTCTCACAAAAGCAATATTCCTCAGATGATAGGCAGAGATTCGCACTGTTTGATTAATCTGGTTTTTAAATGACAGTTCACTATCAACCAAGACTCCCAAATCCTTCACCACACTACTCACAGTCATCACACTATCATTGATATTGAGGCTTTGCACGCCCAGTCTCTCAAGGTTCACCCGTCTGCCTACTAATAGGCATTCAGTTTTATTTTCATTTTTTTTTTTTTTTTTTTTTTTTTTTAAGAGACAATGAACGGAGGAAGGAAAAACACAGATAAAACAAAAAGGTCCATGTGCCTAAAGGCATCCTCCATTCATAAAATGTTTGTAACAACTGGATTTAAACATTTGTTGATTGTAAGTTTGTGGAAAGCAATTCGAGGGAAGTGAATTCCAAAGAGTAGTAGCTCTGGGGATAAATGAATTCTGATAAGCAGAAGTTCTGCATTGTGGAGGAGAAAGTGTAAATTCATGGGCGCTCTCAGCTGCCCTAGTTCTACGGGGAAAGATGTGGAGAGGCGGCACAATTGAAGCAAGTTCCTCGGAACAATTGCTGTGAAAATATCTGTAGAATAATGCAAGGGATGCAACGTTTCTTCGTATGGCTAATGTAGGAAGGTCCTGTGTGATTGCAGGGTTATTGATTAATCTAATAGCTTTATTTTGAATTTTGTCCAACTGCCTCAATGCAACCACTCCACTTCCACCCCACAGAGGTGAACAGTAATCCATCTGAGAGCGCACATGACTTTTATATATTACGGCCAACTGCTCGTCAGTGAAGAATTCTCGAACTCTGTACAGGAGTCCCAGTTTTTTAGAGGCATTCTTAGCAATGCTTCTAACATAATGTGTCCAGCTCAAGTTAGTAGTTAATGTTACACCGAGAATGTCAATACTAGGGGAAGTGGGAATATTTACATCATTAAAAAATATATGGGAGTCAGTGAGATTCTGTCGGTTAGAAAATTGAATGTACTTGGTTTTCTGTGCATTAAAGGAAACTAGATTCTCTTGTCCCCATTCATTAATTCTAGAAAGGTCCCGGTTCAGAGAAATTGCAGTGTTTATTTTTGAATTTATAAGATCGGGTTGGGTGAAAGAATTGGTAAATGTGAAGGAACTGTGGAGTGTTGAGTCATCTGCGTAGGAATGTATTGGATTATGAGTGGTAGATATGAGATCATTGATATGAATGAGGAACAGAGTTGGGGCCAAAACTGATCCCTGGGGAACACCAGCCTTTATTGAGTGAAATTGAGAATAAAGGCCATCTACCATTACACGTATTTTTCTGTTATGAAGATAAGAAGAAATTAGTGGAACTAATGATGCAAGGCCGTAGTGTGACATCTTCGACAATAAGGATTGATGCCAGACTCTATCAAATGCCTTTGATATATCCAGTGCTATTGTATGTGTTTCACCATGTTGGTCTGTAGCTTGGTTGATTTGATGCGTAAGAAGGCAAAGAATGTCTGCAGTTGATCGACATCGTCTAAAACCATATTGCCTATCACTGATTAATTTATTATTCTCCAGATGCTTAATTATGTGATTATTTAATATAATTTCAAAAACTTTGCCAAGAGTGGAAGTTATAGCTATTGGTCTGTAGTTTGATGGATCTGAAGAGGCACCTTTTTTAGGAACTGGATGGATGTTTGCTTCTTTCCAGGGTACTGGGAAGCATGAGGTATGAGTACACAGACGGAAAAATTTTGCCAATACAGGAGCGAGCACCAAGGAGCAATTCTTAAGTACTATTGGAGGAATTTCATCTGGACCAGGAGCCTTATCTACTGAGAGATTCTGCAAAATAGTTTTGACATGTCTGGTGTGTCAGATTTAATTTCAGTTGCTTTGACTCCATCCACTTCCCAATGTCTTTTAGTAAACCACTAATCTTCTCCTCAACATTCACCACGTCACTTAGTGCCAGATAGAATTGGGTGTCATCTGCAAACAGCTTTAATTTCACTCCATGTTTCATTAATATGCTAGATAGTGCAATTGTATATATACAGAATAGAATTGGTCCAAGAACACTCCCTTGAGGGACGCCCCTCTCTAGATGCTTCATCTCTGAGAATTTATTACTTATTTGCACACAATAAGTTCTGTTAGTAAGGTAACTTTGAAGGTATTCCAGCGCATTACCATCAATACCAATAGCTTTACAGTCTTCTATTAGTAAGCTATGCACCACTGTATCGAACGCAGCACTCAAGTCCAACAAAATTAAGATTCCACACTTCGCATTGTCCATTTGCACGAGTAAATCATTAATCACAGAGCACATCGTGGTTTCCGTAGAGTAAAGTCTTCTATATGCGGACTGGTTGTCTGGGAGAGCCTTCACTAAACTCAAGTGATCCCATAACTGACCCAGAATTACATTTTCAGTATTTTTTGATAGAAATGTTAAATTGGAAACAGGCCTAAAAGAGCTCAAGCATTGAGAATCAAGGCTCCCTTTAATAATAGGCTTCACAATCGCATTCTTTTCAGACGATGGAAATACATTATTTGCAATGCTACAGTTTATTATGTCAACATATATGTCCAGAAAACTGTTAAATTTTTTACTGTGCACTATTTCACGTATCGGTATACGATCATTACTACAATGGGTAAGTTTTGCTTTCGTAACTATGGATTTAACTGTATTCAGATCCGTCAGAGTAAATTCTGTTAACTTAGTCACAGTAGGCTCAGCTACAACAACGTCTTGAGTCTCGACTACTCCAAAATTTCCAACAATGGCATTAATTTTATCACAAAAAAAGTCAGAAAAATCATTCGCCAATGTCATATCCGGAATCCCTTCTGGTAACTTATTTTTCTTCTTGTTTCCCGTCAAGTTGTCAAGTACCACATACAGCTTATTCATGTCAGATCCAGCTTCTTTTGCTTTATTCATATAGTATTCACGTTTTCTAAGCACAATGAGCCTGTTTTCTATATTCCGAGCTCTTTTATAGTTATCTCTTGCCTCTTCGGTTCGTAGACGTCTCCATAGCCTCTCATATTTCTTCTTGGCCTTTTTTGCTCTCTGAATATCAGCATTAAACCACGGCGCACTATCAACTATTACTATTTACTTTTCAATAATGGGGCACGTATCTTCGTATTTTTCTCTAGCAATGCTGTTATACAGATTAGTGAAACATGACGTACAGTCATCTATTAATTCACCGTGAGCACAGTGTTCTCTTTTCTTAATTAGTATTTCATTCGCAACAGTCGATATTAGTAGTTGTGGCTCAAATTTTCTTTTTGACCTACACTTTATTGTCTTAGATTGTCTAGGTTTACTTACAAACGGCATGTTAAAAGTAACTAGTTTATGGACCGGCGAAATACAACACTCATCTTCAACATACAGCTCATTTATCATATCGCTTTCTCTATTCGTAAAAACCAAGTCTAATGCATGACCACCTCTTGAAGTTGCAGTATGCACTTTATTTATCAAGTGGAAAGACTCCATCAATTCTATAAAGATAGTAGCATAGTAATCATTCGGAACATCCACCCACAGATTAAAGTCACCAAAGACGAATGTATTCGTACTAACCATATCAATTGTTTCCAAGTATAATCTAAAATCAT
Organism: Paralithodes platypus; assembly: GCA_032716605.1. NCBI lineage: Eukaryota > Metazoa > Arthropoda > Malacostraca > Decapoda > Lithodidae > Paralithodes > Paralithodes platypus. The sequence goes on from CM064484.1 coordinate 3,077,749, forward strand.
CAATAAATGTACTGGCACTTAAATTTGGGGGTCTTTAAACAACAATAAAAGTACATTTCCAGTCTCCAATCTCACAGCCCACCTGTATATGTTCAAAACTACCGAACCTTGCAGATTTACATATTTTCGTCTTCTTAAACGTGTTTGTAAGACAAATTCCCACACCACCACCTCCCTTCCCTTTTCGTGGATTGTGCAAGAAGGTATGCGTTAGAGGAGTCATTTCAAGTATTTTAGCAGTATCGTATTCACTCAGCCATGTTTCAGTTACCGCTAGTACATCATATTTTGCCTCATTAATTAAGTCTCGAATTTCAAAGGTTTTATTTCCCACTGATTGAATGTTTATCAGTCCCCCCTTTATCTTTATTAAAGCACTAGATTCCATGATCAGTTAGGTCTCTCACCTTGACTATCTCACTCGAAAAGACCGGGCACCGGGTATCTGATGATGAATGATACACGTCTTGTTTCCCGTATCTCATACAATTTATGCACTTTCTCACAGTCACCTTACAATCCTTCGACCTATGTGTTCCAGCACATTTAAAACAAACAGGCACATCACTGTTTAGTTTAGCAGCACACTTATTTTCTGCATGCCCAAATCTCTGGCAATAGAAACAAGCCAATGCATGGTACCTGTCTCTTATATTATATATTCCCCATTGAAGTTGCACCTTGTCTTTATATTTGTAGAGAGCCGCACGGACTTCAGGCTCACATTTCAGGATATAATGGACTGTACCTCCAGCAGCTGGTTTATCAAAAATCATGGCAATCTTTCCTTTAATATCATCAATCGAATCCAGAAAATCATTCCTTGCAATTAATGTATCAATTATCTCACTCTTGGACTCTTCAGGATGAACATTGCAAATCATCACTTTTGGTTTTAATTTTTTCACACTCCTTGTAGTAACAGCCGGCACCTCTACCAACTTTTTAACTGCATCATTCAGCATATCCACAGTGCCAAAATTCATCACCATGTTCCCTTTAGGGGTAAACTTCGTATCCTGAATTTGAATCCCCTCTAGCGCCTGAGAAATTTCTCCTCTCTTGTCAGTTGCCTTTTCATTCTCATCCGTCGCCTTCAGAACGAGGAGATTCTTCTTTTCTTTCTTCTTTCTTCTCCCCGCCACCACATCAAACCACCCAGGCGAGTCAGAAACCGCTGACGTTTGTGCGGGGTCAGCGCTTATAGCATCAACAACATTTTCCATACCACTAGTGACTCCTTGCATCTCCATCTTCACTACTTTCAATTGAGTTGAAAGTTCTTGAGTTATACCATCTAGTCCTTGGGTCATCTTATAATTTAATTCACTCCTGATGTTTTTTAGTTTATCGCTCATTACATCAAAACCTTGGGTCATCGTTTCTTTGAATTCTATCAATTCTTTCATCATTTTTTTCTTTATGTTTTCCATTTCATTCTTAAATGATGTTAACACTCCAAGCTTTGTCTTACATGGATCACAGACATAGTTTATGTGCGCTACGTTTTCAGTCTTTATGCCAATCAAGTGTTCACATTTGATATGGGCCCAGTTTTTGCAAGTTGAGCATCCAATCCACTTTAACTTCTCTCTCTCCCCATCAGTTTTATCGCATTTATAACACTTTACGTCAGGAGCCATCCCAATAGCAATTAAAGGTTTCGATAGAACAGTCTTTGTAACATGGGAGGCAGAGCTCAGGCGGCACACGTCTACTCTGCTCCGCGTGAATGACTTTATTTTATCCCCCCCTCAGTTACTAACCCATCTAACTTCCTAATCCTGCCACAGACATTAGTTCCAGGGCAGTATGTTCCCTTACCCACTCTAAACCACTGTTTGGACACTTGATCCTCAGTGTTTTGGAGGACAAGCAGCCTAGAAGGGTCACTAGATCTGTTATTGCTTAATTTCCTTTGTACTCCTTTGTACTCCTCTATCATCCAAAGCTTGTCTTACAGTCGCTCCATCTCAATGGGGGTCTTCCTGCCCTTCTATCTCCCCTTGTATCTGACTCACATATTCTCTTTGTAAGCCTTTCATCTCCCATTCGTTCAACATGACCATACCAGCTCAGCACCCTTCTGTCCACTCTGGCTGACAAATGTTCCTGCTGCCCTACTCTCCTACGTATCTCTTCATTCCTCAATCCGTCTCTACGAGTAACTCCACACATACTCCTCAAGCAGCTCATCATGCATAGATAATATAATATAAAAATAAAACCATAATATCAGGAAAAAACATGTTGAAACCCGAATTAATTAACGAACAACTAAAAACATCGGATACCAGACTAATAGATGGAATCGAAAGCAAATGCTCGTGTGACACCGCCTTCAGTCATCCAATAACCTCCTCTTTCACACCTGTACCGGAGGAAGCTTAATAACTGGTAAACCTTTGATCTCGTGACATAGAGAGAGAGAGAGAGAGAGAGAGAGAGAGAGAGAGAGAGAGAGAGAGAGAGAGAGAGAGAGAGAGAGAGAGAGAGAGAGAGAGAGAGAGAGAGAGAGAGAGAAATATGTATGTGTGGGTGTGCATGTAAGGATTGGTTTCGATTGCTTTACACACACACGACTATTAACAAGCTTCAGTGCTTAATATCTTTATTTTATATTATTTATGTTTTTCTATGTGAGTGAGGGAGATAAAAGGCAGAACTGCTTGTAGCGAGTGCCTCCCCCATAGTTGAAAGAGTGACAGGGCCAACATCAAGGGACATTCAAGCCAAAATGCCAGGACACACAGAGTTTGAAGCAATTTAAATCATAGGAGGAGGGAAAGACTGATTCTGGGAGAGAGTTCCAGAGCTCAGCTGTTGAGTAGAAGAAAGTCTGAGAGTAATGTTTCACTCTTGGGTTGGAGAGTTGCACCGAGTAGGGGTGGGATTGTGTTGCAAGACGGGTACCATGTACCCTACGTAGAGGAGGTGGTATACACTGGGAGAGCTCTGAGGAGCACTGATTATTGTAGTAGCGATAGAATAGTGAGAGAGATGCAAGATTGCAGCGAAGAGAGAGTTTGCAGAGAGTTGGTGAGTGGGCGGGAATTAAAAATACGAAAGGCCTTCCTTTCTACTTTGTCTAGGAGTGCGATTTGAGAGGATCCTCCCCACACATGTGAACAATACTCAATACAAGGACGCACTGTGCCCCTGTACAGAGCAAGAAGCTGTGCAGGGGTAAAGAACCTCTTGAGGTGGTTGACCACATCCAGCTTTTGGGAGGCTGCTTTAGCAAGACTGGTAATACGGCCCTTCCAAGTGAGAGTAGAAGAAAAAGAGACTCCAAGTATATTGAGAGAAGATAAAGGACTGATTTTTGTATTGTTAACACTTAAAGAGCGGGGCCCGACTTAAGTCTGTATCCAAAAAGCAGTAAGTTAGGAGCATTATTTAAAGGGTTAAAATAGAGTGCAAATGGCCGGGAGCGCAGCAGGCCACACGGCCGACACCCAGGGCTTACCGCCGCCCATTAACTCACCCTCCCTGTGTTCTTGAGAGGCCGGCAGTGTAGCCAGTAACGAGTGTAGCTGGGAAAAATATACCGCTATACGCTAAACTCCCATGTTACTGGTACCACTGTATGAGAACCACGAGTGCTACGTAGCTCGTTCTGGTCTCATTTTGAAGCTTTTAGCGCCTAGTTTTTTGCTGAATACATTTCTTTTCATGCAGATACTTGATTTATCATTCAGGAGGGCCTGAATATGCACAAATAAGCCCAAAACCCCCCGCTAGACAAGGGTTAAACAATAAGGGATAGTCCGCTGGGAGGTCCGGACGGGTAGATAGATGGAGAAATTGGGTTTTGGAAGCATTAAAGGCAACAAGGTTTTCTCTGCCCCAATTGAAAATAGCAGCTAGGTCAGAAGATAAGTATTGTATGGCTTCATTACGTTTGTCTTTGAGGGATTGCTGGCTGAGGCGTTCTGGGAAACTAATTGAGTAGTGTAAGGTAGAGTCGTGTGCATATGAACGCATGGGACTGGAGGTACAGTTGAGAAGATCATTTATGAAAATTAGCAAGAGAATAATAGATAGGACAGAGCCCTGAGGAACACCGGAGTTGATAGGATGAGGAAGTGAGCGATGGCCATCCACAACCGCAGCTATGGAACGGCCAGAAAGGAAATTTGAGACTAAAGCACAGATGGAGGGATAGAAACCGAAGTAGGGTAGTTTAGAAATTAAAGATTTGTACCAGATTCTATCAAAGGCCTTCAATATGTCTAGCGCAATAGGAAAGGTCTCACCAAAGTCCCGAAAGGAGGATGACCAAGAGTTAGTAAGATATGAAAGAAAATCACCAGTAGAGCGACCCTTGAGGAAGCCATACTGGCGATCTGAGAGTAGATTATGAGAAGAGAAATGCTTAAGAAATTTGGAAGCAAGAATAGTTTCAAAAACTTTAGAGATACAAGAGATGAGAGCAATTGGACGGTAGTTGGAGGGTTAAGAGCGGTTACCATTCTTTGGATCAGGTTGAATGAGAGCAAACTTCCAGCATGAAGGGAAGACGTTAAGAGGAGAGACAGAGACGAAAGAGTTAGCCTAGGCTGGGTGTCAGCACGGAAGCACAGTTTTTTAGTACAACAGGAGGAACACCGTCCGGAGAGTACACCTTAGTATTAAGCCCAGATGTCACGGAACTAGCACTGCTACTAATTTAAAGTAGGTTCTAGTGCAGCTATGAAGCTATCCTAATTTGTATAATTTGAATCTCGAAGATATCCTTCTTAACCAATAGGACAATATATAAACTCAGACATAAGAATGATAGTATATTTTCATATAATTACAAAGGAACACAGATAATGACTGCATAGGTTAGGATTCTGATACGTAGCCCAATCAAAACTGCTTATGAAAGCCCTATCCAAGGTAACACAAAATAATGTAAATGGGCGCTTAGCACAACTCCACACCAATACACTGATAATTCTGCTGGTCGTTGTATCACCACATTTCTTCACGGGACCATGGGTTTAATAAAAGTTTGTATAAGTCTTTCAAGATAGAGTGGTTGGTCAGGACACGCAAGTAACTACACAACGGTATCACCACTGGCCACCACAGGCCACCTTGGGAAGATCAACAGCCACCACAGAAGACAAGGGACCACCACGGGAAGATCACTGGCCACTACCGAGGACCACGGGCCACCCCAGGAAGGTCACTGGCCACCACCGAGACCACGGGCCACCCCAGGAAGATCACTGGTCACCACCGAGGACCACGGGCCACCCAAGGAAGATCACTGGCCACCACCGAGGACCACGGGCCACCCCAGGAAGATCACAGGCCACCACCGAGGAACACGGGCCACCATGGGAAGATCACTGGCCACCCCAGGAAGATCACTGGCCACCACCGAGGACCACGGGCCACCCCAGGAAGATCACTGGCCACCACTGAGGACCACGGGCCACCATGGGAAGATCACTGGCCACCACCGAGGACCACGGGCCACCATGGGAAGATCACTGGCCACCACCGAGGACCACGGGTCACCACAGGAAGATCACTGGCAACCACCTAGGACCACGGGCCACCACGTGAAGATCACTGGCCACCACCGAGGACCACGGGCCACCCCAGGAAGATCACTGGCCACCACCGAGGACCACGGGTCTCCATGGGAAGATCTCTGGCCACCACCGAGGATCACGGGCCACCCCAGGAAGATCACTGGCCACCACCGAGGACCACAGGCCACCATGGGAAGATCTCTGGCCACAGTTACTGTCCATCACTGGAAGATCACTGGCCACAGTCACTGTGAACATTAGTTCCAGGGCAGTAGTTCCCTTTCCAATGTTCCCTTACCCACTCTAAACCACTGTTTGGACACTTGATCCTCAATGTTTTGGAGGACAAGCAGCCTAGAAGGGTCACTAGACCCGTTGTTGCTTGATTTCCTTTGTACTCCTTTATACTCCATCACTGGCCACCACAGGAAGATCACTGGCCATAGTCACTGTCCATCACTGGCCACCACAGAGGACCAATGGCCACCACAGGAAGATCACTGGCCATAGTCACTGTCCATCACTGGCCACCACAGAGAACCAAGGGCCACCACAGGAAGATCACTGGCCATAGTCACTGTCCATCACTGGCCACCACAGAGAACCAAGGGCCACCACAGGAAGATCACTGGCCACCACAGAGAACCAAGGGCCACCACAGGAAGATCACTGGCCATAGTCACTGTCCATCACTGGCCACCACAGAGGACCATGGGCCACCAAAGGAAGATCACTGGCCATAGTCATCAGTCCCCGGCCCCAAAACCCAGCGTCCACATCGCCAACCTAATACTATGAACGCACATGTTACACAGAATCCCCACACCTATACATCATACAAATGATAGAATGCCTACAACAAAAATACAATGCAAAGGTACTAATGATTATGACTGTACAGTACCCGGTTCAATACAATACTCTATTCAATAACAAAATATTAATTCTCTCGACTGTACAGTACCATGAAACAAAACAATTAACATGCAGACACTCTATTATATAGTACAACAATACAATGGTAATGGTACTAACGTAAATCAACAAGTTTACCCTGCGGTATGGTACAAACGCTCTAAATCAAAATAAATATATTATTACTGTACATCAAACGAATGATAAGACTAATTTACCTTACTGTACGGTATAAATGGACTAAATCAATATTTACCATCACTAAGGAATAGATAGTATATACCATAACTGTACAATAAACCAATGATAAACTTAAACAATATACTTAAACTCACCACCGGGGTACTGCTGTGCTGCTGGGGGACGAATGCAACTTGGTGGAGAGGCAAGCCTGAAACTTTAACTACAGAACCGAAAAAGAAAAAAAATCGTTCATTCATTCCGTCTATTTCGACTCGGTACAGTCAACCAGGCACTATCACTAGCTCACCCTCTCGAACCGCTCACATTCCCGAAGCACCAGCTCACTCAGACTCATACGTAGTCCAAGTTTACTGTGGTGAACGAAAATAAGAAAATAGTAATTCTTTTCCCTGACACCAGAGAGGGTAGAAAGTACATCTTTACAAGAGATTAGGATATTAGGCATAAGTAGGGAAGTAGAGGGGGGTGGAGAGAGAGGAATAGCACCGGAATCATCTAAGGTGGAGTTTCTAGCAAAAGTTTGAGCGAAGGGTTCAGCTTTGTTGGAGGAAGAAGTGATGGTTGTGCCATCAGATTCGAAAATGGGAGGAAAAGACGAGGAAGAAAAATAGTTAGAGAGGTTTTTGGCTAGATGCCAGAAAGCTTGGGAAGAGCTAGAGTTGGATAGTTCAGTGCATTTATAATTGATGAAAGAGTGCTTGGCAAGTCGAAGAACGGATTTGGCTTGATTCCGGGCAGAAACATAGGAAGAATGAGATTCTTGAGTTTTAAGGAGTCGGTACTGTTTGAATGCTTCCTTCTTGTTGCGGACAGCAGTACAACAATCATGATTAATCCAAGATTTTTTTGCATTAGACTGAGAGAAGGAAAGTGGAATGTATCCTTACATGCCCGATAGGATTACTTCGGTAATGCATTCCGCACTCTCCGAAGGTCCTCGGCCACGGAAGCAGATATCATTCCATGGGAAATCAAAGAAGTACTGCCGGAGAGCCTCCCAGTCAGCAGCACTAAAGTGCCACAAGCGCCGCCGGCTAGAAGGGTTGGGTGGCCGTACTGGAGAGATAGGACAGGTGACAAGAGATAAGTTTATGGTCGGAGGGGCCCAAAGGAGAGAAAAGATCGACAGTATAAGAAGAATGGTTAAAATTTAGAAACAACTCAAGAATGTTGGGTCGATCTCGGAGGCGATCCGGGATACGGGTGGGTGGCTGAATTAACTAGGCTTGTTCACCAGGTTGGTCAGTAGTGTGAGAGGAGAGCCATGGGCAGTGGTGAACGTTGAAATCTCCTAAAATGAAAATTTCTAAGGAAGGAGAAATGGATAGAATGTGTTCCACTGTAGAGTTTAGATAGTAAAGAACTTGGGAAAGAAAGTCGGTAGAGTTAGGGAAAAGATATACAGCACAGAAATATTTAGTAAGAGAATGACAGGACAATTTGAGCCATAAAGTTGAGAATTCAAAGGAGACGAAATTGGGAACACATGAGTAAGTGAGTTTGTTGTGCACGTATGCACAACATCCACCTTTGGCTTTGAAACTAGGATAGAGAAAGTAGGAGGATACAGAGAAGGGGCTGCTGGCAGTTGCTTCAGACACCCGAGTTTCGGTGAGGAAACTAGGAAACTATAGCCAAAGTCACGGGAGAAAAGAAATTCCTGTTTGGCAACTTTCTTCCAACTTGTTTGAGTTGGTGCATTCTTGTGGTGAATAGCTAAATGATATACAATGATGCTAAAGACAACAGACTTCAGTGTAAAACAGTAAAATAATTTGTATTTACCCTTTTTCTACACACAAACCTAAATGAAACTAGTATTAGCAGTCAGCTGATGAAATACATGGTTGTAGCCGAGCGTATAGAACGAAACAGTAGCTGAGGTAGGGGAGGAAAGAGGAGGATGTTAGATAATAAACCATATATCTACCATATAAAGCAATGTTATTATGTCACATGTGTATGGGTGTGTAGTACAAGGCACATGTGAACAATGAGCACCCTGAACATAGGTATAAAGGAACATTATCGTAGAGAATATACGAAAATAATGTAAAGGGAGGGAAAGGGGAGGAGTATCCCGCGAAGGAACGAAACCGTTGTGGAGGAAGGAGGAGGGTGTTAGATAATATAGCATAATTATATCTCCCATATAAAGCAATGTTATTATGTCACATGTGTATGGGTTTGCAGTACTAGGCACATGTGAACAATGAGCACCCTGACCGTAGGTGTAAAGAAGATAATTGTAAAGAAAATACAAAAATAATGTTGAGGATGGCCAAGGAATTCAAACTCGTTTAAAGACCGCGCCACACACGGGATATCTCCTCCCCTTTCCCTCCCTTTACATTATTTTCGTATATTCTCTACAATAATGTTGCTTTATACCTATGTTCAGGGTGCTCATTGTTCACATGTGCCTTGTACTACACACCCATACACATGTGACATAATAACATTGCTTTATATGGGAGATATATGGTAGTTATCTAACATCCTCCTCTTTCCTCCCCTTCCTCCGCTACTGTTTCGTTCTATACGCTCGGCTACAACCATGTATTTCATCAGCTGACTGCTAATACTTGTGTTTCATTTAGGTTTGTGTTTAGAAAAAAGATAATTACAATTTATTTTACTGTTTTACACTGAAGTCTGTTGTTTTTAGCATCATTGTATATTATTTAGCTATTCACCACAAGAATGCACCAACTCAAACAAGTTGGAAGACAGTTGCCAAACGGGAATTACTTTTCTCCCGTGACTTTGACTAGTTACGTAATAAGGGTTCCAAAATATATATATTATGACAAAATAGCATAGTTTTCTCCCTCTCTCTCTCCACATACATACACACACACACATATATGTATATACAAAGAGGGCGCGAAACATTTGCCCATACAGAATTATCTTGTATTTTGTATACAGGGAAAAGTAACAAGGACACTTTATCTCTTTTGGTTGGTATGAACGTATGAATCTCCCTTATCAACGTTGTCAGAAAATTATGCTTGAAACCGCTTGTGGCTATATAGCGAGAAGGATCTTTATATTCAATATACTGTAATGCCATTGGAAAAATCTATGAGACCGATATATATATAAATATATATATATATATATATATATATATATATATATATATATATATATATATACTGTATATATCTTCGTGGCGCAATGCATAAGGTGTTGATTTTCGGTGTGAGCGTCCTGGGTTCGAATCCACGGACTGCCACATGTGTGTGTTAAATTTCATTAATCAATTTTAGGAGTAGAGTTGGTTGTTGGATAGAACATAATAATTGATATTGGTTCAGGAGTAATTTATCGAGAGGACTTCCCTAGTGGTTAAGGCCCCATTAATTGCTCTTTCCATTCACATATGCATAGCCTACGTGAGTTGCAGTTGGGATGTGTGTACATGCTTAGCTTGATATGCAGGATTCGAAGTTGCATAATAAATCATAGGCAGTGTCCACCATTCTTTAACTGTCTTCGTGGCGCAATGCATAAGGTGTTGATTTTCGGTGTGAGCGTCTTGGGTTCGAATCCACGGACTGCCACATGTGTGTGTTAAATTTCATTAATCGATTTTAGGAGTAGAGTTGGTTGTTGGATAGAACATAATAATATATATATCGTAAATATTATAGTATTTTTTTCTCTCACTTTTTATCCGTCTCTACTTTTGGTTTATCCTTCATACTTCTTTTTTCTCTCCCTCTTCCATACACCTCCCCCCCCCCCCTCAAACACACACCCATGAACCACACAGCTAATTACATTTCCATCAGGTCTCATCGCACCCCTCAGACCATAGTCCCCCCCTCCCCCCTGGTGCGTCAAAGAACGGGGGCTGAAAGAAGTCAGTGGTAATGAGAAGATCTGATATTCATTAGTTCTTTCACCTCCTCCTCTTCAGTCACGCTTATTATATTTTAACTCTTGTCAGTGTGTGTGTGTGTGTTTTGTTTTATTATTAAGTGTGTGTGTTTGTGATTGTGTTTGTATGTTTGTGCGTGTGTGTATGACTGTGTATAGACGTGAAAGACACAACAAGCAAAGTAAGTTTTGATAACGAGAGATCTGATATTCATTACTCGCCCTCCTCAGTCATTTTCACTTCCTGTGTCGTTTTTATTAGTGTTCTCCATCTATTACCTTCAACAAAGATAACATACAAAATGAGGCAAGATAGAAGTTCAGTAAAAATAAACGTATACTTGCAGTCAATACAGTATACATGCTGTACACTCGGATACCATAGTCTCTAGCCCACTCATAGGAATTCGTGGACCCCTATGTTTTTCTTTATGCAATTATAACTATCTGGATATACACTCATTTGGATATAATTTTGTTCTCAATAAATAGTATATATAGTTTTGCAGTTGCTGTATTGAAAAGTATATTCATGAATTTGCATCCAGAGATAAACTTCCATAATTAGATATAGGCAAAATCCACGAATATCTATGAGTGAGTTAGAGACTATGGCATCCGAGTATATATAAATAACAAATACAACAAAAACAAGACTATAACAGAACCGACATAGCAAGGCAAACAGATTGGCTATACAAATAGAAAGACAATCAGGATAGGAGAGACTGACTTTAAGGGCAGATGGTTCACGTTTTGGTCGATTTTGTCATTATTATATTATTGTTTCTAATTTCCTCGCTACACCTCCATCAAGCTTAAAAAAACGCCCCTTAGACCCCCTTTAAGATAAATTTGTAAATTTTTCGGTAGCAAATATTTCCCGGCTGAAGGCCGATTCCTCTTTAATTACAGGCTCGCTATCGCTCGCCAGAAAATAATGACACCTAAATGGCACGAAAGGCCTAAAAATTGACAATTGGAGCAAAAATTCATAACATTGCCAAACTAATGGACCTAAAGATGAGGGAGAAGGGGGTCTAGAAAAACGACATATCTCCCCTAAGAACAATGTAAAGAAAAGGAAGCCATAACACTTAATTATTAGTATATTTTGGACACCTAGTTATCTCTCTCTCTCTCTCTCTCAACCAACCTACCTACCGAATCTAACTTTTTGTTTCTAACTAACCGTATCAAACTCTATTATTCTTCTCCCCGCCTCCCTCTCCCTCCCCCCATCCCCCCCCCCCCCCTCTTTTTCTCTTACTCTTCCAACCAACCTACTTACCTACCTAATCAAACGATCCATATCAACTACATTGCATTTTTTTTTTCTCTCTCTCTCTCTCTCTCTCTCCCATCCTCTCCTTTCTATTTCTCTCCAACCAACCTACTTACCTACCTAATCTAACTCTCTCAAGTTTACGATCCATATCAACTACATTCTATTTCTCTCTCTCTCTCTCTCTCTCGGTTTCTCTCTCCCGTTCTCTCTCTCAGACAATTATCCCTCCAAGTTATATATAGGCTACTACGGGCTTCATCACCACAGTAGGCCACAAATACGCCCTCTTACCTGGTCTGTGACGCAGGACCCATATACTGTATAGTCACCCCAGTTCATATAAGGCACACAAAATGATATGGGTGTAATAATCTTCATTTGGGAGACATTCTATTTATTTATAGACTCGCTATCTACTAATGTTTTATTTATGTATTTTACCTGTTTATTGGTAGACTTATATATTAATGTTTGACTAATCAGTTATTACTTTGCTATGCTTTGGGGAGACACAAAGACAAAAATCGAAATATGCTTAAACAAATGTATATATGCATATATTTAAATAAACAAAATAATACATATATATATATATATATTTTGTTTATTTGATGACAAATATAACTGCTAAGCTAGGAATCGAACCATACAGGCGGGAGGTCCAGCCACCTATGCCACCACGGATAGTATAGTGGGATTTCCTAAAAAAGGCCCTCTATAAGAATCAAAGAGCATTTTTGGGTAAAAGTTGGGAACCAGACTTTTTAGCATAATTCAGGCATGCCGAATTCGATAAACCCGGTTCCCAAGCGAAATTTTGAGTTTTGACCGTCTAATTTGCATAAACAAAATGGCCACCAAATTGGAAATTTTTGACACTTCTTGAACCATTTTCTCCAATATCTCTCTAACTAGGCAAGCAAATATCACGAGTGAAGCATCTATACCTATGTTTTGAGGGTCAGGGAATGTCACGGAGGCATTTTTAAAGGAATCAGTAATAAGCCTAGACTTTAATATACATATTAGCGGCTGTCATTAGAGAAAAATCAATGGTTCCCAACTTTACCCCAAGATACTCCTTGATGCTTATGCAGACAAAACAGGACAATATCTGTCACTCACCTGAACTATTTATTGGAGTAGACCATATTCATGCAATACAAGGAGTTTGATCATCACTCTGTTGCTGACATGCACACATTGCTGTGCATCGTAACCCGGATTTGCGGCATTTGCACCGACGCGCCCTGCATTGTTTCTGGCAGGCACATGAAATAATTTCCAGGCAACTTTGTGGGATCGGACTCAATGACATCAGAATGGGTTGTAGTCCTGAATCGCCATGTTTCCATCCCATGTCTGTGGGTGCAGGAAGCTCAGGTACAGCACAGTGAGCATTTCTCCAAATCATTGCTTGATAGTGTACTCGCATCAAATGGAAGCGGAGAGCATCACGTGTTGGTGGCATTGCTTCTGGTTTGGCAGTCTTTGAGAACAGTATATGCCTTGCTGCATCAACAGAGTCTGTTTTGTGCACATCATATATTCTGCAGACAAACGTTTCTGAAGATCGAATGGTCTCCTCTGTGAGTGCACCGATTCCCAAGTTTATGAGCAATTGATGGTGCTGTTTGAAGACTTTCCATGATGACCTTTTGGTGTGATTTGCGATGTAGGAGGTGGTGTCGCACCTGGTTAATGCATGAAATGGTAAAAGAGTTGTTGTTGAATCTCTTGGTAGGTTGTTGAAAACTGCATCAATGGGTATATATCGCCTTTTTTTGGTGGTACCAGACATCATCCAGAGGTGTTCACATTGTAAGAATGTGTTCACATTGTGTAAGGTACACGTGGGAAGTGGGAAACCAAAAGCACGAGAACATCAGTGTCCCTTGATGACACAACAACTGTATTGAACTGGCTGTGCACAGCATGTAACACCAACCTAGTGTCAGCTTCTTCATGTGTGGCTCTCAGTTGAGTCAAATCAGTGATTGTCTTTGATGACCTAACCTCAATTTCTTCTCTGAATCCCCCGGCAACTACAATCTCCTTATCATCAGGTGCCTGAGAACACAGTTCCTCAGACAGGAAATTTGCAAGATCAGCTTTATTAGAAGGGAGCGACACAAAGTTAGTCCATTTTTTTTGGAAGAGGCACATCACGTCCCTCAACAATTCGTCTGATTGGTCGATCTGCTTTCGTGCGTCGTGTCCTCGTACCACCCTTGATTGTCTCTTCTCTATATCTGTCGAACACAATGTCTACCCGTTGATAGTTAGAACCTGCCTTTAATACTGCTCTTACGTATGTGTCGGCCAAATCCCCAAAGGTCATTGCATTGTCAGGCTTTCCCAGAGCAACCACCAGTGCTTGTCCATCAATGATTAGGCAGGATGATGAGTCGTGAAGTTCAATAGCTTCAGGGCAGATTATGTCTTCCGTTAACTTATCTGCCAGTATGGACTTATTTCCAGTGCGGAGTGTACCATTCATTTCAGCGAGTGATACAGGAACTGGCAGAAGCTCGTGCTTTAGGACAGCTGGCAAGTCAACTGGACGACCTGCCTCATAGGCAGTAAGAAGGCATTGAAGCACGTTTCTATCTGCCTTCAGGATAGTTCTCTTGTCTTTCTCTTTATTGTCTTTGACCACTTCATACAGAGATGCAAACGTTTTGGCATTACTCCTGTGTAGGGGTGCATGGATTCTGACATCTGGCTTGTCACCTTGCTCAGGTACAATCATCCTCTCCTCAACGAATGTATTCACTTTTTCTTGTCCGAGTTCTTTGGCACAAAGTAATGAGTTTTGGATTGCCTCTGTTGCTAGGTCTTTTGTGGCCAGATTCTGCAATGACGCTGGTGAAACCGATGCAAAAACCTTGAATCCCTGGAAGGCCGAGAGCAATGCCATCTCGTCATCGTTGTCCCGCTTTTGCCGTGATTTGGTAGCTTCATTGTGAACACGTGCACTACCAGGACAGTTGTTGTACATTGCATGCGTTTCAGCTGCAATGTGAGACCTCATATTATACGAAAGGGTCCATCTACAAAGCGCTGATGTTGTCTTTGTGATGCCAATGATTCCACCTGCTTTCTTTCCTGTACCATTTATCCACTCCATGGCTTGGTCTGGATCTACTTGGTTGAACTTTTGAACAGAACGTTTTACAACAAAGTTGCCCCTTTGAAACTCTGATAACACGGATTCTGGTAGTTGGTTCATCTCGGCTATATACACTGTACCCCATCTTGCATAGTTCAGGTGGTCATACCGCATGAAGTATGGCAACATCAGACTGAAGGAGTGGAGATGAAGGTCCCAGATTCCATCACGCTGAGCTCGAGTGAACTGCAACAGTATTGAGACCATGTCCATATAGTTCCACCAGAAGACCATGTCCATATAGTTCCACCAGAAGACCATGTCCATATAGTTCCACCAGAAGACCATGTCCATATAGTTCCACCAGAAGACCATGTCCATATAGTTCCACCAGAAGACCATGTCCATATAGTTCCACCAGAAGACCATGTCCATATAGTTCCACCAGAAGACCATGTCCATATAGTTCCACCAGAAGACCATGTCCATATAGTTCCACCAGAAGACAAAGTTCACATCATCAGATTTACTTGCTATGAAACCTTTCAGAAGATTGTGAAACCGTTCCTGCTTCAGACATCTTATCAGCTCTGGAATTCTTTCGGGATTGTCATCAGCAGCTATCGCAGAAACTTCATCATGGTATTCCTTGTCTGACTCTGCAGCAAACAGGAGAAATGTTGGCAACAAAAGCCGCCAAAGAGCTTGCAAAGTAAGTTTGTGAGCTCTCATAGCCTTATTGTACGCTTTTCCTGACAGGACAAGCTGCACAGCACCCTCCCCAAGCAGTCCACTCTCTAGCCACACTTCAGCTAAACCAGATCCAGCCATGTGATCTTCTATAGCCTTCAGGAAGTTCATCGCGGTATGAAGTCCACCAAGGCGAGGGATTAATTTATCCCGATATTCTTCCACAGACCACTTCAGTTCCATGAGTTTGCAGTATAAGGCTTGGTCCACTGTAAGGACTGTATGCTCCTGTCCGAAATGTGAAGATATCGCCATGCACCTCTTCACAACTGTATTTAGCGTATCTAACTCGTGAGCAGGAGCAAGAATTATGGGCAAATACCCTACTGCTGTCTGCTCTGGTTCTAATCACTTTAATCACTTTAAAGATGCCTTAATCACATTCTCTGACCCTCAAAACATAAGTATAGACACTTTATTTGTCATTTTTGCTTGCCTAGTTAGAGAGATATTGGAGAAAATGGTTCATGAAGTGTCAAAAATTTCCAATTTGGCGGCCATTTTGTTTATGCAAATTAGATGGTCAAAAACTCAAAATTTCGCTTGGGAACCGGGTTTATCGAATTCAGCATACCTGAAATATGCTACAAAGTCTGGTTCCCAACTTTTACCTAAAAATGCTCCTAACATTCACATTTTTCAGAAACCCCACTACTCTAGGAGATTTAAAAGGAGAAATCTGATACTTCCACCAGTATTCCTCCCCAACCTGACTGGTGCGGGCAGACCGTCTTTTAATCGTAATCCGGCTCCGGAGAGATGGAACAAAAGGTCTGAAAATCACTAAACTAATGAGGCAAACGTCCTAAAATCTCAAAACCAATGAGCCTAAGCATGAGACAGAAGGGGGTCCATAAATAACACCCACTTAGGCATGTATATATTAGAGGTAAGAAACAGAAATATCAAATAAGGTTTCCGAACGTCATCACTTATGATATTTTGCTAACAGTTTTAGGAATTATTTTTGCAGTGCATATATATATATATATATATATATATATATATATATATATATATATATATATATATACATATAGCATATTAATAAATTATGTTATTCACTTATAGTAAGTACTTCCTTTGAATAAGGTGCGTCACTAGTAATTCTTAGAGGTTACACTGTGTATTTATATTATATATATATAAGTTCAGTACTTCCTTTGGGTATTATATAATGAGGCACTACTGTAGTCTTCTGATGAGGGTCTTGGCCGTGGTGGTGGTCCTGACGTGGATGGTGGACAGTGGATGGAACTCGATGACGAACTCTTGCGTGTTGGCTCTTAAATATTATGTACAATATGCCAGTGCATCCGTAACATACCATCGGACTAACGTAAGAGGGCTGATTTGACGCAACATCTCTTAACTATCCTGACCGTTATAAGAGTCTTTCAGGGACTGAGTGGATGAGGTGATTGTGGGGCTTTTACAGTATACGTACCTCAGAACCAGTGCCTGGGTGTCCGTACCGTAAAGACTCTAGATGCAGAGTGCTGTTAAGCAAACCTACGGTATCTTGCAGAGTCCTACCTTTCCAAAGCCCAGCCAGTGCGTGAACTTTAGTAAGATTAGAGGTCGGTTTACTACCAATAAAGCGCTTGACAAATCAGCATTCTTTATTGACAGTAAAGCCTGGTAATCAAGGCAGAAGAACTGATATTAGGTTGTCTCCAGCGAGATCTAATAACGAATTCCTTTGATGAGCCAAGATATGAATAATCCTAAATACATCATTACAACCAGTGCAGTCAGTGGTCTATTTAGTATCAGACCCAAATATTGCAGCTGTTATTTACCTTCCAGTGAGGGTAATTAATAGCTTTCCAACTGTGTATATCTTAACTTTGCCTGTCATAGTCTTACCTCTTTTAGCGTTCCTCCCGGTGTCCCATCTATAGGTAAGAAGGACATATGTGCGGGGAGGAGGCCCTGAGGTGGTTGGGTTAGTCCTTCTTGGCTTCTCGGTCATGGTGGTGATGCGGCTAGGAGGAAGAAGGGCGCGTGGAGGTATGGTGTTTATGCCGCCTTTTGGTGATCTTCCTTTCCTTTGTACTTTTCCTTCTCTTCATGGCATCAGGGTTATGAATGGTGACTTGGATTCCTTTGCCGGGTGTTGGAGGGGGTGCGGGAGTTATGGATGCAATTCTGGCGTATCATGGTGGTGTGGTGGTTATGGCTTCCGTCCTCGGGGGTGTAGTGGTATGCGCGGGAAAACTGCTTGGCGGTAGTGGCGTGGTATTTATTTTTCTCGTTATCTTAATTATCAACATAATATCGTAATATTTCAATGTTCACCAGCTTTAATAACCGTGGACATTACTAGCCGTTCACAGTCTGTTCATCGTAAGGTTAGATCAATGGAAAAGCAGAGATAAGGAATCGTAAAATATAAAAAGTTATGCATCGATCTATCTATTATATTGTCAGATACCCCAATCCCCAAGGGTGCGGCCGCGAATGAATAGCATGAACATCCCAAGCAAGATGAAACAGACAAGATGAAGCAGGGAAGATGAAACAGGCAAGATTAAACAGACAAGATGAAGCAGGGAAGATGAAACAGGCAAGATGAAACAGGCAAGATGAAAAAGATAAGATGAAACAGGTAAGATAAAATAGGCAAGATGAAACAGGCAAGATGAAACAGGTAAGATGACACAGGCGAGATGAAACAGGCAAGATGAAACAGGCAAGATGAAACAGGTAAAATATAAAACAGGTAAAATATAAAACAGGCGAGATGAAACAGGCGAGATGAAACAAGCGAGATAAAACAGACAAGATGAAACAGGCGAAATAGAACAGGCAAGATGAAACAGTAAAGATGAAACAGGAAAGAAACACGTGAAATGAAACAGGCACAAAGAATCAAGTTAAGTGAAACAAGTTAAGAGGAGGCTGTAGACATCCCCCGAACAGAGCGGTACACCCGGGGAGTGCTAGGTGACTGATAAGGACCATTGGAACTGTTTCACTACCTAGCCTCCCTAGCTGATCCTTTCAGTGTCTCATCAATATTGAGGGCAACCCCAGCCTGCCCTCCAAATCACCTTTTCCGCTTATCTAATACATTATACTACAAACACCTTACATACTACATCAGCTTTTCCAAAGAAAACAAAATTACGAAACCTCGACCCGCCTCGGAGTCCCCAGGGGCGGGGGCAGAAATGCCCCCGCAGTCTCTCCCCTAATAACGACTCGCCAAAATGCTCTGGACCACCACCTTTTACTCTTACTATTAATTTCTGTAACATTCGTGGCCTTTCTTCTAACTTCCACTCTGTGGAACACCACCTCTCCCCTGCCAACACTGATCTTAAGCTTCTCTTTCTCACCGAGACACAGTTGTTTGGGACTACTGACAGCAAACGCTTTTCTGTATCCTCCTACTATCTCCATCCTCAGTTTCGAGCCAAAGGTGGATGTTGCGTCTATGTACAATCGCGCTAAGAAGTCATGACTCGATTCCCAGTACCTTTTGTTCAGAAAGTGCTATCTGGCAACTATTGAGGCTCTACTATATTCATATATTACACACCGGGGAGAACTGTACTGAAGGACAAAATACCAAAAACACGATATATAAGTATTGTTACAATATATTTATCTCATTATGTGAGAGCAAACCAAATAATACGATAGTTGAGACTAACCCGAACGAAAGAATGTGAAACTCGTAGTATTTCGCTCACTAGATTCAGGATTAAAATGTGGAGGAAGTCTCTTAATGCTTTTATTACTTTTTAAGCCAACAATACTGGGAGAAAAGTATCTCATAAAATTAAAACCAACTGTTAAAAGTAATATTCAACCCATGTGTCAATAAATCACGTAAATAAACATATAACAGATTGTTTTTTCCACATTTAATTCTCTATGTGGGATAAGTCTGCCTTAAAAAACAAAGCAGTCTCCAGTATATTTTGGGATAAAGCTTGAATACTCGAGAACAGCTTGTAATTTGTATAGACAGACGATGAAATTTCTCTTATAACATATTTAATAGCCCATAGGGACACCCATATAGGAACGAAAGATGGAAAGGCATATAGTAAAGGACAAAGGTGGGGAAAGTTTGGGATTCAGCCCTAATGAGCTCGTCTTTGGACACCGTGTCAGAGGGCCTCTCCATATGGTTAAATAAATATGGGAGGGTGCAGAAAAACCTTGTTCTATACTCAAGTATGTCCTCGACAGTCGAGAATGGATGTTGCGCAGTCTGGAGTTGGCTGGCCGTAATTTGACTAGCTCTCAGGCCCTCATGAAGGACAGGTACGACCTCTAGGTTAAGCTCAGGGAGTTTCACGTGGGTCGGGAGGTGTTGATTCTACTGCCCCTTGTAGGTTACCCCTTACCCGCGAAGTACGCTGGTCCTTGTGGGGTGGTTGGGAAACTGTCGGACCTGGATTACTTGGTGGCCGCTCCAGACAGGCGTGAGCGCGGTCGGTTGTGTCACAGTAATCTCATGAGGGAGTATGTGAGGCAACCCCCTGAGCCTCTCACTGTGCCTGTGATGACGTTTAGCAGTCAAGGTGGAGAAGGAGAACGGGTGGATATATGAGCGGAAGAGATACACTCTCCCTCATATACTGGCAGTGACTGACTTGCATTTTTTTGCAGGCCTCCAGGCGGCAGGCCCAGGGAGTGTAACATGCTAGATAGCGCCAGGAAATTAAATACTTTCATTATTCTATAAAGATATTGAAAACAAACCTTACTTATATATATTCAAACAACAGCATAAATATAATTTAAAAGGCCTAAATAGGTTAATTTTGTCAGTAGGCCAATTATTGGGAATATCCGGAGACCTATAGTTATAAATTAGGAAATGACTGGGCTCTGACGGGCAGTGGAGAGTTGCCAGCGGTAGCCAGATTTGGGGACTTTTGTCAGAGCCTTAGAAAAATCGAGTCATGACTTCTTAGCGCGATTGTACATAACAATCTTGCTTTCTCTCGTGTTCCAAACTTAGACTCTTCTGAATTTTCAACTCTCTGGCTAAAACTTTCTTGTCACTTTCAAACTAAATATTCCTGCGCTGTCTATCTCTCCCCTAATTCTACTGACTATCCAAAATTCTTTGACTATCTAACTTCTAAAGTGGAACAAATTATATCCATCTCTCCTTTCGCAGAAATGTCCATCTTGGGAGATTTTAATGTTCACCACCACCAATGGCTCTCCTGTTTCCACAGAACAACCTGGTGAACAAGCATCTACATCTTTTCTATATTAAATGACCTAGAGCAGTTAGTCCAGTAACCCACTTGTATCCCGGATCGCTTCGGAGATTGGCCCAACATTCTTAACTTATAATTATCTAACCTCTAACCCTTCCGCTTATACTGTAAATCTTTTCTCACCTTAGGTCTACTCCGACCATAAACTAATATCTGTCACCTGTCCCATCTCTCCAGTACGGCCACCGATCCTCCCAACCGGCGGCGCTTGTGGCACTTTGGCGCTGCCGACTGAAAGGCTCTTCGGCAACACTTCTTTGATTTCCCTTGGAATTACTTTTGCTTCCATGGCCGGGGACCCTCGGAGAGTGCTGAAAGCATTACCGAGGTAATCGCCTCGGGCATGGAAACATACATTCCATTTTCTTTCTCTCGGTCTAATGCAAACACATCTTGGTTTACTCACACTTGTTCTACTGCTGTCCGCAACAAGGAGGAAGCATTCAAACGGTACCGATGCCTTAAAGGTGGGGGTGCATAGGTTTAGGTAAACATGAAATAATAATCGCCAGCCTACACATAATTATCTTGCAAAATGAAATGGCACCAAAATAATTATTAACAATGGTATAAAGGATTTTGTAGATCGTCTAAACCAGACCTGTGACGTCATAAGAGTGTAAGTCCACCATCCAGTCCACGATGAGGATACTGGTGTGACGTCACTATGATGTCACAGGTCTGGTGTAGACGATCCACAAAATCCTTTATACCATTGCATTGTAAATAATTATTTCAGTGCCATTACATTTTTCAAGATAATTATGTGTAGGTTGGCGATTATTATTCCATGTTTATCTCAACCCATGCACCCCCACCTGTAAGACTCAAGAATCTCATTCTTCCTATGTTTCTGCCCGGAATCAAGCCAAATCTGTTCTTCGACTTGCCAAACACTCTTTCATCAATAATAAATACACTGAACTATCCAACTCTAGCTCTTCCCAAGTTTTCTGGCATCTAGCCAAAAACCTCTCCAACCATTTGTCTTCCTCGTCTTTCCCTCCCCTTTTCCACTCTAATGCCACAATCATCAATTCTTCCTCTGACAAAACTGAACTCTTCGCTCAAACTTTTGCTAGAAACTCCACCTTGGATGATTCCGGTGCTATTCCTCCCTCTCCACCCACCTCTCTCCTACTTATGCCTAATATCCTAATCTCTTCTAAAGATGTATTTTCTACCCTCTCTGGGCTTAATACTACGAAGGCATACGGTCCGGATGGTGTTCCACCTTTTGTACTAAAAAACTGTGCTTCCATGCGGACTCTTTGCATAGGCAAACTCTTTCGTCTCTGTCTCTCCTCTAACGTCTTCCCTTCTTGCTGGAAGTTTGCTCTCATTCAACCTGTCCCAAAGAAGGGTGACCGCTCTCAACCCTCCAACTATCGTCCAATGGCTCTCATCACTTGTATCTCTAAAGTTTTTAAAACTATTCTTGCTTCCAAATTTCTTGAGCATTTCTCTTCTCATAATCTACTCTCAGATCGCCAGTACGGCTTCCTTAAAGGTCGCTCTACTGGTGATCTTCTTTCATATCTTACTAACTCTTGGTCATCCAACTTTCGGGACTTCGGTGAGACATTTTCTATTGCACTAGACATATCGAACGCCTTCGATAGAGCCTGGCACAAATATTTAATTTTTAAACTACCCTCCTTTAATTTCTATTCCTCCATCTGTGCTTTTGTCTCTAATTTCCTTTCCGGCCGTTCCATAGCTGCGGTTATGGACGGCCATCGCTCACTTCCTCATCCTATCAACTCTGGTGTTCTGCAGGGCTCTATCCTATTTCCCATTCTCTTTCTAATTTTCATAATTGTTTTTCTCAACTGTACCTCCAGTCCCATCCATTCATACACAGACGACTCTACCTTACACTACTCATTTAGTTTTCCTGAACGCCCTAGCCAGCAATCCCTCAAAGACAAACCTAATGAAGCCATGCAACACTTATCTTTTGATCTAACTACTATTTCCAATTGGGGCAGAGAATACCTTGTTGCCTTTAATGCTTCCAAAACCCAATTTCTTCGTCTTACTACCTGTTCAGAACTCCCAGAGGACTATCCCTTACAATTCAACAATACAAAAATCAATCCTTCATCTTCTTTCAATATTCTCGGTGTCTCTATTTCTTCTGCTCTCACTTGGAAGGACCATATTACCAGTCTTTCTAAGGCAGCCTCCCAGAAGCTGGGTGTGCTCAAGCGCCTCAAGGGGTTCTTTACCCCTGCACAGCTTCTTGCTCTGTACAGGGGCACATTGCATCCTTGTATTAAGTATTGTTCACATTTGTGGGGAGGGTCCTCTCACACCGCACTCCGAGACAAAGTAGAAAGGAAAGCCTTTCGTAAACCGAAAACAATCAGTAGCAGTAAACCAAGTCACATCTGAGCCTTCGGATGTCGAAAGCTCAGTGCCCCAAGGAACAGCGCTAGCGCCCCGCTTCTGTTCCTCATACTAATTTGCGACATAGATACCAACACCAGACACAGTACGGTGTCGTCTTTTGCTGATGACACAAAATTAAGCAAGATAGTAAACACACAAGAGGACATGGGCCGACTTCAGGAAGACATGAATGTAGTGTTCCAGTGGACCAGGGAAAACAACATGCAATTCAATGAAGAAAAATTCCAATTAATACGGTACGGAGATAATAATGGTGTTAAAGAAATTACAAATTACTTAACAGAATCTAATCACATAATAGAACGGAAAGACAGTGTGAAAGACCTTGGGGTATTAATGTCTGAAAAATATGGGTTTCAAAGTACATAACCAGGTCAAAGTTGTGGCTTCGAAACGTCTAACGGGTTGGATTCTGCGTACTTTTAAAACACGCGGTGAATTACCTATGATAACGCTCTTCAAATCTCTAGTGCTACCGCGGCTTGAATACTGTAGCGTATTAACATCCCCATACAAAGCAGGTGAAATAAATGACATAGAGAGTGTACAAAGAAATTTCACTTCGCATATAAGTTCGATAAAACAGCTACACTATTGGGAGCGTTTAAGAGCACTGACTCTGTACTCAATGGAACGTAGAAGAGAACGTTACCTAATAATATACACGTGGAAAATCGCAGAGCGTTTAGTACCAAAGCTACATACTCCGATAGTCATGATATTCAGTGATAGGAGAGGCTGGGAATGCGAAATCCCCCGGATGAATAACAGGGGTGCTATGGGCTCTCTGCGAGAGGGCTGGTTATCATACAGAGGCCCACGTCTCATCAACAAACTCCCACGGCGAGTAAGAGACATGAGAGACGTCTCGTTAGACAACTTCAAGA
The DNA here is from genome assembly GCA_032716605.1 of Paralithodes platypus. Lineage (NCBI taxonomy): Eukaryota > Metazoa > Arthropoda > Malacostraca > Decapoda > Lithodidae > Paralithodes > Paralithodes platypus. The sequence continues at coordinate 3,101,994 of CM064484.1, forward strand.
GAGCCCTCGATGTCGAACTGCAAAAAGTGCCAGACGAGCCCATCCTCGCAAGGGAGCGAGCTGTCGCTTCAAACAGTCTACTGCACCAAGTCACCACCCATAACAAGGGGCGTCGCGCTCCTTGGTGTCGCTAGAAGAGTGGCGAACACATCAAAAGGTAAGGTATCATTAACTCCTGCCCACTCACCAACTCTCTGCAATCTCTCTCTCTTCGCCGCAATTTTGTATCTCTCTCGCTATTCTATCGCTACTATAATAATTATTAAAGTAGCGATTGATTATAATCAATGTTTCTCAAAGCTTTCCCAGTGTATACCACCTCCTCTATGTAGGGTACATAGTACCCGTCTTGCAACACAATCCAACCCCTACTCTGTGCAACTCTCCAACCCAAGAGTGAAACGGTATTCTCAGACTTTCTTCTATTCAACTGCTGAGCTCTGGAACTCTCTCTCAGAATCAGTCTTTCCCTCTGCCTATGACCTAAATTGCTTCAAACTCTGTGTGTCCAGGCATTTTGACTCGAACGTCCCTTGATTTTAGCCCTGTCACTCTTTCAACTCTGGGGGAGGCACTCGATACATGCAGTTCTGCCTTTTGTCTCCCTAACTCACAAAGAAAAAAAAAAAAAGGGAAGACGCAACAGGCAAAAAGAAACAAGTGAAATGGAACATTTATGATGAAACAGACAAGATGAAAATGACAACATGAAACAGGTAAGATGAAACAGGTGAAACACAGCACTAGATGAGGCAGGTACGGAGTGGGAGATATTGTACAGCGTTGCCATGGTTACACCGGATTGGCTGAACAGAGATGGGGGGAGGGAGGGGGAGGAGGGGAGGTAAGCGTCAAAGAGGAGGAGGCAAAGAATATGTGTGGGAGAGAGAGAGAGAAAGAGAGAGAGAGAGAGGTGAGGGGGGGTAGAGATAGTAGTGTGAATCTTTTGTGTGTCTGTGTGTGTGTGTGAGAGAGAGAGAGTGAGAGTAGTGTGTGTGTGTGTGTGTCAGAGAGAGAGAGAGAAAGTGAGTGATGTGAGTGTGTGTGTGTGCGTAAACTAATTTGAGCGTGCATGTGGGCGTGTAGGCTATGTGTTTTTATATCAAATTTAATAAATAATAATACAAATAATAATAAACGGTTTAGTGATAATTGCAGCCACTGGCTGAAAATGTACAAAGGAACAGTTTGTTGCTTAACTCTAACTTATATTACCTTACAATATGGACCTAAGTAAGAGATTGCACTAGAGCTACTGGTATTAAATGTTGAGTGTGTGTGTGTGTGTGTGTTTGTGTGTATGTGTGTGGTGTGTTTGTGTGTGTGTGTGTGTGTGTGTGTATTATATGCGCGCAACCATTGGTGGATTCATTAATACCATTGTCATAATATTTGTAGGCTTAAGTGTAAAAGTAAATAGAGCCGACAGTTTAACCCTTCCAGCACCATTGTCGTACTTGTCATTGTATACTGGCTAAATAGACGATTATATTCAGCTTAAGAACACCTAAGTAACACGAAAACTCTTAATGTTGACAATGAAATGTGGCTGAAGGGTCCTAAAATCCAGCAAACAACAAACTTCGAACTATCTTAATTAACCTTTTTGACCACCACATATCCTTCTTACTTAACCTTTTTGACCACCACATATCCTTCTTAATTAACCTTTTTGACCACCACATATCCTTCTTAATTAACCTTTTTGACCACCACATATCCTTCTTAATTAACCTTTTTGACCACCACATATCCTTCTTAATTAACCTTTTTGACTACCACATATCCTTCTTAATTAACCTTTTTGACCACCACATATCCTTCTTAATTAACCTTTTTGACCACCACATATCCTTCTTAATTAACCTTTTTGACCACCACATATCCTTCTTAATTAACCTTTTTGACCACCACATACCCTTCTTAATTAACTTTTTTGACCACCACATACCCTTCTTAATTAACCTTTTTGACCACCACATATCCTTCTTAATTAACCTTTTTGACTGCCACATATCCTTCTTAATTAACCTTTTTGACCACCACATATCCTTCTTAATTAACCTTTTTGACCGCCACATATCCTTCTTAATTAACCTTTTTGACCACCACATATCCTTCTTAATTAACCGTTTTGACCACCACATATCCTTCTTAATTAACCTTTTTGACCACCACATATCCTTCTTAATTAACCTTTTTGACCACCACATATCCTTCTTAATTAACCTTTTTGACCACCACATATCCTTCTTAATTAACCTTTTTGACCGCCACATATCCTTCTTAATTAACCTTTTTGACCACCACATATCCTTCTTAATTAACCTTTTTGACCGCCACATATCCTTCTTAATTAACCTTTTTGACCACCACATATCTTCTTAATTAACCTTTTTGTCCGCCACATATTGTTCTTAATTAACCTTTTTGACCACCACATATCCTTCTTAATTAACCGTTTTGACCACCACATATCCTTCTTAATTAACCTTTTTGACCACCACATATCCTTCTTAATTAACCTTTTTGACCACCACATATCCTTCTTAATTAACCTTTTTGACCACCACATTCCTTCTTAATTAACCTTTTTGACCACCACATCCTTCTTAATTAACCTTTTTGACCACCACATATCCTTCTTAATTAACCTTTTTGACCACCACATATCCTTCTTAATTAACCATTTTGACCACCACATACCCTTCTTAATTAACCTTTTTGACCACCACATATCCTTCTTAATTAACCTTTTTGACCACCACATATCCTTCTTAAGATGCACACAATCGTCTAAATGGAGAAAGCATAAAATAAAGAATACCTCACTGGTACAGAAAGGGTTAAATTTACCCAGAATGTTAATATACTTAAACACAGTGTGTCCAAAGTTAACTTTAAGTTAAGCAGCTTAGGCTAAGTTACAGTAGATTAAGCAAAGTTTAATCTTGGTAGCGATATTTTGGTTTGGTGTGCGTGTGTATGTTGGTCTGTGTGTGTGTGCCTGTGTGTGTGTCTGTGTTTTATGATATATATATTTATCACATAATAATTATTGGATATTATAGTATACGACAATAATCACATGAACAACACCTGAAGTATAATATGCATTAACACCTATATTACCAATGCAGTATCGGTGACGTTATTTTAAGGGGGGATGGTCTGTTTTGTTGGACCCCCTTCTCCCTCATATTTAGCCCCATTAGTTTGGAGACTTTAAGACCTTTAGCCACAATTTATTGTCAACATTAGACGTTTTCGTGTTATTTAGGTGTTGATTGTTTCCTGGCGAGCGATAGCGAGCCTGTAATTTAAGAGGAATCTGCCTTCGGCTGGGACATTTTTCTATCAAACATTTTAAAAATTTAACTTGAAGGAGGGTCACGGTTGGGGGGGGGGGGGATTTTAAAGCTTGATTGATGTATAGGGAGGAAAGTAAAAACGCAATAAAGATCCAAAAATGAACAAATAATTACGCTCATCTCTCCTAAAGTAGATGGATTAACACCTTTACTACCAAGGCAGTATGGGTGGCGTCCTTTTAACTCTGTTATGGCTACTATTACACGATTTTCTTCTTTAGCTCAGCTTCAAACCATCTCATTTAACTCTTTTTGCTACCACAGATCCTGGTTAAACTGCATAAAATCGTCTAATTATAGCTAGAATATAATTACAAAGATGTCGCCGGTTCAGAAGGAGCAAATAATAGACGATATTTAACGGATATATACAATAATACGCCAACCCTCTCCAACCCGGGAGTGAAAAGTTATTCTTCTACTCAACTGTTGAGCTCTAGAACTCTTTCCCAGAATCAGTCTTTCCCTCTTCCTATGACTTAAATTGCTTCAAACTCCGTGTGTCCAGGCATTTTGGCTCGAACGTCCCTTGATTTTGGCCCTATCACTCTTCCAACTCTGGGGGAAGCACTCGATACAGGCAGTTCTGCCTTTTGTCGCCCTCACTCACATCGGTAAAATGAATGTTTCAAGTTAATAACAACAAGTCAATATTAAATACAAACAATATGTACAAATATAATATACATAATGGCGGTACTATATGGTTTAAATATAATGTGTACATAATGGCGGTACTATATGGTTTAAATATAATATACATAATGGCGGTACTATATGGTTTAAATATAATATACATAATGGCGGTACTATATGGTTTAAAGAAGTTGATAATCCCTACTAATATAATGGACCGGTACTATATGGTTTAAAGAGTTGATAATCCCTACTAATAATATACATAATGGCGGTACTATATGGTTTAAAGAAGTTGATAATCCCTACTAATATAATATACATAATGGCGGTACTATATGGTTTAAAGAAGTTGATAATCCCTACTAATATAATATACATAATGGCGGTACTATATGGTTTAAAGAAGTTGATAATCCCTACTAATATAATATACATAATGGCGGTACTATATGGTTTAAAGAAGTTGATAATCCCTACTAATATAATATACATAATGGCGGTACTATATGGTTTAAAGAAGTTGATAATCCCTACTAATATAATATACATAATGGCGGTACTATATGGTTTAAAGAAGTTGATAATCCCTACTAATATAATATACATAATGGCGGTACTATATGGTTTAAAGAAGTTGATAATCCCTACTAATATAATATACATAATGGCGGTACTATATGGTTTAAAGAAGTTGATAATCCCTACTAATATAATATACATAATGGCGGTACTATATGGTTTAAAGAAGTTGATAATCCCTACTAATATAATATACATAATGGCGGTACTATATGGTTTAAAGAAGTTGATAATCCCTACTAATATAATATACATAATGGCGGTACTATATGGTTTAAAGAAGTTGATAATCCCTACTATATAATATACATAATGGCGGTACTATATGGTTTAAGAAGTTGTTAGTCCCTGCTAATATAATATACATAATGGCAGTACTATATGGGTTAAAGAAGTTGATAATCCCTACTAATATAATATAATGGCGGTACTATATGGTAAAGAAGTTGATAATCCCTACTATAATATACATAATGGCGGTACTATATGGTTTAAAGAAGTTGATAATCCCTACTAATATAGTATACATAATGGCGGTACTATATGGTTTAAAGAAGTTGATAATCCCTACTAATATAATATACATAATGGCGGTACTATATGGTTTAAAGAAGTTGATAATCCCTACTAATAAATATACATAATGGCGGTACTATATGGTTTAAAGAAGTTGATAATCCCTACTAATATAATATACATAATGGCGGTACTATATGGTTTAAAGAAGTTGATAATCCCTACTAATATAATATACATAATGGCGGTACTATATGGTTTAAAGAAGTTGATAATCCCTACTAATATAATATACATAATGGCGGGTACTATATGGTTTAAAGAAGTTGATAATCCCTACTAATATAATATACATAATGGCGGTACTATATGGTTTAAAGAAGTTGATAATCCCTACTAATATAATATACATAATGGCGGTACTATATGGTTTAAAGAAGTTGATAATCCCTACTAATATAATATACATAATGCGGTACTATTGTTGATAATCCCTACTAATATAATATACATAATGGCGGTACTATATGGTTTAAAGAAGTTGATAATCCCTACTAATATAATATACATAATGGCGGTACTATATGGTTTAAAGAAGTTGATAATCCCTACTAATATAATATACATAATGGCGGTACTATATGGTTTAAAGAAGTTGATAATCCCTACTAATGAAATATTTTGATAACCCCTTGAGGATTATGACACATTTTGTTGTCAGTTAATTCTGGATTATATTAAGAGGTATATTTAGATTAGGAAGGGTATTATGGAAGTTAGAGGGTTAATTGAGACCGTCTTTATTTTGTTTTATTCTCACAGATCCTTCCTAATCTGTATAGAATTGTCTAATGATTGCCAGAAAGCATCATGATCCTCAAGGTGTTCACAGTATAAATATATGTCAAAGTGTAAATTAAATTAAATACATTAACATATTGCTATTTACATACATGGACACGCTCACAATGCCATTCGTAAACACGCACAGAGAGAGAGAGAGAGAGAGAGAGAGAGAGAGAGAGAGAGAGAGAGAGAGAGAGAGAGAGAGAGAGAGAGAGAGAGAGAGAGAGAGAGATGAAAGTAAGTGTGAGAGGGGACGGGGTAAAGGAGCAGAGGCCACGTTTTCTTTGATCATCCAAATCCTACACTTAGCTAAAACCTCACAAACCTCGCTCATATAATTTATATAATGTTTCTTTCACACCTATAAAGTAGTATTTTGTATTAATTTATTAATTTATGCACACACACACACACACATTATATATATGAATATATATACATATATATATACATATATATATATACAGTACATATATATATATATATATATATATATATATATATATATATATATATATATATATACTGTATATTGATAGATTGACTCATTATCTAGATAATGTGATATTGCCTTTAATTTATCGTAGTATATGTGTGCATTATATTATTCGTGCCGATGATTTCATTGATTAATTATTCACTCATTCAACATTATTATATCAGACTGTTTGTCTACTTATATTTCATTCATTAATTTATGTATTCATCCATTCATTCTCTCTCTCTCTCTCATATACACACACACACACACACACTCTATATCTCTCACACTCCCCCCCCCCCTCTCTCTCTCTCTCTCTCACCCTCTCATTCATACTCTCACTCAAACTCTCTCTCTCTCTCTCTCCATGTTCCCGGCGTTTCTCCTCACCTCTTCGGGAAATCGGACACTAAATCAATATCTTGCCTTCAAAAGTTTTAGGAAAGAATGGTCGGGTAGAAAAAGAAAAACAATTATAGAAAGGAAGGTAGGTATTTTGATATATATATTCTAGCAGGGGTACCCGGCGTTCCCTGGGTAATCACCATAATCACCATCACTACTACCACCACTACTACTACCATAATCACCATCATCAATCACTACTACCACAATCATCACAATACTACTACTGTACTACCATAACCTCCCTGTGCCTCATGAAACGGCGAGCTCGATTTCGGCCGCTAAATGACCTCCGATTTTGGATCTGACCTCATCAGTACCCCCATTTTGGGAGGCTGCGAACAACTTTCGTTCCAAACACCTTTTCGATCGGAGGCCTCCTTCTGCCCCAACGAGTCGAAATCGTTGATTTTTTCGCTCCCGTTTACTACATAAGTTCTGCCAAAAAAATTATTAAACAAAAGTGTCTCTGATTTCCACTAAACTCGCCTAAAACCATTTCCAAAGTCTGGGCTTTCCAACGGTGCCCCACACTCCCATCTGGCACCAAAACTGTGGGAGGAGTTTAGTAACAAAGGTTGGGTAACTGACAAACAGACAGACAAACATTGACCTTTATTTATTAACACCTTATTGGCGGGCTAGGCGGTCTAGCGGACCGTAGCGCCCAGCGGGGTGTTTTTACCCTAAATAGGGTTGTTTACGTGATCATTTTCATGCCTAAATAAGACCCAGAGCGTAAAACAAGTATCTATCCCTGAAAGGGCATAAACAGAGCTTTCCAATGACACCCGAACCATCCTTGTACGACCGCTGGTTATCTTGCAACGATCGTGCAACACGAGTGCAAAAACCCTGTAATTAGGTAATTTCCCTACATAATTCCCTGTGTAGCGAGTGAGAGAGGGGAGGGAAGGGTGGGAGTCACCTCAGTTGGTCCACCGTGGTGGCCTTGAGCGGTCATAGAGTTGCTAGGCTCCTCACACCGCTCAGCTCTCTCTCTCAGCAACATTACGTGCTGAAAATGGCCCACGACATAAGTTGTGAACCGCCACTTAGTCCAAATTTATTTCACACGACATAAGTTGCGCGCCGCCAATTAAGGGTTAAGGGATATAAATATATATATATATATATATATATATAAAAATTTTTTTTTTTTTTTTTTTTTTTCTATATTCTAACTACTCCCTCTCGGGCATAGGCTGAGAGCCTGTACATTCAACCGTACATTGAACAGCGGAGCCCGTGAGGTCTTGTTCCAGTCGAGGGAGTGAGACATGTGAAGCACTTTTTGATACAACCAGCCCCGATATCTTGCCTTCGCAAGATGCACGGTTGCCCACCCACGGCTCAAAGCAGCCACATCTCTGAAGCTACTTTCCTCCAGTGCTTCACTGTCTCACCACCTAGACTCGGACCTTCACTCTCAGAACACCACCTATTGAGCAATGAACTCACTAGGTATTGCTCTCCTGTAGCATATTTATAATATGTGAATATTCATACAATGCTATTTAATCAGGGAACAATGAGGGTATTTTTGGCGTTTCGGTGAGCTTTTTGGTACAGCACAAATTCCATCCCAATAATATATTCCCATTGATACATCGGGAATCGAACCCGGGACTATTGGATTACCAGTCTAGTGGCAAGACCACTCCACCACACCTCCCCTTAATATATATATATATAGTTTACATCGGTGCGCACTTACCCCGACGGATGTGCACTTGCCCCACCTTACGGTTTATATATACTATATACTGTATTATATATATATATATATATAGAAGAGAGAGAGAGAAAAAGAGAGAGAGAGAGAGAGAGGGAGAGAGAGAGATAGATACAGTTTGATAGATGGAAAATATATCAGGCAGGAAAATAGATAAATAGATACATAGACAAATAGAGATGTAGTTTTTGATAGATTGAAAATATAGAATGTATAGATAAATAGATGCGCTGACAAATGCAAATTTAGTTGTTGATAGATTGAATGTATAGAACCGTAAGCAGAGAAATAAATGTATACATAGGTAAATATATAAGCAATTTGATAGTCAAAATACATAGGAGGTAGGCAGACAGATAAATATATATAGCAAGATAGATATAGAGATGGAAAATATAGAAAGTAAGCAGATAGCTATATATATATATATACAGAATAATATATATATATATATATATATTTTTTCTTTAATACATACGAGGTTGAAAGAAATGGCAATTTCTGCGTTGGAAATTTTATTATTCAAAGTTTCCAGGTCTCAAAGGAGTACAAAGGAGTACAAAGGAAATCAAGCAACAACAGATCTAGTGACCCTTCTAGGTTGCTTGTCCTCCAAAACACTGAGGATCAAGTGTCCAAACAGTGGTTTAGAGTGGGTAAGGGAACATTGGAAAGGGAATTACTGCCCTGGAACTAATGTCCGTGGCAGGATTAGGAAGTTAGTAGGGGACAGATGGGTTAGTAACTGAGGGGGGGATAAAATAAAGTTATTCATTTACAAACGCAGTCAGTCGCGGGTTTGATGCGAGATATTTGTCTAGGCAGAGTTTAAATGAATCAACGGTGATGCAGTCTATAACGTTTCGGGGAAGCCCATTCCACAAGTTGACAACTCGATTGAAGAAGAAATTCTTAGATTCGTGTGAGTTAAAAGATTTACCAATAATTTTGCAACCGTTTCCCCGCGTGTAATTAGATTGGTCGATAGTGAAGTACGTACTAGAGTTCATATTGTCGATGCCTTTGATGATTTTGAACACTTGAATTAAGTCACCTCTTAATCTGCGCTGGGTTAAAGGAAATAGATTTAATTCTCTAAGACGCTCTTCGTATGGTTTGCTCTTTAGGCTAGGTATCATTTTGGTAACTCTACGTTGAACTCGTTCTAGCTTGTTTATATCATTTTGGTAATAAGGGCACCAGGATTGAACGCAGTATTCCAGAAGAGGGCGGACTAAGGAATTGTAAAGGGTTAGGATAACTTCTTTGGATTTATGCTCAAATGACCTGCCTATAAAGCCAATTAATTTTGTTTGCCTTCTTAACAACTTCTGAACATTGTTGACTCGGTTTTAGGTTACTCGATATTGTTACTCCCAGATCGGTTTCTCTGTTTACATTCTTAAGCTGAGTGCCATTCATCGAATAGTTTGCTTTCTCATTTAGGTATCCGATATGTAGTACTTTACATTTATCCGCATTGAAACTCATTTGCCAAATTTGGGCCCAACATGTCAATTTATCTAGATTGTGTTGCATATCGTCAACTTGTTCTTTTGAGAGTACGCTATTTGCAATTTTTGTATCGTCAGCAAATTTTGAGATTGTACAGGTGAGGCCCTCATCTATGTCGTTGATGTAAATTAGAAAGAGAATTGGTCCTAGTACCGATCCCTGGGGTGCCCCGCTACTTACATTGGTCCATTTAGATGCCTTACCGTTTAGGACTACTCTTTGCTTTCTGTCGCTGAGCCAATTTTCTAACCATTTCAACACACCGTCTTGTATTCCATGCGCTTTTAGTTATAGCAGTAAACGTTTGTGGGGAACTTTGTCAAAGGCCTTTTGAAAATCAAGGTATATAATATCTACAGCTTTACTCTCATCGTAGAGGTTGAGGATATCGTGGAAGAAGTCTAAGAGGTTTGTTAAACAGGAACGTTTTTTACGAAAGCCGTGTTGAGTATCTTTATGTATGTTATTTTCCTCTAAGTGATTTACGAGTCTGTCTCGTATGACCGTTTCTAGCATTTTACATACAACTGAGATTAAGCTAATTGGACGATAGTTACTGGGTAGGGATTTGCTGCCTTTTTTTAATATCGGTGTTACGTTGGCTAGCTTCCACTGATCAGGCATAGTTCCAGACTGCAAGGATTTATTGAATAGTAATGTCAGTGGTTTGGAGAGCTCATCCTTAGCTTCCTTTAAAACTCTAGGCGAGATTGTATCAGATCTCTGATGAGTTTTCGCTGGGTGGCAGGAAGTAGATGAAGGAGATGAGCAAAATTCATGCTGGTACAGGGTTACATAAATGTAAATGATGATACAGGATATACGACGCACGCGTTTCACTGGACAACCAGCATTATCATGTAAGGATGGAATGATATAAAAGGTAAACAGGAAGGGTATATATAGAGGGTGGAGGATCAGAGGAGGCGAAAATCAGGGGGCAAAAGTCTACTATTGGTGGAGGGGTATTCTAGGAAAGAGAAAGGGGGGAACCGCTTCATGCATGCGCACTGGATGCGGGATGGTGGTCGGTTGGTGGGGTCGAAGCAGATTGGCTGCGTGTCGAGGGGCGTGGCCTAAGTTGTGTGGCGCCTGCGGAAGACGAAGCTGAAGGAGGTAGCGCGGGGGGCTGCGTCAAGGGCACCGGGGGGCGAGGGGGGGTGTTAGGTCCTGTAGGAAAGTGCCTTTTGGCAGAAGGAAGGATCTGAAGGTCCAGAGTTTGGTTGTTGATGTTTGGATGTAAGGCTTAGATATATAAAGCTTCGAGTATAGGTAATCTCCTTGGGTCACTTTCTTTATCGAGTATGGTGGTGTGTTTCTCGAACTCGTTGCGTGTGAGGTGAGGGTGGTTAGGGGTGAGATAGTGGTCTTTGATGGCTCCAGCCTGAAGGTGAAGAGTTAGCCGACGTGAAAGACGAGTCTGCGTCATACCAATATAGGAATGAGGTCCACAGTCCTCATAATTACAGGTATGTTGGTAAATGACGTGATCGTCGGTCATCGGGCTCTTTATCTTGGTGGAGGCTGGTTTGTTGCGGAGAACGAGGTTGGAGGTCTTGGGGGATTTGTAATAAATGATTAATTTGATTTTGTTTTCCGGGTTGGTTGGGTGGACATGCTTGGAGATTATTTCTTTTAAGACGGCCTCGTCATTTTTGTGTTCAGAGGACATGTAATTGCGGTAGAAGATCTTAATTTCATTGGGGGGGTCAATGTTGGGAGGGCTTTGGGTGTACCATTTTTCAAGATGGTGGTTGATGGTGCTGGAGATGTCGGAGATGGAGTATCCGTTATTTACTAAAACTTGGGATAGTCTTTCTAGTTCCTGGTGGGTGTCGGCCCAGGTAGAGCAGTGCGTGAGGGCTCTCCTAACATAGGCGGAGATGGAGGATAGAAGATAACGGCGGGGCATTCACTATCGCCGTTGAGGCATTGTCCTGTGTTAGTTGGTTTAATGTAGACGGTGGTTTTGAACCCATGGTCGTTCAGAGCTACGAGGATGTCGAGGAAGGGGAGTTGTCCATTGTTAGATTTTTCAAAGGTGAAGTTAAGTCCGGAGGAGGTCATGAAGCGACGCTGGAGTTCCTGTAGTTCGTGGAGGTCCTTGATTTGCATGAAGATGTCATCCATCCACGTATCTACAGTAGACGGCGGGTCGTTGGGCAGCTAGGAGCTCTTCCTCGATGGTACCCATGAAAAAGTTCGCAAAAAGAACTCCTAGAGGGCTGCCCATCGCCACACCGTCTATCTGCTTGTACATGTTTCCCCGGGGGCAAAGGAAGGGGGCCTCCTTGGTACATAGCTCCAGTAGTGTTTTCAGGGCCTTCTCCGGGATATCCAGTGTTGGTGTATCAGGGCAATGATAAATTTGACGTAGAATCATGTCAATTGTCCTATCCACTGGCACGTTGGTGAACAGGCTTTCTACGTCGAGAGAGGCGATTGTGTGGTTGTTGTTACGGGGGGCGTCTCGTAAATTCCATCTCGTATCATTCCATCCTTACTTGATAATGCTGGTTGTCCAGTGAAACGCGTCGTATATCCTGTATCATCATTTACATTTATGTAACCCTGTACCACCATGAACTTTGCTCATCTCCTTCATCTACTTCCTGCCACCCAGCGAAAACTCATCAGAGACCTGGAAACTTTGAATAATAAAATTTCCAACGCAGAAATTGCCATTTCTTTCAACCTCGTATGTATTAAAGACAATTTATTACCTGGCTTTACTAACATATATATATATATATATATATATATATATATATATATATATATATATATATATATATATATATATATATATATATATAGAGAGAGAGAGAGAGAGAGAGAGAGAGAGAGAGAGAGAGAGAGAGAGAGAGAGAGATAGATAGATAGGCATAAATGTAGACAGTAGGCAGATAGTTACGTAAAGTCCATTTGCTGGTGCCGTTTGGATCTTGGTAGTACTACATTACCACTTCCCCAACGTAAAATACAGATGGGCCAGGGAAAATTGTAACACTGCTGCTAACCACCCTTTACACTTGTTTAACGTCACCCCCCCCCCCCCCCCACCCCAGGTAACCACCAATGTCGCCATCATAAACCCGCCCACTCATTTGAACATGCAAGGTCTCTGATACCCCCTCCACCTGTGTTCGTTATAGTATTGTACACACACACACACACTCTCGAATGGAACTAATAATTGATAGTGTGTGAATGAAGTATGTATTGGACTAACATAGGCTATACTGACAAGAAATATATCATGTCAAATAAACAAATATTTTATTTATACAGTGCCCACATGCAAGCATATTAGACTCATAAAACATGCAATTCAAAGTCTGATTAGTTCATACTAATATATATATATAATTATATGCTATAACTAAAGAGCTCATAGAGCGCATACCTCTGCCTACGTTGATCAAAACTCTAAGGAAGCAAATCGTCCTTGGTGCATATTCTCTCTGTCCACCAAATTTCGTGAAGATCGGTTCATAACTTTACGAGATAGCCTACCTGACGATGGTATGCGCTCTACCGATCGGCTCCATAACTTAATCACTTCTTCCCAGGTGAGTACCCACCAAATTTCAGGAAGATAGGTTCATAGGTTTTTGAGATATCTTGTACACAACTACACAGACAGATACACCGACAAACAGAGGTGAAAACATAACATCTAGCCGCTTTCGCAGGCGGAGGTAAATAACCTGCCTATAATGGTCAGTGGGGGTGACGCTCGGATTAAACCCACTCAATATTATATTTTATAGACTATATATCTCATTGGTTATAACATAATACACTTGCCTCAGTGAAGAATGTCCATATTAATGGGAGAGCTGTCTGTAACGAGTGCCACCACCCCTTTGATTTAATTATATATACAATGTATATACCGGTATGTTATAAATACCATGGTCACAAGTAGGAATGCACAAATAAAATTAGATATTACTTTATTTAAAAATAAATTATTATTTTTATGCAGAGTATTTATTTTTTATAAATACATTTGGTCATTGGCAGGCATATTAAATTAAGCCATGTTATAATGTTACATGTAATTATAATGTTACATGTAAAATGTACGTTAAACACAAAGATTATAAAGATTGGTTTTCGTTGTCACTTTCATTAGACTCCTCACTACTGGTGTCTGACTGTGAAATTGTAATGGTAAAGGATTCAAACAAGTTAGTGTTCAAAGGCTGTGTCTTTATCTCTGTAATCTGCTTCAATCTGTCGTGTGTGTTCAGTGCATTTTCGCCAATAATCCGGGGTTACGTCATCAATAGCCTGTCGTGTAAGCTGCTCCACCTTCTTGAGATATTGCTTATCATTGGAATTGTATTTCTTCACATCTTCCTTGACTTTGGCCCAAACAAGCTCAATCGGGTTAAGCTGACAATAATAGGGTGGCAGTCTAACCACTTTATGTCCGGCTGCTTCTGCAAGTTCGTTAATCTCGTAGGACACAATAAGTTTCCGGTGTTGTTTAACCAATTGTAAGAGTTCCATTCGGGTGTAAGAGGGTGCATGGGGGATGGAGTTCTCTGTCAACCACTTCACTAGGACTTCTTTCCTGGAGCTGGTAGTTGGGGCCTTGTTCAGCTGCACGTTGTGGTAAGGGGCATTGTCCATAACAATCAACGAGTTTGCAGGGATGTTTGGTAAGAGTTTCTCTGTGAACCATTTCTTGAAAGTGTGTTGGTTCATTGAATTATGGTAGTCCCCTTTGTTACCAAACTTGGATTGGAACATAAGCAGAGCACCTGGGATAAAACCTTCAGATCCGCCAGCATGAACAATGATGAACCGTGCACCTTTACCTGTTTTTGTTTTAGGCCCAATGGTTCCTTCTGTGTTGGTGCAACACTCGCCAACGCAGGTGTTTTGGTTGACCCATGTTTCATCAAGATATACTTCGGGCCTTGGGTTAACGCTATGCCGGTTCTCATTTATTTCTCCGAGATATTTATTCCGTGCCGCTAAAATGTCAGTTCTCTCCATCAGAAGGGCTCTGCTGCTACAATGTTTCTTGTACCGAAACCCCATCTCCCTCAATATTTTCCATAGACGGTTTCCTTTTCCTGTAAATGCAATTGGTGGCTTCATTACCTTTTCTAGAAGCAAGTCAAGTGTTGGTATTTCTCCCTTTTCATAGAACGCCCAAACTTCTCTCCGTATTGCTTCCTTGTCAAAATCGTCCACATTTCCTGTAACAGGGGAAACTCTCTTTTTCCTAACTGGTGACTTTATAACCCCATCATCAGTCTTGGAAGCTTCATATCTGATTTTTACTACGAGTGACAGGGACACTTTCGTTGCCTCGCAGGTTTTCTCCATGATCTCTTTTACTGGTCTATTCTTTCCTTGTTCTTCAAAGTACTTGAACACATTCAGTACAATATTTCGACTTTGGCTATCAAGTCGTGGGGCATTAGCGGGTCTGCTTGCACCAGCTGAAGGAAATTGCGGAAGAGACACCGCCATCCTGCCTCTATGTATGGGAGAATGAGAGTGACGACTTTCATGCCAATTTGTCCGTTCTCCGCCCTTCCAGGCCCCCCCCCCCCCCCCCCCTCCTCTCCATTCTCCCTGTACCGTATTCTCTAAACAGGTGTGACGACACACCTAGCAGGATATATTAAAAGGAATAACTATTATATCTTCAGAAACTTTGAATGAATATCATTTCTTTCTATATAATAATATTTTGTAGCAATATTACAAGGACACACATCCTTGTAAAGGAGAGACAGGGAGAAGAGAGAGAGAGGAAGGAGGGGGGGGGGGTAAACTAGGGGGATATTGGAGAGACGTAGCCTGCATTCGCGCATAAAAATATAATGCGTGAAAGTTACTATAATTGCATAGCAATATAGTTTATGGAATGAGTAATCAATGATTGATGGACAGTACGTAGATGGCATTACACTGCTGGTTAAAGGTACTATACGTACTGTACAATATAAGAATGGGAGGGAGGAACAGGTTTTTACAGGTGGGCGTGGCTATAGCGGAGGTAATGGAGAAAACAATTGAGTGGAGAATTATCGGGAGGGTGCAGCAGCACTGCCAACTCTGGTCTAAGGTCCCTAGACAACTGTATGTTGGGGAAGAAATGCTAACAAGTACTACCAAGATCCAGACGACTCCAGCAAATGGATTTTTCTTGTTTTAGTTACATTGATACACAGACTGCACAGACCATGCAGCCCCAACTAGGCAGTCCGGACTTAATTATACCAAATTTGCTACTAAGTGGAAGGTAAGGATAGCAAAGCTTGATAGACAGTTCGATAGATGGACACAATACAAGGTAGACAAATATATATATACTGTATATATATACAAGTAGAGGGATTGATAGGTAGTTTGAGAGAGAGAAAATATAGAAAGTAGGCAGATATAGATACAGAGAGATAGATGGGTGGGTAGATAAATAAATGGATATAGACATATAGGCAGTTCGATAGATGGACAATATAGAAAGTAGGCTGATAGATAAATAAAGACATGGATTGATAGGCAGTTTGATACATACAATATAGGAGGTACGCAAATAGATATATAGAGATGGATAGATAGGTAGTTTGATAGATGGAAAATATAAGAGAGGTAGATAAATAGATAGCTAGATAGATAGATAGATAGATAGATAGATATAGATAGATAGATAGATAGATAAGTAATGATTAAGGCAATTAGATTAATACATAGCAACGTATAGATAAATAAATTAATAGATTTGCACGAATTTACATAAGACGCAGAGGCAAATTGGTACTCAATACTAACACTGGTAAAACACATTCTACTTTTGTCAAATATAAGGATAGTACAGCATATGGTGTAAGGCTCTTCCTCAACCCTCCACCACTTCCGGCAGTATTTGTATATGTACTATATTTGGGGGGCAGGGGGCTAGGAATCTTCCTCGCCTTGTAAAATTATCTTACTCATCGAGACAGAGAAAGGGGCAAGGGAATGCGAAAGTGGTCCCGGACCCTGAGAATTAGAACCCTTGAATGTTGCTTCTGTTCAGGCTCTGTCTCGAGTCGGTCACCCCCAGCAATGAGGTATGTGCCTGAGTATATACATACATACTGTACATACATACATACTCTATTTACATTATAGTTGGATACAGATAGAGCTGTATACTTCCAGGACTGAGAAGACGTATAACAAAATATAGAAAGGTTAAGATTATCTAAAACTGTCCTCTCTCTCTTCTCTCTTCTCTCTCTCTCTCTCTCTCTCTCTCTCTCTCTCTCTCTCTCTCTCTCTCTCATTTCTCTTCATTTTCTTCGCTTTTCTCTGCACCTCTTCGCGAAATCTGACGCTAAGTCGATATGTGAGCTTCCGAAGTTTAAGGAAAAGCTGGACCGGCTGAGAAATACAGCTAGATAGAAAGATATAGATATATAGATAGATAGATATAAAGATACCTAGGTAAATAGAGATAGATCGCTATATATAAATAAATGAATAAAAAAAAAAATATATATATACAGTATATATATACTGTATATATATATATATATATTTTTTTTTTTTTTTTTTCTTTAATACATACGAGGTTGAAAGAAATGGCAATTTCTGCGTTGGAAATTTTATTATTCAAAGTTTCCAGGTCTCTGATGAGTTTTCGCTGGGTGGCAGGAAGTAGATGAAGGAGATGAGCAAAATTCATGGTGGTACAGGGTTACATTAAAGTACATGAAGATACAGGATATACGACGCGTTTCACTGGACAACCAGCATTATCAAGTAAGGAAGGAATGATATAAAAGGTAAACAGGAAGGGTATATATAGAGGGTGGAGGATCAGAGGAGGCGGAAAACAGGGGGCAAAAGTCTGCTATTGGTGGAAGGGTAAACTAGGAGCGAAAAAGGGGGGTACCCGCTTCACGCATGCGCACTGGATGCGGGATGGTGGTCGGTAGGTGGGGTCGAAGCTGATTGGCTGCGTGTCGAGGGGCGTGGCCTAAGTTGTGTGGCGCCTGCAGAAGACGAAGCTGAAGGAGGTAGCGCGGGGGGCTGCGTCAAGGGCACCGGGGGGCGAGGAGGGGTGTTAGGTCCTGTAGGGTAGTGCCTTTTGGCAGAAGGAAGGATCTGAAGGTCCAGAGTTTGGTTGTTGATTTTGGGATGTAAGGCTTGGATATATAAAGCTTCGAGTATAGGTAATCTCCTTGGGTCACTTTCTTTATCGAGTATGGTGGTGTGTTTCTCTAACTCGTTGCGTGTGAGGTGAGGGTGGTTAGGGGTGAGATAGTGGTCTTTGATGGCTCCAGCCTGAACGTGAAGAGTTAACCGACGTGAAAGATGAGTCTGCGTCATACCAATATAGGAATGAGGTCCACAGTCCTCATAATTACAGGTATGTTGGTAAATGACGTGATCGTCGGTCATCGGGCTCTTTATCTTGGTGGAGGCTGGTTTGTTGCGGAGAACGAGGTTGGAGGTCTTGGGGGATTTGTAATAAATTATTAATTTGATTTTGTTTTCCGGGTTGGTTGGGTGGACATGCTTGGAGATTATTTCTTTTAAGACGGCCTCGTCATTTTTGTGTTCAGAGGACATGTAATTGCGGTAGAAGATCTTAATTTCATTGGGGGGGTCAATGTTAGGAGGGCTTTGGGTGTACCATTTTTCAAGATGGTGGTTGATGGTGCTGGAGATATCGGAGTTGGAGTATCCGTTATTTACTAAAACTTGGGATAGTCTTTCTAGTTCCTGGTGGGTGTCGGCCCAGGTAGAGCAGTGCGTGAGGGCTCTCCTAACATAGGCGGAGATGGAGGATAGAAGATAACGGCGGGGGCATTCACTATCGCCGTTGAGGCATTGTCCAGTGTTAGTTGGTTTAATGTAGACGGTGGTTTTGAACCCATGGTCGTTCAGAGCTACGAGGATGTCGAGGAAGGGGAGTTGTCCATTGTTAGATTTTTCAAAGGTGAAGT